>QEPC01001126.1:2188840-2204602 GCA_003113815.1 Sphenodon punctatus
CAGAGAAGTGCAGTGCATGCTGTGCAATAAGGTGGTGAAGCGTGGGCAGGTGCTCGCCAACCTTGGCACAACTACAATGGCGAGGCACCTCAGTGCATGCCACCAGTCCACCATGGAGGAGATGTGGTGGGGGGATCTGACCAGGTCATTGTCAGGGCGCCATGGCACTGGCTTCCAAGGGAAAGCCAAGCACCTGTCGGCAGAAATGATTGCCCTGGATGGCCAGCCCTTCTCAATTGTGGAGGACAAGGGCTTCCAGTGACTGATTGGGTTCCTGGCCCCCAACTTTAAGATGCCTTCCCACTCCACCCTGTTGGACCGTGGTGCCACAGCTCTACAGGGCTTTGAAGGAGCGGGTGAGGGAGCTGCTGGCAGGGGATGGGGGGCCACGGTCCACTTCACCACTGATCTGTGGTCCGCCAGAAACGTCCAGCATGCCTACCTGGCAGAAACTACACACTGGTGGCAGGACCCAGGAGGAACCTGAAGCAGGGTATAGGTGGGCCCTGCTTCAGGCACAATTCATGGACAGCTCTCATACTTCAAGGAACCTCGAGGCAGCCCTGGCCACCATGGTGAAGGAGTGGGTCATTGCAGGCGCGGCCTTCACCAAGGGGTGTGTGGTCACGGACAATGCAGCCAATATACTAAAGGCAGTCCATGACGGGGGCTTCACAAGGGTCCCTCACGCTGCACACACCCTCCATCTTGTGGTGAAGGACGCTCTGTGCTTGGGGGAGAAGGGGATTGGGCCAGGCACCCTTAGCTCCCTGGTCGACCAGGGGAGGAAGCTGGTGGGCTTCTTCAACCACAGCGTGAAGGACAGCGAGCTCCTCTGGAAGAAGCAGGCTGAGCAAGGGTCCCCAGTGCACAGGCCGCTTCAGGATGTCTCCACCAGGTGGAATTCCACCTTCCTGATGATCAAGCAGCTTCTTGAACAGAAAACCACCCTGCATCAGATGGAACAGGAGACAGACATTGAGGCACCTCCAAGGTACAACAGGGGGGAATGGAAGATTATCACTCACACAGTATTTGTCCTGAGACCATTCCTGGCTGTGACGTAGACGTTTAGCAGCTCCACCACCACCCTCAGCCAGGTGACCCCGCTGGTCCATAGTCTCCGCAGCAGCCTGGATGAGATTTTTTTTGGGGGGGGGATTGTGGCCCTCAGGGCAGAAGAATGTCAGATGAGGCAATTGACCTTGTGCGGAAGCTGAAGGCGGGGCTGAGTGCATGCTTTGATGAGCTCCTGCACTGAGAGGAATATGTCCTGGCAACCATGCTGGACCCCAGGATCAAAGACAGCATGGCACATGAGACAGAAGTCTATGGCCGCTGGAAGGATGCTCTGGTGCAGAAGGTTCGGCAGGCAGAGTGGGCCATGCAGCAGGACGCCCCTGGGGATGGTGGGAGTGGGAGAAGGAACCCCTTCCAGTCATCTGGGTCTATCCCTGCCCCCAGCCCTAGTGGTAGCAGCAGCACCAGCAGCAGGATGACCAGCAGCAGCAGTAGGACCCCTACTGCCAGCAGCTCCTCCTCTGTGCAGTCCACTCTGGGGAGCATGGGGCCCAGTACAAAAGGGCAAGCAGCGTGGCTCAGGGCAGTGGGGCAGGTGGTGCCCACCCAGAGCTTCCAGAGGGAGTATGATGGCATCTCAGCAGCAGTGGAGACCTGCCTGGAGGAGGAGCCATGCATCAATCCCAGCAGCAACCCCTTGGCCTACTGGGTCAACAAGGCCAATGTGTGTCCGGCCCTGTCCAAAGTGGCCAAGGGTATCCTGTTCTGACCACCAACCAACGTCCCCAGCGAGAGGGTTTTCTCCATCACGGGGGACATTTGCGCCCCGCAGCGCCTGAGACTGGGGGCCAAGTTGGTGGAGCAGTTGCTGTTCCTGAAGGTGAACCTTCTGCTGCTGGCATTCCCTGAGTTGCCCCTGGAGAAGGAGTGATGGTGCAGTGGCACATGCCATCCCATGCCAGGGGCAGTTGGGATGGGGCTCCTCCTCCTCCTCCTCAATCTGGGATAAGGCTATTGCTCCTGTGCTGCTGAGGTGCTGTCCCTCCCTCCTAATGCCTGGCACCCCCCTGCCCCTCTCTCTCTCTTTCTCTCTCTCATAGTAGATGGCCTCGGTCGCCTTATCTGACTGACCTCATGACTCAGGGTGGCATTGGGAAACAAACTGTAAGCCTGTCAGCCGGCCTATGACTACACAATCTCGGCCCGCCTATGTGACACTGACTGGCTCTCACTCTCCCACGCTGCACAGTCTTTGCTAGCCTATCTGAGTGCCTTGCTGCCAATATTGCTCCCAGCCTGCCTGCCCTACTGCCTCCCATGACATACTGCCTGTCTGTCCTCCCAGGTTGCTGCCAAGCTCAAAGCCTGCCTCAGTCCACCTTCCTGCCTCCCATGCCAAGGTGCCTGTCTACCCGCCGAGGTTGCTGCCAAGAGAGAGAGAAAGAGAGAGAAATAAGAGAGATGGAGAGAAAGTCCACCCACTGTTTGAAGGAGAGACAGACACGATCCTACCCATGCTGTAACCTGCACAATATGGCCAGAGAGAGAGAGGTTCCCAACTAGAACAAGGGAGATGGGGGTTAGAGGAGGAGAGGTAGGTATATCCCGCTACCCTGGCTGCCACCTGCCAGAACCAGGAAGAACTCCCATCTGTGCTCATGCGCCCAATGCCCATTGCCCACATCCACCACGCAGCAAACCTACCATAATGAGATGGAATATAACACACAATGTTTTATATGTGCCTGCCTGCCTGTGTGCATTCCTATACCTGCTGCTATACCTTCCTATACCACCAACTTCAGCACACAGGGATAAAATATTGGACAGGTCACAGGAAGCTCATAAAAATAAATACAACAACTTTTATTAAAACTATTTACATAACAACTATTTACATAACAACAAAACAACAACAAACAACAACAACATTCTAAAAACCAAAAGCAAACATTCAACGGAAATGTATAAATTTAAACGAGGAGTCTCTAGGCCTGTCCACTGGGACTTGGAGGAAAGGCAACAGCCTTTGGGGCACAGCACAGGGCTGAGGGCCGGCAACCTGGGACTCTGGAAGCTCATAGCCATGGGAGACTGCAAAGTTCAGGGCCCCTTCCATGTCCCGATGTCACCTGGAGAGCGCTTGGTGGTACATCTGCAGGCGGTCCATCTCGACGGAGACATACTGGCCGTACGCCTCCACCTTCTGCCTCTCCACCTGGACCGCCTGCAACTGCTCCACCAGGTAGTTCTTCATGGTGACTGAAAACAATCACCCCACCCACAGCCGGAACAGTCACCCACAACACACACCAACACTCACCAACCACAACCACAACACAGCCAAACCCAACCCAAACACAGCCAAAACAGACAAACCGAACAGCCACCCAGCCAAACACACACTCACTTGCCACACAGCTCTGAACGCACTCAAATTTCCGTTTTGTGGCACAATAACGACTTCACGTGCTCTTGAGATACTTTTTTCCCAAATGGCCGAACCCGAACCGAATGGCTGAACCGAACGGCCGAACCGAACAGCCGAACCGAATGGCTGAACCCGAACCTGATGAAAGAACCGAACGGACGAACCGAATGCAGCCGAACCGAACGGACGAACCTGAACCACAATCTGTTCACCCAACCCTAATAGGGTGTGTTTTTTATATCTTGTATCTAGAAGTGTGCCCCTGCCCTGTGAGAGATGGGCGGCGGGGGGGTGTCTCCCCTATCCTCCCTTCAAGAGAACCACCTCACATCAGCAGGCGCAGCCTTTGCCATCATCCAGTGCACTCTTTGCATGTAGTCACGCATGCTGGAGGAAGGGAACTGCAATCTGGTAGCTGATGGGGAAAAGGAAGGGGACACTTCTGTCTGTGCTTGCTTACTCTTGCTGTTTTCCCTGTCACAGGGCTCTTGCAGCTGAGAAGGCAAAAACTCCCCAAACTAGAGTCCCTAATCCAACCTCCACATCATCCTGCACCCAGAGACTGTCTTCCCTCTCCATCTCTCATTGCCTTGGCCCCTGCAAGGTCCTCCCGCCCAACTCCCCCCTTCTCACCACAGCCCAGTTCAATGACTCTGTATCAGCAAGAAATGCTAGTCAAGAGCCAAAAGGTCAGGAAAAACCAGAACCTGCTGGCAGGCATCTGTCCAGGTGGGGTAGGTAGCCCACCAGGAATAGGTTGAGAGTCCATGTTTGGGCATTAGTCCACCACCATCTGGCATTAAAGTCCATCCCTAACCCATCCACAATTTTGTATGTAGCACAAAACTGACTCTACCATCGCTCTCCTTTCTCCAAGACCTAGAGGGGATTCAGACGTTCTGATTTGTGTGAAATTTTTTTAAAAATGAATGTTTCATGCATGTCTGAACACATCAATTCAATTAAATGCGGTCAATATCGTACTAAAGAAATCCGACTATCAAAGCTACTCAAACCTACCTTTTTGCTGTCCATTTTCAATAAATCCGCACTTAGCAGCAGTGTGAAAGCAACATCGTAGTGGTTTTAACTGGTGTGGAAGATTTTCTGCATGTGAATGCAACCGTGCTTCCAAGTGCGCTGTTTTACTCCTGCCCCTACCGGAAGCAGTGAGAACAGCTGGGGCCATGTACTTGCCTCACTGACTTCAGCCAGCTTCTCCCAAAAAAAGTTCTTCCCCTCCATGCTTCCCGTCCCTTTCCATCATCTGCCTCTGCCTCTGCCTCCTAGTAGTGCTGCAGCAGTAGCAGCAGCGTGATACTGGAAAGAAACCAGGGAGAGAAGCAGTGCACCTCACTATGCGAGGGGCTTCTTTCCATCAGCCTCAGACTCTCCCTCTTTACGCCCTGATCCCCCCCCCCCCAGTCTAGAAGTCCTGTGCATGAAAGCAGGGGGCACCCTCTCAGATCGGACCGTGAGATAAAGTAGAAGGCTGCTACCTTTTAAACAACATTCTTTGAGTTGGCTCCAAACATTCTCATAACTGGGTTGTGCATGTTCACCCTATTCAAATAATAGACCACATGATGGTCTCAGCTTCTCTAGTATAAAAAGCACTCTCCCCTTCACAATGATCATTACTTCCAACCCTTTCTAAACATACAAGAAAAAAAAATCCATGTGGGCTGGAAGGTTTTGTGTTGTGAGAATGTTTAGAGCCATCTCAAAGAATGTTGTTTACAAAGCAGCAACCTTCTGGCTCCCCACAGGCCACTTCCTGTAATTGAACCGCACTGAGCAGCCGGTTAAGCGCGCACTACAAGAAGGGTCTGAATGCATTATTTCGCTGTAGTTAAAACCGGTATGGCATGCATGTGAATGCAACAGGACTTGTTAACAGCGAACTATTGAGAACCAATTTTTTAAAATCCAGATAATTTCTGCACGTGTGAATTCACCCCTAGTTTCTTCTCCTAGCTTTTTGGTGAGACATCTTTTATGAGCCCTGTAAGTTTGAGGAAGTGTCTCTCTCTTGTATTTGGGGCACTGCAGCAGAAAGTCTCTACCCTCTGTTGTTCTGTAGCTGCTCTTTTGACTTGGTCTGTGCTTTGCACCTACCATCAATTTCCACCTCTGCTTTGTGGTCACTGATGTGGTTGGTGAGTGTCTGTCTTAGAGATTTCCATGTCACCGAAGCAAGGTAGCTCCTAGTTCAGTAGTTCTGTGTTTGTTGCAGGTTTGGATTTGTTCTTCCCAGTGACTTAATATTTGGAACAACAGACATACTGACCTTCCCTTTTCATCATCCTTTATCCCACTTTACCCACCATTTCCCTTTCCTCGCCCTTCTCCCCCTGGCTCCTGAGAGCCAGCCCACCCCCCACCCCCCATGCGTCTGGCCCATTCCTTTCCTGGGTTCCATTCTTCCCCTGAATAAGGAGACCTTTGTTAGTGAAGTGTAGCTGGTTCTGGAGGGCAATTCTGAGCCTGACCAGGATATGATGGCAAAGAACAGGAATGGGGCCCCCTCCAGTAATGCAATCAAGACATCAAAGCAGTACTGAATCGGAGGCCTGACAGTTGAGAGTGCCTGAATCACAGCCCCCCTGCCAGCCTACCCCAAGCTATGACTGCACAGTGGAGAACACAGCTCCCTGCTCCACTCTAATTATAGTCCAGAGAGCCAGGCTCCCCCCAGCTCTCCTCTGATGGGGAGATTAGGGGAGACACTTGGGCAAAAGGCCTCTGAGTGGATGAGTCAGAGAAGCTGCCAGGGTTTTCTAGTGAGAACCTTCTCTTTGTGCCTCTGCCGGCTATTGCAACACATGCTGCACCATGTCCAAGGCACACCCTGCAAAAAAGCCCGATGGGAAGGCTGTTACTGGTCCCCTAACCAGGAGAGCTCCCTCGCTAACTCCTCAGTTACCCTGCATCATGGGAGCAGTTTCCTAGCCATCAGTGCTGGGCAGTGTGTCTCTGTTTTCTGGTTTAGAGTCATTAGGTCATTCCCAGGTCACAGTTTTCCAGCTTTTCCTGCAGCCAGGAGGGCGAGCAGCAGAGTTTTACAAATGCAAGCTGGGAGTCTCCCGCATAGTTCCCAAAGCAAGGAAGAGCAGGGATACAAACATGGGAGCTGGAGATGCTGCATTCTCCCACCCAGAGAGGAGGCCTGCCTGTCATCCCTTGTCTCCACACCAGCCCATCCGCACTGGAGCTGAAACCAGCAGCTAATTTGCTACTCGTGCGGGTAATACCCCAAATTCCAGGTAGCCTGTTGGGTGCCCAATCAGTACCCAATTAGTAAGTCATGCACCGGATTACCCCAAATAATACTGGATATTACCATTACTAAGATACGCAGCAAACACGCAGTATAAAATCACACTGCATGTAAAAACCCTGAGGGCGGGATTTAGACGCGACATTTTGCATGTTAAAGCTGGCTGCACATTCTTTTAAAACCACGAATTAAATACCTCAACATCGAGGCATTTAATTTGCGGTTTTAAAAGAATGCACAACTGGCTTTAACACGCGAAATGTCATGTCTAAACACCACCCACGGGATTTTTACACGCGGCACGATTTTATGCTCCGTGTGCACCGCACACGTCTAAAAGTGGCCAAAGTGACGAGTTTTCTATTTTACTGACCCATTTCGGAAACAGAAATCAGAAAATTGGTAAATCAGGCAGCCCATCAGGGTCTAATCGAGGACTGACTGGTACCCAGTGTTGCCGAATCAAGTACAGTAATTTCACCGGATAGAACCCATTTTAGCAGGCATACAATTCAGCTCTAATCTGCACTTTGCTTGCAAGTGCCTCTGTGTCTTTCTCAGCAGCACACAATTCAGTTCAGAGATACTTAACCAGCAGGACAAAACATACAGGCAATGGCATTGCCAGGGCTTAATTTGTGGAGGTGCTTTCCAGGGCTGACTGAGCCCTGGCAATTCAATTTAAGGGGGCAGGGCTCTGAGCCCCGGGAAATGTTCCCAGAAAAAGTGTGCACCGCAAAATGTGAAAGTCCAGAAAAAGGCCAATATTGGCCATTTCAGGGTTGAAAACAAAGGCCAAAAAACCCCTAGATGATTTATTTGGCTTTCAGTTTCCCTAACCTAATTTAATGTCCCTGCCCCACCCCTTCCTGCATCGGTCATCATATAGATTTGATTGATTTGTTTCTTTATACTTCACCTCTCCTGCCTAGGCAGCTCAAGGCGGTTTACAAAAGTTAAAATATTAAAAAATATACATAAAATATATAAAAAGGAGGCAAAAAAGTAAGAATAAGAAAATAAAAAGCCCATCCTTCCCTCCCTCACCAAAGGCCTGGCGGAACAGCCAGGTCTTGCACTGTTGTCAAAATGAGTTAAGGTCTGGGGCCATCCAGAGATTAAATCACAGGCACTCCTTTTTTGTATTCTATTACAGAGAGGCAGGGTGGGCTAGTGGTTGGGTTGCTAGCTGGAGAATAGCGTTCAGTTTCCTGCTCTGACAAGCTCTGGGGTGGGAGGTGTAGCTTCTGAGGTGGGGGCCATGGCTTTTGGGGCAGGCTTGGGCACTGGCGATTCCTTTTTTGGTTTGTTTTTTTACAAATTAAGGACTAGTGTCACATTGCCAAAGTAAAGAAGGACAGATCCTCAGGCACGTGTCAAGGACAGGCATGACCCACCTCAGAAAGGGCCGGACCCCAGGTTTAGGGTCAGAACCCCTGTGTGCATAGTAGACATATGCACCATGGGCCCATGTCATTTTTGGTTTTTGGTTTTGTTATTTAAATCTGCCATTTTAATAAATATAAAATTTTCGTTTTTGTTTTTGCTTTTGTTTTCATTTTCCATTGGTTTCAATGGAAAACACACGTTCAGCTATAACGTATTTGTTTTTCACTATATTTGGCTGAAACTTGGAGTGATTATGCCTCAAATGGAAGACATTACGTGTACCAAATAAAAAAAAGATTGAATAAAGGAATCCAATTTTAGAAGTAGTTGAATTATTTTAATTTGCAAAAATCTTCATATACATTCTTAGGTGTAATTTCTTTGTCTCACATTTAATGTAGATGAAACTTGGAAAATTTATACCCCATTCCATATTTACTACCTCTGGCAACTTTCAGAAAGATTAGATAAAGGGTCCTGGTGGTATAAGCAATTAATCTATATATGTATTCCTGACTGTAACATCTTTATAGTCCAACCAGTGTAAATGAACATTGGGAGGAATCTATATTACACTTTCATGATTATCTCTGCCAAATATCAGAAAGATGGGATAAAGGTTCCCAATTTTATATGCCTGCACATCATATGCAGAGAAGGAGCCTATGCCAGGGATTCTCTTATGTGTCACTGGGTGTTTTTACACACACGTTTCTCCTGGATGTTTGCTGTTACATCCTGAACTTTCTGTGTGTCTAAATAACTCACCCAGATGTTAAACAACAGGATCTTTGAACGTCTGCATAGAGCTTCTCCCAGAACATTTGTGTTTTAAAAGTTCTCCTGATAAACTGCTTTGCTCCAGGCAGCTGTGGTCACTTGGTTTCCATGGCAGCCTGTCACATATACAGCTGTGGCTACTTTAGGGTGCCTCAGGGCAGTGTTTGTGTGAAGAATGCATGCAGGAACTTCCTCAGGGCAGTGTGAGTGTGAAAAATGAATCCAGAACTTATTTGTCGACTTGTAAACCCAGAAGATTGAAAAATCCAGAACTTTAACGTGTGTGTAAAAATGCCCATTGTGGTATAAGTATGGTTTGTGATGCCAATTGCCCAGCAGAAATGTCAACCAAATAGCCTCATTCTGTGCTGTGACCATCCCAACATCTCTCCCCCACTTGTTACCGGGAGGTCAGAAGCATCTGTTTAGGAAAGAGCCAAAAGAGATTCTCTTATGTCCTCTGTCACAGAGCTGCAGGATGTGATTGTGATGATAATTGACCAACCTGGATATGTAAACTATGTCTCCTGATTTCTGGGATGCTATCCCCAAAGTCCCAGTTATGTCCCTTCTATGCCCGCTTCAGGGCCACCCCCTCTGCCCGCCTCAAAGCCACTACCGATTGGTCCTGTAAAGCTAGAAGCATGCGGTAATTGGCCAGTGAATGTGTATGTCAGTCTTTTGCATTGCTCCACATCTTACCTCCTACAGCATCCCTCACCCTGCCATGCCAGGTGCCTGCCTCTGACTGGCACTGCATGTGCTGCTATTTATCTGAATAATGGTCTTCAAGGGGACAACTTCAATTGCTTATAAAATTGGGTCCCTTTATCAAATTGTCCTGTACTTTGGCAGAAATGACAGAGTAGTTATGTCTTACATTTTTGTCAAATATATTGTAAACAGGATGGAATATATAAATGTTACCGCTGAAAATGTGTTTTAAAGTTAATATCTTATACCATCAGGACCCTTCAGCCAATCTTTATTAACATTGGCAGGTGTGTTCAGATTTTGGAATAACATAATATTCACAGGTTTCGTGTAAATTAGATGGAAGATAAAGAAGTTGTAGCCATGAATGTGTATGGAGCTTTTCTTAAAATCTCAATGTTCAATTGCTTCTACAATTGGTTCCCTTTATCTAATCATTTTGAAAATTGGTGTGCTTAGTTCCCTCTATTGGGGGTACAATCTTTCCAAGTTTCATTAGAATTGAATAAGGAACAAAAAAGTTATAGCCGGACATTCATTTTTCAGATTTTCCCCTTTATTTCAAAAACAAAATGTCATTTTTATTTCTATTTTCATTATTATTTGTTGATTTTGTTATTGCCATTGCAATAATGAAAAAAACAATGTTCATTAGCGTTTTTGTAATAACGAAAACGACATGCACACCCTTATGGTTCATCGGAGCCCATTCCTGATCCAGTGGCAGGTTGCAATGTAGTGTGACACCATTCGCTGAGGACGAGACTCAGTAAAGCAGGGTTGGAGAAGACTTCTGCTTGGATTGAAAAGGAGGGTTTCCTCTCTTATGAGTGTCAGCATGCAAGGCTGAATCCAGGCAAGTGCAGACTACACAACCCCATAAGGCCCCATATATTGGGAGGCCCACAGAGGCCTCCAATACATTGGATCCACAAATAAGCATCAAAAGACAACTTGAGATTGAGAAGAACTGGTGTAAAATACAGGCCTATAGGGCCTCAAACACGGGGACCCCCTCCCTGCCCCCCAGCCTGTGGAGGACCTGCAGTGATTCAGGAGGAGCTCCCACCCATGGGGCCCATGAGAGCAACATACAGGTAAGGTCAGCCTTAGAATTTGCAGGGACCAGGGCAAAAATTAACCTCCCCCCCCCCCATCCCTTGTCTCTCTATAGCCAATGTCCCCATAGCAACACTTCTTAATTGGCAGGCCCAACAGGGCAATCCTTTTGAGGGGAGTGGTTGTGTAGGGATGAGGGATGAGAAAGGGGCTAATTGGAACTCCAGACATCTATTGCCCTGTCTTTAAATTCCCCTTTTAAAGGAAAGTTATTGGACAGGTGATCACCCAGCAGCTTCATGTCCCTGTTAATGCCTTTGGATTCCTGAACCCTTGTCAGTCCTTTTGTTTGTTGTTGTTCCGGTTTAGGGCTGTGCGCTTGGGTTCTACTGAGTGAACCCGAAATTGCCTGAAAATGGGATATCTCCCAGCTCCTTGCCTGTAGAAAAGGTCAGGAAACCAACATACATGTTACATACATGTTCACAAATTGGTACTCTGTGTTAGTATTGTATATCCATGTTTGGTGTCTAAAGGATCAGTGTAATGTATAGAAAAACATGGTATGACTTAGATGACATAAATATTAATTGTACGAGCCAGAATGATGGTTGCAATAACAGCTTAGAGACTGGAACAGGAAACGTGAACTCTCCACAGGCAACATGGGGAAGGTCATGATACCACATATATTTGTATTTCTCATGGATTGTATTCAAAATGCATTGTATATGCCAGAGGGCAATATACTGTAGAGATAATTCGCCCGAAGTAGATAAACCATAGCCAGGCAAATTGCATTAAATAAACTTCAAAAGGACAGGATACAAAGGCTAAAGGACCGCTTGTCAAAGTAAATTAACATGGTCGGTCCTTTAGCAGACTGACATGGCTTGCTTAGCACATGAGCTCATTGCAGGTTAAGCTACATGCCTGAGGAAGGGCCCTGTGTGGCCCGAAAGCTTGCTTATTTCCACCAACAACAGTTGGTCCAATCAAATATATCATTTGAACCACTTTGTCTCTTAGGACATGAGAGAGAGAGAGAGATCCTCAGTCTTGACCAACAGCATATGAAGAGCTGGTCTGAGGAAATTTTGCAACTGTAACAGAAGCAAGATGCTGGACCCAGCTTTTTCCATTAATCCTGAGACAGAAAAGATTCAAAGAGTGAATTGAACTTGTAAGCATACAGCTGCATAGAGTAAGACAAACTTATAATCTACAGTAAGGTAGATTGGCATTCTCTATTATGTTTATTTGATTTATTGCACTCTGAGCACAATCTTGCATTATATATTAATCTTATTTCTTATAATAAACTTCTTTTAACTAACACCGTTTTTAGATGAGGCACTGCAGAAGCGCCTCCCGAGCCGCGCGTTAAGACAGAAGCGGTCATGCTGCCGGAAGTGACGTTCTCCCCGTTGCCAGCAACGGCGGCAGCTGGAGACGCGGCACTTTGCAGAGGCGCGTTCTAGAGACCTCAATTTTCAGGTCTCTAGAACACGCCTTTGCAAAGAGCCACGTCTCTGGCCGCCGCCGTTGCCAGCAACGGGGAGAACATCACTTCCGGCAGCGCATACGGCTTCTGTCTTAACGCGCGGCTCAGGAGGCGCTTCTGCAGCGCCTCATCTAAAAACGGTTTAAGTTGGTGTGCTTAAGTGAATTCCGGACTTTGGGGAGATTCTGAGTCAACAAACTCAGATGAACCTGATGAAGTATTTTCTGTGCTTTGGGAAATTCTGAGGCAAAGGTGACTAAGAGAGTTAACCCCTTATGGGCTGGAACAGTTCTGGAGAGAGCTGGTCCAGTAGGAACTAAAAGTGTGGAAACTGAGTCACAGCTAGTGGCAGAGAGGTCCCAATCCTATCACACTGCCTCAGCAAGGCACCAGTGCAGGGAACCTGCTTACTGCATGCAGGGGCTACCGCTGTTACATGTGTCCAGTAACTGGAGCTTCCATCCATGCTGTAGTGTGAGGCAGCATGACAGCTGCTGATCTTTGCTGTTGATCCACTTGAACACCCTTAGGAAGCAACAGATGCTGCTTCCAAAAGGTGAGTGGAGTCTACTCAGTCTCTGCAGAGTCGCTGCCTGAGGCTGGTGGAGGGGGTCGCCGCTGAGCCCATCCCAGCACTGTCCTGCTGGCTTGGAGCAGTGGCTCTTTCCTGGCACAGACTGGTGATCCCATGAATACCAGCAGTGTACCAGCCCCAGAGCTACCTGTGATGGGACAGGCAACAGCCTTTCTGAAAAGTTCTGAATCCAGGTAAAAGTCTCAACGGCCTTGCACTCCCTTGGGGCTAATGTCCCTAGTCAATATCAAACACCCCTTCCCTGCTTACAAAGGGCTGTGGTTGCCCATTAGTCCTGGCGTATAGTAGGGCTGCTGGAGCTTTTACCTGGCTTATGATCTTTCCACAAAGGCTACTGGGTGCAATCCTTACCCATCAAAGTCCATGGAAACTGTGCCACTGGCTTAAGTGAAGACAGGATTGTACCCATCATCTGTCTCAGCACACATCAAAAGGGAAATCTTGTGTTCATATACCTGCCTGTGGCAGAATGAGGCTTGTGCCCTGTTTGTCTATTGAAGTTCTCTTCCTCTAAGGGCGTTTTCAGACAAGACACTCTCCACCCCCACCCACTATACATGTTGCAGGGCTGTATGTACCCTATGGGTGCCCTGTAACATGTATAGTGGGTGGGGAGTGTCTTGTCTGAAAATGCCCTAATTTTTTTCTCTCATTGCTGCTTTTTCTTGCAGGCAAAGGTAGGGTGTTAGAATGTTGTTAGCCAGTTCGAATGTCATGATTGTTGGTCTCCATCCTATTATTAGTCCCGCGCACCCACATCAGGTCAACACTACCTCGTGATCAACAGTGTCAAAAGCCACTGATAGGTCAAATAGGATCAACAGGGTGGAATTTGTTCTGTCAATCTCCAAGGGTAGATTATCGACCAAGACCACGAGCGCAGTCTCCATGCCATGCCCAGGATAGAAACCAGACTGAAAGGGGTCCAGGAATCCAATAGGATCCATATGGGTCTGGTGCTGACGCACCACCATAACCGTCCCTAAAAAGGGAAGGTTAGAGACAGGCCGATAGCTGGTAGGGGAGTCAGCTCCAAGGATGGTTTCTTGAGCGGAGGCTGGATAATCGCCATCTTAAGGGAGTTTGACATCCTGCCCTCCCTAAGGGACTCATTGAAAACCACAGCCAGCAACAGCCCTAATGTCTCCTGGCTGGCTTTCACCAGCCAGGACGGGCAGGGATCTGATTCACAACTGGTGGCCCGCAAAGGCCCTAGCACATCCTCCGGATCAGTGGGTGAGTATGACTGAAATGGATCCAAATAAAAAGGATAAGGCTGGACCTTCGCAGCCCCACACTCTGACTCTGCCATAGAAACAATCATACCAAAGTTGTGTTGAATACAAGAGCAATTTTGTCTGCAAAATAATCAATAAAAATGTCACAGCAGGTATTAGATGACTCCAACTCCTGACAGAGACAGGCTAGATTAACTAGACTTCTCACCACCCGGAAAAGATCCACCGGATGAGACTTCTCAGACGCCATGAAAGCCGTCTTCGCTGCCATCAAAGTCACAGCATAGTCTTTCAAAAATTATCTATGCCATAATCAGTTGGATTCAGTGTGAGTCGAGCACCACCTGCGCGCTAACCACCTACCCTCCTTCTTCAGCTGCCTCAGGCTCTCCGTATACCACGGGGACCTGTGTTGGTGCAGCGGTGGGAGTGGACACCTGGGTACCTATAACAAAGAGACACTGGGCTACATGTAGACTACAGGTCTAACAAATATGTAAAGGTAAAGGTTAAACATGTATGTAATGTGAAAGCTGAGAACTGGAAACTCACTTCATGCAATGGAGAAATGCAAAGTCATGCCGAAGGTGTATTCAGAAAAAGCCTAAACGCCTCTGCAGACACTAGTGTCAGTGGCCTTGGTCAAGATGTCATTCCACTGGACAACCAAGTCATTGACAGAGCAGCCATCAAGTTCTGTAGGTAAATTCTCCAAAGAGTTCTGGAAACCAATGGGATCCATAAGTCTCCGAGGGCAGACCAACCTAACCAGTCCAGCACCCCGATTGGGGACAAAGGAAGGCTGAGATCCAAGCCTTCAGGAGGTGATGATCCAGCCATGACAAGGGTGTTATATCAAACCCCCCAATAATTGGAACCCCCGTTTCCAGGCCAGCGCAAAACATCGAATCCAGTGTGTGTCCTTTTCATGTGTTGGGGCCCACTAATACCTGGGATAGGTCCATGGAGGCTATGAACTCTTGCTCCACTCCTAAAAAGTTGGCCTTGGCGTGAATGTTGAAATCCCCCAAAAGAGGATGACCTCAACACCACCTCTGAGACCAGATCAGCTAGAGCAGTCAGGGAGGCTGCAGTGCAGCGGGGTGCTCAGTACACTAACAGAATCCTCAGTCTATCCCCGGCCAAATCAAACGCAAGATGAACACACTCCATACCAGAAGAGTGAAGCACTGGATACCTCCAGAAGGACAAGGAGTCCCTAAAAACCACGGCCACACTGCCACCCCCCCGAGCCCCCGAGCCTATGCTAATGCTGCACAGAATAGCCAGCTGACTCCACCTGAGCCAGAACTGGCCCAGATACCTCGTCCAGCCAGGCCTCCGTGATACATACGAGGTCGGTGGCCTCATCCAGAATAAGCTCCTGGATGTTAGTTGGTTTATTAGCCACCGACCTTGCGCTGAGCAATATCATTGTCAGCTCAGGGGCCCTACTGGCCTCAACCCCCCAAATATCCTGAAATGGGGGTGGGGGAGGAGTGGGGAATTTTATTTTATTTATTTTTTACATTTGTTACCCCGCCCCTTTTTCCGGACGGCGACTTGGGGCGGCTTACAACATAAATGGTTGTTTTAAATGTTTTTATGCTGTTGTATTTTAAAATGTTGTAAGCCGCCCTGAGCTGCAAATCCAGGAGAGGGCGGTATAAAAATTGAAATAAATAAATATGGGGACAAGACAAACACCAAATGTCTCCCCTGACATTTCTGATGGCAAACCGTCTCTCCCCC
>QEPC01001126.1:2207033-2222206 GCA_003113815.1 Sphenodon punctatus
AGGCCCATGGTTGTCATGGAGGCCATGAACTCATGCCTCGCTCCTCCAAGATCGGTGTCAGTGTGGATGTTAAAATCCCCCAGGCCCACTAATCTAGGGGTCCGGCGGATCACATCTGACACCAGATCAGCAATGAATGCTAGTGGCTTGGGCTTGGGGCTAGTAATACTGAGTGTGCCATTTGGGCCTAAGAAGAGTTGCCTCATATCTGCCACCAGGAGCTTTGTGATTTCAGAAGTTTCCAAAAACCTAAAATCATGAGAATTTCAGTTTTCATTTAAGAAAGAAAGAAAGAAAGAAAATGTCAATTTCTAGACCTCCTGGTTGCAGAAGAAAGCTTGAAACTAGAGCTGAAACAGATGAGGAAGACACCTCGGGGCCACCTAGCCCAGCCCCCTGTGTGGCTGTAGGATGACTCCAGAGGTCCCTGACAGATGACTGTCCAGCCTCTTTTTGAAAACCTCCCTTGATGGAGAGCCTACGACCTCCGTAGGCCGCTTGTCCCATTACTGAACAGCCCTTACTGTTAGGAAGACTTTCCTGATATCTGACTGAAATCTACCTGCCTTCCTATAATTTGAATGAGCCCATTGTTTCTAGTCCCACCCTCTGTAGCAAGGCAGAACGGTTCCTTGTCTTGGTGGCAGCCCTTGAGATAGCTGAAGACTTCTATCGTCTCTCCCCTTAGTCTTCTCTTCGCTAGGCTATACATACCCAGTTCCTTCAACCTTTCACCATAAAACTTGTTTTCCAAACCCCTTATCATCTTTGTTCCCCTCCTGTGAACCCGATCCAATTTGTCAATGTCCTCCTTAAAACAAGGCACCCAGAACTGGACACAGGACTCCACGTCAGGTCAGACCAGTGCCAAGTAGAGTGGAATTATTACTTCTGCCAACTTGGGGACAATGCTTCTGATAAAGTAGTCTAATGTTAATTGCATTAGCCCTTTTTTGCAGCCAATATCAGAAAATAACATAACCATTTACACTCTGGCTGGTATCCATTTTGGTTATTCTGTTTCAGATTTTTTTTCCCTTTTGGTTATGTCTATATTTTTGTTACATCGTTTTGGCAATATTTACATTATTGCACATGCACAATTGCCAAAAAATGACCACAGCTGAAATACTGAAATGTCCACAAATCAAAATACCTGAACAGAAAAATCAGAAACCTGAAAAATCCAAAAGGGAATGTCCAAGGAATCAGATAAATGAGTCCCAGTTTGAGTTTTGGATATTGTTCAAGTGCCTGAAGGGCTTATTAAAAACACGAACAATACCAGCAAATAATATGTACTACTGCCAGTTTCAGCTCCGCTTGATTGAAACCATGGCTGCAGCATGACCTAATGGCTCTGAAACCAGGTGGCTCCTGACTGACTCATTAGGCTTTGCTAAACCCACACCCTCCTGCCTTCTTGCGTCCCCCACGTCACGGTGTGCATAGAAAGGAAAGCCAAGATGCAAGCCTCCAATACACAGACAAACCCACCTCTCTGGGCACTCCCAGTGCCTGCGTGGTCCTGGAGAGTTGGGGTGCTTTGCTCCCCCAACCTAGCCCTCTCTCTGCTCACCCCCACGGTATCCAAGATGCCATCTCCCCACAGCCAGCACACTGCGGGCGCTGCCAATTCTGTCCTTTCTGAAGTGGTCTCTTTCTGATGACTAATAAAACCTGTGGATTCAGCCGAGTGCTTCACTCTGCCATTGATTTGAATGGATAAAGGAGCTTTCTGCGGAATAACAATCAATAGTGTTTGATGAGTCCATTAGGCAGAGCCTGGCAGCTAATACCATACCCTGCAGCACCTCAGAGGCCGAGACCAGACTCTCAGCAACATGCTACTTAAGGTGCCCTTTCCAGTGCCCGAGTGAATCTATTATGCACCATGTGGTGCTAACACAGCAGTGCCCCAGCCTTATACCTCTCCCACTCCAGCCTCGGTTAGGGAAAGCACTCCCCCCACCCCGCTCCCTGAACACACACCTGAACATGAATCAAAGCAATCTCACAAACTAAAATCCCTTCCCTAAGGAGAACTCGCCCTGCAAGGAAAACTCACCAGATGCAGCATGCTGCCTGGGAGGGCTGTGCTCTTCATTTACCTGAAAGGCACTCAGTTCCTATGGTGACAGGTAGGCTCCTCTGAGGTGGATGGAGGGAGGGAAATATTACTTTGGGGGGTGAGGAAGGGGTCTTGCTTCAAGGCTAGAATGGGGTTCCTATGAAGGGCCTGGGGGAAACAGCAGCATCCACCCCAATCAACCAGGAGTCAGATGCCCCTCTCCTCACTCCCCAAAACCTTGCCGTTTTAAGCACTACTAAACACTGCCTTGTTAATGGTGTCTGGGCCATTAGGAGTCACCTTTATTATATATAAAAGTCACACACGGGGGGCAGGGTTGTTTAGTCATGCGACACTGGCAGTGGGTGGGGGGGGGGTGTTTTCCAGCAAACAAATATTGTAGGTTCACAATGAAATCACACAATTGGCCTTGCTATTGACCAGGATCTCGGGTCTTTGCTTCAAACATGCCCCATAACGAGATGAACTCTTTTATGTGGGGTGGGGGCCCTAGGGGAGAATCTTCCAGGGGAAAAGCAATATGGGACTGCCTCACAAAGTCCTCTTTGCCCCGGTGATGGTGGGGGATGCTACCTCTTGGGGCCCCCAGAAGGGATTAGATGGATTCTATGTTCACACGAACAGAGGTTCCCCATGCAGTGCCCTTGGAATTGGGAACTTGGAATAGGCATGGAGTGTTCCACTGGCTCTGTGGTTCTGGGAGCAGCTCTGCCCTGTCTGTCTGCTGCTGTCCCAGTGGAGTTTGCCATATGAGCACACTAACCCACAGATAACTAACCACATCTCGCTCCTGATCAGGCCTGACAGGAAGGAAGGAGTGGGGACACAATTATACCAAGCCCCTAAACTTAGACATCCCCTCCCAAGGCTAAACATTTTCTTTCTTAATATACCTTGAAATTTAAGTAAAATAATAATTGCAAATAAGATATGTGTAATGAAATACCAGTATGAACTCCAGAAATTGGTTTCAAAATTTAGGATGAGGGGATGGGAGGTAAGAGATCCCCTGCCCCTAGCCATCAGAATAGACCAGGGCCCCAAATATTTCTCAATAGGTCTGCCCTGTGATTCTCGATCAGGGCACTTTACCCTGGCACAAAAGGGGGTTCTATTTCTGGAGGAATTCCCCCTGAAAGTGCCCATGCATAATTCTAAATACCCCATTTGATGGCTGCACCACAGGATTACCCTGGGATACCAGCTAGGGTAACTGTTACGTGTGAGCAAGGTCTCAGATTCACAGCCAAAGGGGCTGAGGCCATTTCTGGGGGTTCTCTACTCCAAACTAAAGCTACCTGGAGCTGTCAGAGGAGGAAAGCCCCAAAGCAGGACCTCTTACTGGACATGCTTCTGTGACCTGCAAATGCATTCACAGGGTAGCAATGAGTAGAAGCAGGGAAGCAATTTATCTCCAGACACAGCATTAGAGCAGAGTGCCTGCATCCAGGTCTGATGCTCCATTTGAAACAAGAACATCAAGGATTTGGAGCAGGTGCAGAGAAGAGCTTCAGGAGCGATTCCCAGGCAAGAAACAATTCTGATGGCAAGCGACTGAAGGAACGGCATCTGTTTAGCTTGCAAAAGGAAGCTTAAGCAGAGACTTGATTAGAGTGCAGCATAAGTACCTTTGCAGGGAGAAACTATTGGGTACTACAGGGATGTTTAATCTAGCAGAGGCAGGCAGAACCAGAACTGATGGCTGGATAAGAATTAGAAGACACAATATTTAACAGCAGAGGTGATTAACCATTGGAAAAGGCTGATCCGGGAGGGGGTGGATTCCCCATCACCTGCAATCTTAATCAAGACTCGACATCCTTCTAAGTGACACGCTTTCACCAAGCAAACACAAGCTAACAGGCCTGATGCAGTAGCAAGCAGAAGGAATTCCAGAGCCTGGGCTGAAGGGTAGATGAGACAATCTCAGTGACCTCCTTTGACCTTAGAAATATGTGAGAAGGCTGGAGGGGCAGAAAATGGGTCAGGGCATGAGGCACCTGCAGCCCGCTGTGCTTGGGACGGCCTGGGGCAGGGGCCGGTGAGAGAAACGGAGACTCACCCAGCTGCCTCCCTCCCCCACCCCGTGGCTGAAGCATTTGACGGGGCTAGACTGGCCCGCGGCTCAGTGACGGCTCTTTCGCCTTATGGCTGGGGTCCTTGTTCCCTGCAGTCAGTCTAAGCAGAACAACAGGCCCTTTCTCTGGGGAAGAATGCACTACAGTGTGGCCAGCCTCCTGCACGGAGCTGTTGGGAACGAGCTGGGGGGCAGGGCCTTGGGCCCGGCTGCACGGCATAGGAGTGAGCGGGGGGCTGCACCCGGACAGGGAACACCAGGGTCCTTGTGCAAGTGCGTGTCTGTCTCCCTCGGCTGGGGTCCGTGACCTCCCAGGCATGCTCAAGGCTGGGATTGTGGAGAGGGGACGGGGTGACTTCCAAAGGAAGGAATGCCAGACAGGAGACAGCTCTCCACAGAGCTCCTTCCTCTCATCAGCATCTCCAAGGGCCCTCTCTTACCACAGCATTCCCGTGGGGCCTAAGTCCCCATTCCCCCCACCCCTTCCCCCATGGCCTCTATGCACACTGCCACCCCCTTGCTGTTGCGCACAAACGTTTGCCCCCTTCAGGCCTAGGCCCCCAACCCCGCACCGTACCTTCCTGACGAGTCTAGAGAAATGTCCATGCGGCTTCGCCCGGCAATTATTGGCTCGCCTTCCTTTCTCAGCCTCTTCACTGCCCAGGCACAGTGAGCACAGGGTTGTGGGGAGGCCGGGACACCAACAGAACCTCGTTCCCTCAGGCCTCGGCTGACCCAGCATCAGCATAACCTGCCACACAGCATCACCCAGCACCCGATACCTCAGAGCAGGGCTGTCCAACACCTTGGCCACCTACTCAAATTCCTATGCCGGATCCAGCCAATAGGCCGCCAGCTGAACCGCCCTGCCACAGCTGAAGGTGCTCCTCTCCCCCTCCTGCCCCATGCCTGCTGTAACATGCTTTCTGGGGTTGTGCAGTGCCTTCTGTCCCATGCAGGAGTTGGCCTGATGCTGTGTGGTTCCCATCACCCTGCTCTCCCACACCCACCATGCCACCCGCAGCTGAGGAGTCACCGTTACTGTTACTGCCTGTGAGTGGCACTGAGGCCGTTTTTATACGGGGCGCCGAAAAGACTCCAGCTTTCTATCATCAGCAAATCTGATACGTGTACTAGTGGTCACACCTTCATTTAAGTCACTAATGAAGATACTGAACAGCACTGAACCCAGGATTGATCCTTGTGGGATCCCGTTTGACACCTCTTTCCAGTTCCAAGTTGATCCATTAGTTTTTATGAACATAAGAAGTGCCATATACTGGTTTAGACTTATGTCATGGCCAGCAGGCTGGTACATTATTTAATAAACTTGAAACTTGGGTTAGACCAATGATCCATTGAGCCCAGCAGCGTCCTGTCTCTAACATTGGCTGCTCTCCGTTGCTTTGGGGAAGTCCCCAACCGGTCATAATGGAGTGTTCCCTCTCAGCTTCCAACAGTATCTACTGGTCCTATTCCTCCAAAACCTATCCAGTCCCTGTTTAAACTCAGCTATGATACTGGCCTATTACTCTTTGAGTCCAATTTTCAGCCAATTCTGTCTGTGCTTTATGGAAGTTTCTTCTAGACCACATTTCTCCATTTGACTTAAGTGAATGTAGGACTAGATTTAGTCATGTAGAACAAAATCAAAAGCTTTGCTGAAATCAAAATATAAATTACAACAATCATTGTGGGGAAAAAAATAAAATCCTCTTCCCTTTCTCCAGCACAATGCTCCTGAGCGTGCTCTCTCCCTCCCTCTCCCTGTTTTTCCATCTCTCTCAAGGAGACCCCACAAGCCTGGGGGTCCTTTGGAAGGCTTTGTCTCCATGAGAGCATTGTACTGATTTCACTGACATCATTCAGTCACCATGACTCCCTCAAGTGGCCACTCTGATCTTGGTGTAGGCAAGTCCAGGAGCCATTTAGTACATGGCAGTAAGAAACAGCCTGTCATCTCCCTTGCTTCAGTGCTGCCCCATCCTCATCTCTGGTGCGGTTCTCTCCAGTCAAACCTTCACCATCTTCTGTGGTTTACAGGCAGTTTGCACTGGGGTTTTTTTTGGTTTTTAAATTTTTTTTATGTATCTTTTTAAAAATTATTTTTAGTGTCATGTAGTGTTATATGAAGTCGTGAGAATTTGTGCTGGATGAATAACAGTCACGAACAATTCACGGGCAATGTATTTATCAATTGACAGTTTGTGAATGTATTTTCCCACTGGTTGTCCTGTTTCTCTGTTTTCCTACCAAATAAATCATTGGTGGAGCTCCTCCTTCAAGCAGGGAGTTCATTATTTGTTAATCATTTCCCCATTATTTGACCAGATCTACGACTCTTATGAATTAAGCAGCTACCCACAGTGCATAACTTAAAGGCATTGCCCAGGCGAGAACTGCAATCCTGGATAGATCATTTTTTGGAGTGACCACTAAGGGTGAAAACAGATGAGACTGTAGCTTACGTTAGCCTGAGAGTCACCTGCTTGTTTGTTCGGTCACCACCAGACGACGTTTGCCCACGCCCACTGCAGGGTGGGCAGGTGGCTGCTACAGGATGTGTCAGCCAGAGGAAGCTTGGCGACGCAGCCTGGACTACGGTCCACCCACCTGGGCTAAACTGGGGTATCAGGTACCCTCCTGTCTGTTAGGCCCCACCCACCTCGGCCACAGAGCAAGGTCCACGAGGACCATGGAGCTGCAGGCAAAAATCCGACAGCAGTTAACAGAGCAGCCACATCCCAATGCCCCTCCCCATGAGACTGGCCTGGCACACTTAAGGGAGACTGGCAGCAAAGACAAGACCACATTGAGCTTCTCTGGTCTGTACAGCAGCTTGTGTTCAACGCTCATTCCACAACCCAGCTAGAGACAGTGCCAGCCCAAGGGTGGACCATGGATCAGAAGGATGGACAGTCCAGCACAGTAAGTCAGCGTGCCTGGGGGGTGGGCATGGCAGCCACCCCACGGTAAGCACAAGTTACGTGTGGTGCCTCTCTATCACCGTGTTCACAGGCATCCACCAGCACAGTCACCTCAGGGACATCAGCAGGAGTGTAGAACTCCATGGTGCCAGGAGAAGATCCCTGAGTCACCCACCAGAATCGGGTCCCTTGGAGTAAGGAGGAGACGAGGGCATTCATCGGCCTCTGGGAAGGACACAGAGGTCCAGTATGATGTGCAAAATGCACAGGAATCAGTGAGTGCTTCAGGAGATCTCCACCTGGATAGCAGGCCTCAGCTACCACCGGTACATGAGCCAGTGGTGGCACTGGGCAAAGGAGGAGGGGCAACAAGGAGGTGAAAGATAATAACCTCAAGTCCAGACTCAGCCACCAAAGAGAGCACTACATGGATCTCCTAGATACATTTCTGTGTATAGATGGGTCCATAGCAGCTCTGTGACTCATGGGCACCAGCCTCATGCAGGGTTGCAACCAGGTAGACACCCCTCTGCCGCTGTCAGTGCACTGTGTCTGATGATGCCCCTGGTCCCCAGCCAGCTCAGAGGACACTGATACCACCCTCAGGTCCCTCAAATCCTACCCCCTCAAGCCAGAGAGCCAGCACTCAGTCCCAAACCAAGCAAAGGCAGAGGGGATAGAGGACCAGCCGTCCAAGGGGAGCAGTAAGTGAACCCAGGGGTGGAAAGGTGACCCATCCATAGGACGGATGGCCACGTACTGTCAGCATGACTCTCATTCTTCAGTGTGTTCACAGGTAGTTGGGATGGCGAGGGGGAGGAAGTTGCAGAGCCCCATGACACAGAGGTACAGTCTGGGGGCAGTAGGCATGGCAAGCAAGTGGGAGGGCACCATGATGGGCTGGTGGGGGATTACATGCTACACAGGTGGGCGGGGGTGACAGTGGGCAACAAGGCAACAGGCATGACAGATAGGGGCAAAATACTGGGGTGGGAAGACAGGAGTTGAGTGACCCCAAACAACGGCTGTCCTTTCTGTCCTGCTAAAAGTTCACCAGTGGGAGGGGTGCCATGACCATTCACGGGCACCGAGCAGAACCGGGCCCTGCAGGCATGGACCCAGTAGCGCAGGGAGGATCTGGCACAGGAGCTGATGGATGAGATCATGTGGTGGGTGGACAAGATCCGGGTCACCATCCAGGGGCTGGCCAGGGAGGAATGATGTTTCCTGCAGCAGTGTGCCACCCAGCACAGCAACTTCACCACTGAGGGCTTCATTGGGACTGCCACGTGCAGCAGATGCAGGACTTGCAAATGTCTGTGGAGAGGGAGGGGCGTGGACTGCCAAACCCGTGACAGTGGTGCCCCAACGAGTAGGAGTAAAACTGTCACGGGTTTGGGAGTCCGCACCCCCACTTTACTGGGTTTGAATGACTCAGTTTCCCTTGTGCACAGTTCTCTTGAATCAGTTTCTCTCACTGGCTAATTCAAGTGTGCCACAATGAATCTCCTTTGTCACACAAGGGCCCGATCCTTCCTGTTTACAGACTCTTTACTCTCTGGGTTCGCAAGAGCTTGAGGGCTCTTGTAGCTCACTTGTGTTCCAATATTAGACACCTTCTACTTCATAAAAGTTAAGAAGTAAGTTTATTGATTACATAAACAAGATAGTTAAACAGAGTGGTCAAAGGTAAATATGATCAAAGGTAAATATAACGCATTTCTAACCTATACTGGTTGAGTTCCTAAATAAGCATCTTACTCTACAAAGGTCCATACGTTCTTCTCAGTCCATGATGCAAGCGACTGGGTCTCCAGACTTAGAGAGCAATCCTGTCTTTCAGTTCACGCTTCCAGTCTTGCTGGTGCTGCCTTTCGTATGCAGATGTCTCTCGCAGCAGCTTTGCAAGAAAAAGCTTTTTCGCTCTGGGATCTCTCTCCTTATATCTCCTGGAGGAAACTCCTCGTAAGTTCTTCAGGCTTCTAGAATTCCCTTTGATCTCTCATCAGGTTTCTCTGTCTTTCTGCACGTATTCAATGGCTACCTGCATTAGCATTGTTAATGACTCTGGCCATTCATCTGGCCCCAATACACATGTTGGTATCTCTTTGTATTTTCTGTAGGTCGGTGACGTGTAAGAGCCCTAATTCGAGTTGTACAGTTCTCAGAGTCAACATTACAAACATGTGGAACCTTTGACATTACATAGTGTACATGTATAGTAACATTACATACATGTGAAACCCTTGGCACCACACATTTACCAAACATGTAGTCCCGTGTTACACATGTGTGATTCCATGTTTCTCCGTGACAGAGGGGGGTTACATTATGGCAACCATGGTGTCTGTCTTTATTGCAGGCCAGGTGGGCATTATCCCTAAACGCCAGATCCCGGAAATCAGGGACAGGGAGCCCCAAACCATGGGACACTGTGGGATACCATGCAGCACACAGTGGGCATGCATGCATATATGCACATATACACTGGGGGACCTGTGAGTTTGGGAGTTTCTCTGGAACTGTGAGCCTGGGCTGTAAAGAAATACATCTGTACATGGCCTGGGCTCTCATAGCCATACTATAACCCCCTCTTGAAAGCTGGGTATAAGACCCTGTCCAGCCACTGTGCTGTGTGGGGACATGCCGGATTGAATGATATGGAAAACCCACAGGCAATAGTAGTGGCATCAGAATGACCATTGACCACCATCTGGAACTGAGGATGATCTGTGAATGCATACCTTTCCCAGTTTATTTGACAACAACATGTTACGTACAGCTTTATTATCCCCCTCCCTCTGATATTTACAGATATGATACAGATATTTACATGTTGGTATTGGCCAGGTGGCCTAAATGTTGGTATAAGGCGTCCTGTATCCTCCAGCCTATACGGTTCTCTCGGTGGTTGGTCTGCTCCCTGTACAGGGGCACTGACTCGGTATGGGCAGTAGGAAGGGGATACTGCAAGGGGGTGCTGTCTGTCTCACAGATGTTGTGCAGGATGCAGGTGGTTGTGACCATCGGAGCCATCTCCACTTTGAAGTCGATCCTTCCTGTGATGGATCACCAGCATTGTTTTTGCACCCTGAACGCCCGTTCCACCATGCACCAGGAGACACTCAGCTACCTGTTGAACTGGGTTTGTTCCAGGGTGTGATCCACAGGGTAGACCTTCATGAGCCACAGCATCAGGGGGTAGGCCGGGTCCTCCAGGAGGACAGTATTCATGACCATCCCCTCTATGGTGGTGATGCCTGAAGTCCCCCATATATATCCAGGCAAAGAAGGGGGACTGCCACAGGATGCAGCCATCATGGCTCCGGCCAGAGCAGTCAGCCACTACATCCATGAACTGACCACGGTGGTCCACTACCGCCTGCAGGACCACTGAGTGCTACCCCTTCCAGCTGATATCCCGATCCCGGCTATGGGGTGGGCAGATGATGGCGATGCAGGTGTCATTGATCACCCCAATGCAGTTTGGGAACCCCTTTACCTGGAAGCCTTCCATCACCTCCTCAGGGTCAATCATGCCGTGGGCATGATGGGGCGGCATAGAAATGCCAATAAATAAATAAATAATAAATAAACCACCCTGTTGAACAGCAAGACCTCGATGGCCTTGCAGAACTCCATCAGGATGGCACCCACAATGGATGTTCCCATGCCAAACTGCTGGGCCATGCAGCGGCAGGAGTCTGGGGTGGCGAGCATCTAAATGGGGATGGTGACCGGCTCCACAAGTATGGGGATCCTAATTGGCATCGGCTCCCTCTCCAACCATGGACAGAGGATCTCAGCAATCTGGAAGAGCACCCTCCGGGACGTGCAGAAGTAGGTCACCCACTCCACCTCTTCTCATGTGGCCAGCACCATCTCGCACCACTCCATGGTCCTGGGTACACACAGGCGAGCCAGCCAATGGGCATTGCCTACTGAAAGATAAGGATTGTTGCTGAAGTGTCCTGGGACAGCCGCTGCAGTTCCCCTTGCATTGCCTCCAGGGCTGCCCATCGGTGACGGATATGGGCTAGTGTCTGGTGCCTGGCCATGCGTGCACACCATAGACTCCAGCACCGCACCACCATGGCCTGCATACCACAGAGGACCCTGAGGCAGCTGGTGATGGCCTTGTGCCAGGTGCAGCAGACAGCTTGCACCACCTGGAGATCTCGCTGGTTGTTATGAGGAGCTGAAGGACTGCTAGATGCTCATACTCCATGACTCTCCAGCAGATGGCTGAGGTGCCCTTGTCTGGGGACTGCTCTGAAAGCTGTTCTCCAAATTGGTTGCTATGGTCTCAGGTATTTCCTTATTTAGTGAATGTTACCATTTTCTTCTTGTTTGAAAGTGGCCTGCTCTGCTCCTGGTCCCATTCTGCCATCCAAGGCTCCTTCGGTGTACTTGACCATGGGATGGCCCACCATGGCTTGTGTTCCAGCCTGTTTCTGGTGCTGCTGCTGGGCCATGGAGAGATTGAGGGGTCTCTGACACCTTGGCCCTGGCTGACGTGGGGCAGAGGGGGCATGTGCAGGGGCTGCTGGCTGGCCCATCCTCCAGGGAGGAGGAACCGGCTCGTGAGCCGGTATATGCAGCTCCTGCGGCACCAGGGGACTGAGCTGGGCTTCCAGGCACTGCGGCCCACTGGTGTAAGCCCCCGGGGTGATGGGGCCATGGGATGCGAATGAGAGCACAGGTTTGCAGGAGATCTCAGAGCTTACAGCTGCTGGACCCACTCTGCCACCAGTGCCCTGCTGAGGGCGAGGGGACATGGGTGGGGCCAGCGTCAGTGCCTTGATCTGTTGCTGGAGATGAACCTCCTTGGGGGGCCAGGGAGGACTGCCTACCGGGAGGAGGAACCGGCTGCAGCTGAGCATCATGCCCTGCACAAGGTCTGGACACAGCCAGAGGTTCAGGTTACCCTGGTGCACAGGGATGCTTTCAACCTCCACTATATGGTGACACAGCATATGCTGGCAAGGGGCTACCAGAGGGGGCATGTATCAATGGGCGTCGTGTGCAGGAGGGGGTTCCCCACCCCCCACGGGTGCTGGGATCCCGTTCGAACATTATACTATGGGCTACCAGTGTGCCTGATCCGGTGTTAACGGCACCTGGAAAGGACCGGACTGGCAACATGCCAAGGGGGCTGGTTTTTGGGCTGCATGCGGCTGCTTTCATTTCTCCCTTCATTCCTCTGCTCGCCATAGAGTATGCACTCTGCTCCCTGCAGCTGGGTTTCAGTGGGTGGTGGTTGGTCCCCCCTGTGGCTGGCTGGCACCGTGTGTGTGTGTGTGTGTTGGCAAGGATGCCTGGGGCTGCTTCCCTGCCCTCACGAGTACCGGGGAGGGGGGCAGACACAGCTGCAGTGGCTTCCTTTGCTGCAGTTTGCCATGGCTGTACGTCAGGGCGGGGTGCTGGGAGGGGGATGGGGCTGGGGCCGGACGCCCGCCCGTGTGTTTATAGATAAGATAAAGACACACATACATTTGTGGCATTAATAAATACATATAGTTTTAAAATACATTTTCAGTTGTGAATGTAGTAGCTTTTTTGTTAGTTGGTTTGGTTTTGTGCTACTGCAGTTTGTGTTGTTGTTATCCTCATTTTATTGTGACTTTGATTCCTCTGCCCTACCCGTGGCACAGGGGGATGGCTCTTCGCCTGCATGTTTGTTCTGCGCTGCACGCAGTGGCGTAGCAATGATGGCACAGGGGGGCTCAGTTGTGCCTGGGCCCGGGAAGGGGGGCTGTGGCCCAGAGCTTTTAAAAGCCCCCCCGCATGCTTCTGCACACACTCTGGAGTCGCTCCCAAAGTCTGGTGTGCTGGCACTACATTTCCCAGCATGCCAGACTAGGAAATATAGCCACCTGGTATAGCCATGTTTCCTTGTCTGTCATGCTGGGAAATGTAGTCCCAGCACACCAGACTTAGGAAACAGTCCCAGCATGTGTGCAGTGGAGCTTTAAACAGGAGGAGTGAAGCTCCGCAGTTGCAGCCCGGAGCCATGCCAGTAAGAGGGGTGGGAGGGGTATGAAGGTGGTGGGTGTGAGAGAGGGGAGGTTGCTCCCTCTCCCCCCACGTTTTCTCCCTTCCTATGACTGTCCTCCCCTGTATTCCCACCTCTCCACCTGGCTGCCCCCTCTCCCTGTGCCCCTACTCCTCCTACCTGCATCCCCCACCAGCTCCCCCAGCCCCTCCACCCATCTGCCCCCCTACTCCCCACCTGGCTGCCCCTACTCCATAGCCATGGGAACACACACAGCTTGGTATGGCCTTGGGCTCCATGGCTTGGACCTGCTCACATTCTGTGTCCAGGCAAGATTCATGTGGATGGATGTTGGGATTTTGTCCTTCTGCACTTCAGTTGATCCCAGCTGAAGTGCTGGAACAAACAGCATCCTGGCTCAGAGCAGAGGACCTGGGAGGAGGAGATTTTTTTTAGCAGAGCCACCTGCCATCTTTGAGTTTTATTTTTAAAGAAAAAAAATTAAACTTGAATTAAATTCATTTTGGACTTTCCAAAAAGGGAGATTTTCCATTGTCTACCACCCACCCCTTTCACAAACCCTTCATGTTTGGTTTCAGTTGCTGAAAACAAAAATTAAATGGGAAAAGGTGGGAGGGGGTGAAACTGTAGGAATTTATTTGGCAGCAGAAAATAAAACATTTAATTGAAACTGAAAACATTCCAGAGGCTCCTATGGGAGGAAAAGGTTTTCAGCCAGAGTCTGGCCCAGCTCTAGTTTCCTGGGATTCTTGGATCTAGACCTTGCAATGGTAGAACCAGCCCTCTCAATTTGGAATGTGCTTACGCAGCGTTGCTGATTCCTGGAACAGGGGGCTTTGCTTTGGGCTGGTTCACCGGTTGAGCTACCACGTGATTTTCAGGACCCCCACACAGAGCAATCCCTGCTGCTGCAGGGAATGGCATCACGGGCAACATGCACTGAATGACTACAGCCTTGTCCACATGATGGCTGTCCTACAGGTTAGCGCAGCCATGTATGGACTTGAAATGCACACCTCTTCTGGGTGCTCAGTCCCCGGGGCCAAAGTCCTTTTTTCGGGGGAGAGACAAAAAGACCAGAAGAATTCAAGCCTCAGGGCACCTCTTTCCTCGTTGCCTCCCTGGAAAAAACACTTGAGAGGAGAATGGAGAGATGATGGAATGACAAAAAACCAAATGGAACGAGAAGCGAGAGAACGTTTGTCCCTCTTCATGCATTTGGAATGTTGGGAGGCGTGTTTGTGTGAGGGGGAGGGACTTATTTGAGGAGGGGTGGAGCTCATTGGATGAATGGGTGGGGCTTGTCCCTCTTTGGCTGCTGGAAATGCTGGGAATAATAGAAATGGCCAAGTCACTGCATCTGTGGCAGGTGGTAAATGCACGGGAAGCCTCTTCAGTTTAAACTGGCACAACAATTCCCATGCACTGCATCAAATTCCTCTCCTCAGGGGTTACATGGAGTATTATACCTCTGGGTAATAAAAGTGACCATACGTTATTTTCCCATAATATGATGCAGGGGTTAATTAACCCCCAGATAGGAGCAGTTCCTCAAAATGACTTAGCTTCTAGGCAAACTACTGAGGAGCAAGCTTCCCTGGAGCTGTTTACCCCCAGATAAACTATGACTTGGTGTGTATTAGCTCTTAATGTAAAGTCTCTGGCCTAATTGGGGGGAGTGGATTTATTAGGGATGGGCGAACACGGTTCGGCAGTTCGGAGTTCGGCCCGAACTCGGACTGTTCGGATGACCGAACTCGAACCTGAACCCGAATGCGAACATACCGAACAAACCGAACACCGAACGGCGAAATGGCCGAACAGTTCGGTCAGTTCGGATCGCGTTTGGATGAGTTCGGGTGGCAAAAAAAGGTTCAGTGGAAGGTCAAACATTACAGGGAGGTGTCAGTCACTGAGGGGCAGACTTCCAGGCAGCAGGGGTGGAGAGGCTTGCAAGAAACGAAACTAATTATCTGCCTCCCCCCTTCCCAACACCTTCTGAGCTAGTCACTGTTCCTGAACAGCAGGCGTTGAGTAGGATTTTTAGATTGCTTTAAGTTT
>QEPC01001126.1:2224448-2239062 GCA_003113815.1 Sphenodon punctatus
AGTTGTAGGAGTTAGCTTAGTGATAGAGAGAGCATTAGTGATTTAGTTTTAGTGTTTGTAGGAGTAGGTCTGTGTACTTATTAGATAATCCATTTAGTTCATAGCATTTAGATTAGTTAATAGCAGTTAGATTTAGTGTAGACAGATATATATAATATTAGATTAAAAAAAATAAGAAAACCCCATATAAAACCAAAAAACCAAATAAAGAACAAAAGAAAACCATATAAAACCCAATAAAATACCAAAAAACCATATAAAAAAACAAAACAAAACATAACAACACTTCCCGAACGGCCAAACCGAACAGCCGAACGGCCGAACCGAACAGCCTGTTCGGACGACCGAACCAAACAGCCCAACCCGAACTCGGCGAACGAACCAAACGAATCCGAACCGAACGAACGAACCGAACGGACGAACCGAACGAATCCGAACCGAACGGACGAACCCGAACCGCGATCTGTTCGCCCATCCCTAGGGTTTATGTAGCAAAGACTGTATTTTGAGGTGAACATCGATACTAGAGTCATAGCATTTTAGAGTTGGAAGTGACAAATGGCTCTCCAGCCTCTGTTTGAAAACCTCCAGTCAAGGAGAGCCCACCTCCCTCCTAGGCAGTCAAACAGCTCTTACTGTTAGGAAGTTCTTCCTAATGTTTAGCTGAAATCTGCTTTCTTGTAATTTGAGATCATTGGCTCTAGTCCTGTCCTCAGGAGCAACAATGAACAAGCCTGCTTCTGTTTTTCTACTGTCTTCTTTTGGCATGTGTTGATTGATGGGGTCTGTCCCTTTAATCTCCCTTCACATTAGGAGCACACTAATGGAGTATGTTTGAGGCTGAGGTCATGCCTATCTACGCTAGAGGGAAAGGTGCAGGTTTTACACAAGTTAAATGACCATTGAAAACCCTAGTATAGGGGAGGCTAACTTGAGTGAGCCTTTGCTGAAATGGCAAGCCACTGTGGTAGCTGTTTCTGATGGAAAGAGCTCTTCTGCAGTGAGTAGCACGGTGCGACAGAGACATTCATTCCGCTACATTTGTCTGAGATGCAGTCACGGTGCAAAAGTAACGGAACAATTTTTCTTCCAGCACTTTCTGAGATTATTCCGACACTTTCCAAGATTATTTCCGACACTTTCCAATAATTCCGATGTCGCAAAGCTATTCGCTAAATGCCAGCGGAAAAGCTGCGGAAAGTCACGGGCAATTCCGATATGGCAGAATGAAATATGGGGATGGAAAAAAGGAGTTGACGCTTCAGCCCAGTGGCTGTAAGCCCCTTGGGGCAGGGACCTCTCTCTAATGACTGATTGTTCAGCAACACCAGGTAATTGCTGGAAGAAGATGCAGCCGCCGCCGCAGCTTAAAACAAGAGTATATCTGAATGTGTTTAGTCTCATGCAGAATTTTACCTTGGGTTAGCCAGCAAGTCAACCTTTTGTGAGCCAGTTAGACACCTCTTTCCCCTTAAAGTAACTCCAGTCTGTGGGAGGTTTTGCCTTGTACGTGTGCAAAGACACAACTGTGCAAGCTCCCAAATGGCCAGATCTTGATGTATCTTCCCAGAAGGCAAATCCCATTCTCCAAGGTGTAGCAGTAGCTTGGATGTCTCAGGCCATGGCTAATGCAGTACAGAGAGCCTTATGTGTGCAGGGGACCCTTTGAGATCCTGTTCAGCTCAGCCCAGGATTAGAAGCTCTTCCTCTCCAATGGATGTGTAGGGGCCCTTCTGTGGCCAAATCTGCAGGAGGAAAAAGGTCTGCTTGCTATGTCTAACATGTTAAAATCCTCATGTGGGCAGGTTTAAGCACGTTAGCTAATAGCCTGTCCCAGTTAACACATGTGAAAATCACAGCTTTTAATGCCTGTTTAAAAAGATGTTTCTTCCCCTCCTGGAGAGACATGCTCTGTGAGATGAGCTTGGTGGGTCTCAGCTCTGGCTCCCATGTTACATAATCACCCCCAGGCTTTGTTTCAGGCTAAGTAGCTCTCTGCAGCAGGAGAGGAGAAGTCTCTCTCCCCTGTTGGTGAAGTTGTCCAGAACAGATCCCCTGGTTGAAATTGGCTCGGCTGCTGAAACTGACAAGCCCAGAGAACAGATGATGGGTGGAAACAAACAAGAGTTTCCTGTTGGAGTCCGTTTTTGGTCCGTGTAGCTCCCACTCAGCCCCCACTCACATGTTTAGCATGTCCAGCCTAATAAACAGGCAGCCCCCTTCATTCATTTCACGTGCTTTTAGGTATCCCACACTGGCAGTGCCAGTGAGAGTGACTAGAGGGGCAGGAAGTGGTTGCTGGTTGGACGCTCTAGAATTTTCACCTGCAACTCTATGGTTCTGGTGGATCTGTATGTGTGGAGGTGCTGCACACAACCTAATTGATGGGAGATGGACGTGTGGGTCACATTAGCCCACATTTGCCCACACGGTGGGCTCCACATTCTCAGAGACCCTGCCATGAGTGGGGGCTTGCGTGTCTGGTGGGGGAAAACATCTAATAAACGGGCAGGTGGACTACCATCATCAGGCTATCATCTCATTTGTTAACACCTATGGATTCCGCGGCACGTTTTTGGCTGGCCCGTGGGTCTGCTGAGATGTTCTCCGTATTTTTTTCTGAGGAACAAACTTTGCAAACCCATGTTCCCTTCATGGCTAGCTTCTAAGTTTGTGACCAAATGTAACACTTGCCCCGTGTTAGGCAGTTGGAATAGCAGCAAGTGTTGTGTATAGACAGACAAGCAGGACAATTCTCCATCGTCAAAGTCAATGAGAGTTTTGCCATTGATTTTAATGGCAGAGGTTGTGCTCACAATGTGCTGGGCACCACACAGACATGCAGTAATAGAAACAGCCTGCCCCAAACAGCATACAGCCTAAATAAACCAGACAGACAAGGCTCAGGGAAGGGGGCATGCAGTCTGAGTGGCCTACGGGAGGATTGCCACTTCTTTCAGTTAGACCCTTTATTTATTTAGATTTTTTTATCCCACCCTATCCCTTAGGTTCAGGGTGGCTTACAATTCTTTAACTTATTCAGTGTAACATTAACTCACTCATTAACTCAACTCTTAATCCTCCTACCAACCCTGTGAGGTAGGTTAGGCTGAGAGATCTGTGACTGGCTCAAGATCACCAGTGAGTTCATGGCTAAAGTGAGCCTTGACATCCCACCTCTGAGACTCCCATTTTGGCCTATGGGAGTTTCAGGGTCAAACGGCAAGAAGTGGCAACCCAACTGCAAATGCTGTGAAACTGTGAGGGATAGAAAGGGAAATACTGGGGCTTGGATATTTGATGGAGGTTTTTTCCTTAACGTGGGTCTTCTCTCAAGGTGGGTGAATTAAATGGGGAGACAGGGAAAGGACGGGGGGTGGGAGGAAAGGGAGCGAGAGAAGGAGAGCAGATGATGCAGGCATGATGGGCCTGACATGATCAGACTGAAAGAACAGCCACTGGGAGAGAATGTCCATGCTGTGATATCTCTGCCCCAGTAGAGTTCTCTTTCACCCCAGGGCCAGCCCCTCCCTGCCTGGAATAGCTTTGTGCCCAAAGTTTTATGGGTGGGGCTGGAGGATTAAGGGAAAAGCGGGCTCCTGTAATTGTGGAAGAGGCGCACACAGGTACACACACACACACACACACAAACACACACACACGTGAGGTAGGCATGGGGAATGCAATAACCAAATCCAGGCCAATGAACACAGTTCATTTAAAAAAAAAATAGAGTTCTTTTTTCTAAAACAAACAAAATCAAATCATGATTTTGGTGCCAATCTCATGATTTGGCATATTTGGGGTTGCTATACCCCTCCTGCTATGGCAAAGAAGGGTGTTGTCATGACACCCCAGGTCTGCAAGAAGCATGTTTCTTGTGGTCTCTTACAGCCCTGTCTTGGGCAGGCAGTTTATTACACCACAATAACTAGCAGGTGATTATCCCTGTGTTTGTGGAGATGAACAGGGGGGAGTTGCTGTGACATTACACAGTTATTAATCAGCAGAGAATTGATTACCTTGTGTTTGATACAGGCCTACTGCATGCAGGAGAATAGAGCATCCTCCAAAACAGCTGGCTCAGACATCTCTGCTGCTGCCCCCCACCCCCTGTACCTAACTGCACACAGAGCCCCTGCTACTTAGTCTATAGCACAATCCCCAGCCCCCAATGCAGCCCCTAACCCACATACTCTCCTGGGCTGTGGCTCAGGTGGTAGAGCACATGCTTTGCATGTATAAAGTCCCAAGTTTAATCCCCAGCAACTCAGATTCAGGGTCTCAGGTAGCACGCTTGGGTGAGTTCTCTGCTGGAGATCCTGGAGGGTCTCAGGTAGCACGCTTGGGTGAGGCCTTTGCCAAAGAGCTGAATTTGAAACCCTGCTGCTGTGTCAGGTTGTGACAATACTGGCCTAAGATGGACCATTGGTCTGACTCAGTTAGGCAGCTCCTTATAGCTGTATTCAGAGTCCCTGGCATTGAATGATGTCATAGAGTTGTCCCTCTTAGGCCACTTTTAGACATGCCCCAGGGGTCATGGATTTAAATAATCTGCTGGAGAAAAGTAGCACGGCTGGCTTTCAGACAAGATACCGCCCACGAAAACTGCCACTTGAGCGTTCTTTATAAGCTACATTTTAAATAGTATTTGGGTTCCATATCTGAAATACAAATACTAGGTCTGTGTATTCAGGTTTCGAGTGAACCCAACATTTCCCCAAAAAACATAATAGCCAAGATCTCGCCCTCGCCCCTCCCCCCCCCCCAAACTGCAGTACGTATCCAGCTTGGAGCTGGGCTGCTTTCTGACTCTCAGTGTGGCTGTCTGATTGGGGAACCTGCAGTGAGCTCTCCCCCTGCCTCCCTGCAGGGCCTGCCACTGTCTAAGGAACTGCAGCCTCCAGCACTGCAGCTGAAGTAGCCAGCCCAGTCGAGGTGAGGCCAGCCCAGCCAGGGAGGAATGGTGAGCCATTGGCAGCATCATTCCTTCCCTCCCCAAGTCATTGTCCTGAAAGCCAGTGACCCACCTGAGCCCCATTCCACCCTTCCCAATCCCAGCCTAACAACCTCCCTACCAAACTAGCCATAGTCTTCCCCCTCCCACAAACCAGTGCCCTCCTTTTAAAATTGGTAGGAGACTTAGCAGCAATTTTTGACTGCATTTTCCTCTCCTTGCAGGCCTGTCAAACTGGCAGAGCTTCACTGCTCTTCAGCACCAAAATAATGCATACACAGAGACCTGTGTTCACTGCATTTTCCACATTGGCAACGATGGGGAAAATGCAGTGAACACCAACACAAAGATACAAATACAAACACATGCAAATCTAAAAACCACAAGTACAGGTACTTGACTCTATGCATAGCCCTAGTTCAGAGCATTGTTTCATGGGTATTTTATATACGATATACTGCTTTTTCATAGATTTTATTTTTGTATTTTATAGAGAAGCATTTTTTACGTTGTTAACTAACCTGAGCCTTCAGAGAAAGGTGGGTTAAAAATTTAAACAAAGAAACCAATCAATAAATGCAGGACACAGCGATGGGTACAGATTCCAAGGGCAGGCCGGCTTTCTGAACTGGCCTGCGTGCCAGTGCCTTGGTCAGCAGCTGTGCAGGAAAGCTTTAGCACTGTGCAGACACGTGGACATGGACACACAGACACATATTCCACAGACAAAGGCTACTTTTAGACGTGCCCTGAGGGTCGCGGATTTAAATAATCCGCCAGAGAAATGAGACGTCGCCCGTGAAAACTGCCACTCGTGCATTCTTTATAAGCCACATTTTAAATGCCGAGTCACTAGTTTGTGGAAAGTGGGATCCCTACATGGGAATGGGGCATGGGACTGGCTCAGGTGGGTCACTGGCTTGCAGGACACTGGCTTGGGGAGGGAAATAATGAAGCTGCCAATGACTCGCCATTTCTCCCTGGCTGGGCTGGCCTGAGCTCGGCTGGGCACTCCAGCTGCAGTGCTGGAGACTGCAGTTCTGAGACAGGGCATTTTCAGACGGCCAAAGTAATGCGCACTAGTTTGAAATAAGTAGGGTGTTTATTAGTCCACACTAACATAGCGATGCCTTTTAGACGAACAATGTAGCGCGGAGTAATGACTCAGAAAATAATTGTAACCTACCAAACAAGGACATGAGTGTGGACTACCTTACGTACAGTTCTTAGAAAACCAAGTGGTTGGGGTTTTATAAAAAACCATACTTATCTCTTAGTCCGCACTAATAAGCGCCGTTGAAAGCATTCAGATGGACAAACTAGTCCGCACTAGATTCAGTTAGCACAGACTAACTGTCCGTGTGAAAATGCTCACAGTGATAGCCCCTGCAGGGGAGGCAAAGGGGGGGGGGCGGGGAGAGGTCACTGTAGGCTCTCCAACCAGACAGCTACACTCAGGCCACATTTACACATGACAAATATGGCTTCTTATAAGTGCTCAAGATAATACCTTACCTGATGTTATAAATGCTGGCGTTTTGTCATGTGTGAACACACTGTTCCCCTTGTGTGCAGCGAGATCTCGCAGGCTGGGTTTTGCAAGGCTGAGAGATCTCGCTGCATAAAAGGGGAATAGTGCATTCCCACATGACAAAACTCCAGCATTTATAACACCTGGTATTATCTCAAGCACTTATAAGAACCCATTTTTGTCATGTGTAAAAGTGGCCTAAGAGTCAGAGAGCAACTGGATTCATGCTGCAGTTTTGGGGGTCCAGTTCAAGATCTTGAATATTATGTTTTTTGGGGGAACTGTTGGGTGCACTCAAAACCTGAATACACAGACCTAGTATTTGTATGTATTTTAAATATGGAACCCAAAATGGTCCTTTTTACATTTATTTGTATTTGGTCAAAACCCAAATGCACAGCCCTACAATGAACCCTCTCCCTGACTGCTAAATGTCTGGCCAAATAAATAGGTCTTTCCTAGTGCTGAATTGAGCTATCACAGCCAAAGCTATTTCTATCAGAAACAGACCATTTGTCTGTGCTCGTGTGATGTGAAACCACTTTTTCACTATTTTTGCTAGTTCCCATTCAGTAGTTGCTGTTGTTCAGTACTTCTGGTAATTCTCCCTAGGTGGGAACAGCCACACACTATGTAACTTTCCTGACATGTTGCTTGTGTTTGCTTGTGCACGATTGCAAGTTCACGATGCAACTTTCATCGTTTCCCTTATTGGTCATTGTTTTGTCTCCTTGTAAACTGTGTTTTGATTGGTGTATTTCAAGGGCTAGCCCTTGTTTTCTGCATTCTGATGCCAGAAAGTGTCATAATAAAATCTTGGAAATGGATGAAAATACTGGAAATTAACTGGCAGAAAATATCGAAAAATAGCAGACAGTCACAGGCGCCGATCTCAACAACAACAGAAGCACAGATTCAGCGAAGAGTAAGGAAATACCGATCAACAGTCGCAAGCGCTCCTGAAAGGCAGGTATTTCCCAATGGTACGGGAACCGTCGTTCCCGCCTCAGCTCTAGGCTTGCATTGCCTCTGGAAGCTGCTCAGTCTCAAACTTTAGTGAACCTCCAGGGGAAGGGAGTTCCAGAGCTGTGGAGCAGCCACCGAGAACACCTCTGGGTGCCCTTATTGTACAGAAGTGGTGCACTGATGAAACTTGCAAAAGGGTGCCTCCAACTGACCTTAGAATGGATCACAACGGAACATGGAGGAGGAGACCGTCCTTTAGATCTGTAGATCCCAGACTAGAGATTTATAGGTACCTTGAATTGTGCCCAGAATGCTATTGGGAGCCAGGCAATCGAGACAAAGTAGTACAGTAACAGTGGGATCTTTTATTGGACCAACTCCAGTTGGGAGGGATGCAAGCTTTCAGACCAGTGTAATGTGCTCCCAGTGACCCACCCACCCACAAGAGAAGGCAGCAGGCTTCTGTTTTGGGGCACGCTGCAGATTTGGTGCTCCCATAAGCTGTGTCAAGTTCAACACTGTGCCCCTAACACCCACTCTCAGGGAAGCGTCTATTCTAGCAGATGCCAGCCCCCGTGAGAGGTGCCACTGTAGTCACTGCGCCCCAAACTCCTACATTTGCCTGAAGCTAGAGCCCCATTCCCCACCCTGCTCCAGGTGCTGATGCATGTTGCGGAGTGGGGGGGGGGGGCAGTGTCTGGAGGCTGGATCAGGCTGGACTGAGGCTATTTGTGCTGCTACCAGTGCTGGCTGCTGGTTACTACAGAAGGGTCAATTAAACATTATCTGCGGAGGCTCATTAGTGAAGGTGGCAGGGTGTTACCATAGTAACGGTGCCATGGGTCCTAGGAGGGCAATGAGGGAGGGAGGGAAGGGCCATTTGAACAGCCACTTAGCCACAAGGGCCCTGTACCTGTGTTTGTTTGTTCCTTTAATTCCCTGGTCTCTAGGCCCAGCTCACAGCAGTGCTGATGGGGGCTGACAATCAAGCTCATAAATAAATGTTCTCCTGGAAAGTAACTCCTGGTCTTGCCACAGTTCTGCTACACCAAAGAAATGCTCTTAGTCCCCCAAAATTGTGTGTGTGGAGGGGTGTGTTATGTGCAGGCACAAATATGTGTGTGTGTGTGTGTGTGTGTGTATGTGTGTGTGTGTGTGAGCGGATGTGCGCACGGATTCTGTGCGGACGTGTGTATGTGCTTGTGTGTGCATATGCATTTATGTGTGTGTGAGTGCATGTGTGTATATATGCACGTGAACACGTGTGTATCTGCATTCTGTGTGGACGTGTGTGTATGTTTGTGCATGCATTGCATTTATGTGCGTGTGTGTGCATAAATCTGTGTATGCATGTGTATATATATGTGCATGTGTGTAAGTGCATATGCACGAGTATGGACATGTGTGCAAGGGAGTTGGTGTATTGTCTGAAGAAGCCTTGGGCCCCCCATCAGAGGACAAGGTTGCCTAGTAGAAACCTGAGTATACTTTGCCTTGCATGCTGGCTCCACTTTCCTACTTATTTTGGTCCCATCCGTGCCCAATTCCACACCATTTCTGACATTCTCGGGGATTCTTTTTGGTGGAGAAATGTTTGGCCCAGGTGCTGCTATTTAAGGTGTGAGTTAATTGGGCCATGCCATACCTGAGTGGCAGCCAGCGAAGGTTGCTCCTCTTGGCCGGTCACTTCAATCCCCTCTGCAGGGATGCCCTGAGCAGGAACTGGGGCTCAGTTCAAGCTATGGTGTCACTAACTCTCATGACTAATGCTCTTGTACTGAAGCATGCGGAGTGAAGAGACTGCTGTTTGCTGTCATCCAAGCAGTGCAGTGCTAGGATTCAGAGAGATGGCTGCTTTATTGGAATGGGTGTTGACGGATGTAGAGCCAGAAATAGCAGCCATACTAACGAAATTTCTAATTTTGGCAATTAACCAGAGAAGAAACTTTTTAGAATTTAAACCCCTAGAATGTGATTTGCCTTTAGTGCCATGACACTTTGAAGGACAGCTGTTTTTATTTTTGAAATTTGTGAGTAAATTTTGTGGGGGGGTTTTGTTTTTGTTTTTTTCTTTATATATTGGATTAAGACGTATTTGTGTATGCTTTTCTACCCAAATGTTTCCTTTTAAATTTATTTGTTTATTGTGCATTTGTATGTTTGTGTGTAAGCAATGACCTCTGGTCACGCTTTTAATAAAGATGATGATGATGATGATGATGATTGATGATGACAGATGACTACTGTAATGGGATGTTAGCCTTTTCAGGAGCTAGTGTGCAGGCTGTCTTAAAGACAGAGGCTCTGAAACAAAACCTTCCCTCAGACAATTCTACTTAATCAAAGCGGCACAAGCAACAAATTCAACAAGGATCAAACTGGCTGTGTGTGGTGGGTACAATACATAACTCATGGCAGAGTATAAACCCCACCCCCACCTCTCACCTCACCTCCCTCCCTCACCCATCTTCCACGCCAAAGGCCCACTGGAACAGCCAGGTCTTACACTGTCTGCAGAAACAGGGAAGGCTCAGGGCCAGGCAGACCTTGTCAGGAGGGAGTTTTACAGTCATGGTGCAGTCACCAAGAATGCCCTCCTCATCGTCAACACCTGAGCCATTTGGGGGAACATGAGGAGGGTGCCTCCGACCGACTGCAGGAGGACCCGGGGAGTGAGGCGATCCCACAGGTATGCAGGGCCCAAGCCATATAAGGCTTTATAGGTCAAAACCAACACCTTGAATTGGGCCTGGAAGACTATAGGCAGCCAGTGCAGAGACCAAATCACTGGTGTCATACGCTTGCGACAACCAGTCCCTGTAAGGAGTTAGGCTGCCGCATTTTGCACCAGCTTCAGCTTCCAGACTGTCACCAAGGGTAGCCCCACATAGAGCATGTTGCTGTAGTCCAGCCTTGAGGTGATATAAGCATGGATGAGGGTGACTAGGTTGGAGTCTGAGATGTATGGCTGAAGTTGTTGCACCAGATGTAATTGGTGGAATGCTCCCTTCACCACACCAGCCACCTGGGCATCCAGGCGGAGCCGTGAGACCAGGAGCACCCCCAGACTCTGAATCTGAGGAACCAACAATGGGGGAACCCCATCAATGACGTTTCCACCACCCCCTCAGCCCCTCCCACCAGCATCACCTCCGTCTTATCAGGATTCACTTTCAGGCAGATCACCCTCATCGAGTCCCCTACAGTCATCAGACAGCGGGTAAGCACCGGGACTGCCAGACCTGGGTCAACTGAAAAAGAGGTGTCACGGAGAAACATGGGGTCACACACGTGTAACATGGGACTACATGTTTGGTAAATGTGTGGGGCCAAGGGTTTCACATGGATGGAATGTTACTATAAATGTACACTATGTAATGTTAAAAGTTCCACATGTTGGTAATGCTGACTCTGAGAATTGTAGAACTCAAATTGGGGGCTCTCCTACATCATCAGCCTGTAGGAAGTGCAAACAGATAACGTGTATTGAAAGCTGGCTTGCTAGACGAGCCTATGGAGATGTTAATGAACTTCCATATTTACCTGGGGCTGCGTACATGCTCTGGGACACATTCCCTAAAGGCGGGAAATCCGAGACAAAGAAAGTTAAAATGCTATATAAGGACAGAGATCCCAGAAGGGAGAGAGAGACTACTTGAGACTTCTTCATGCAAAGATCTTGAACATCTACATACGAAAGTCAGCCAACAACAGACTGGGAGAAGCATGAGGTGAGAGAAGAATTTTGATCTTTTGGCGGGCTTTTGGCGGGGGGTAGGGGTGGGGTGAGGGTGGGGATGGGGATGGGGGCTTTCCCCATGTAGTGTATTTTAAATTGTTTTAAAATTGTATTATTGTTTTAAATGAAATGTTGTTCACCGCCCCGGGCTGCCCTGTGGGCGGGAGGGGCAGGATATAAATTTTAAATAAATAAATAAATAAATAAATCTCTAAAACCAAGAGCCCAGCCAGTTTCCTTATGGCTGAGAAAACCAGAACTTCTGGACCTTATTTTAGGGTAAGATGAATAGTTCAGGAACTCAACAATAGAAGTTAGGAATGCGTTATATTTACCTTTGATTTCTAATAACACTCTGTTTAACTATCTTGTTTATGTAATCAATAAACTGACTTCTTATTCCATAAAGAAGTGGTCTAGTGTCTAATATTGGAACACAAGTGAGCTACAAGAGCCCTCAAGCTCTTGCGAACCCAGAGAGTAAAGAGTCTGGAAACAGGAAGGATCAGGCCCTTGGGTGACAAGAAGTTTCATTGTGGCACACTTGAATTAGCCAGTGAGAGAAACTGATTCAAGAGAACTGTGCGTGAGGGAAACTGAGTCACTCAAACCCGGTAAAGTGGGGGTGCAGACTCCCAAACCCGTGACAAGAGGTAAAGTTGGGTGTCATCAGCATATTGATGACACCGCACACCAAACCCTCTGACGACCTTGCCCAAAGGCTGCATGTACACAGTGAACAGAGAGGGGACAAAATTATATTATTATTATTATTATTATATTTATATAGGACAAGCAATGTACCTGACAACCAATAGACACCAAGGGGCTTACAATCTAAGAGAAAAGGGAGGGGGAGAAAAGTGAGAGGTGAACATTGGGAGAGACAAGGATGCACAAGTTGAGGAATTGCATGTGCATGTGCTTAACTTCATTACAGGGTCCAGGAAGAGAAGGATTCCAAGGGAGGGAGGGAAGAGGAGGCAATTTCCTCCTCATGTTGAGCTGGGGGGAAACCTGATGGAAGAGGTAGGCTTTCAGGAGGGATGTGAAGGTTGGGAGGGAGGGAGCAGAATGAATGTATCCAGGGAGGAAGTTCCAGGCAGGGGGGGTGGGGTGGTGGAGCAAGGGAGAAGAGGCAAATACGTTTTACGCGGCAAGGGAGTTGCGAGATGGCACGGGTGGGGGCAGAGGAGGTGGGTGGGAATATTTCAGGAAACAAGTGCAGAGAGATATAGGGGAGCAAGGCCATGAAGACCCTTGAAAGTGAAGCCCAGGAGCTTGTGCTAAATGCATTCACGTAAAGGAAGCCGGTGTAGGGTGGAGAGGAGGGGCTGAACATGGTCAAAGCAACTGGTAAGTTTGATTACTTTGGCAACCGAGCATTGAACAAAAATGAGGGGGTGAGATCAGAGCAAGGGAAGGCCAGCAAGGAGGAGGCTGCAGTAGTCAAGGCGAGAGATGATGAGAGTGTGGACTAGGGTTTTGGAAGTGGAAGCTGTAAGGCAAGGCCAGATTTTTGCAATATTATGCAGAATAAAGTGACAGGACTTGGCAACAGCTTGGATCTGAGTCGTAAAGGAGAGGAAGCAGTCGGAGATAAATCCCAGGCTACATGCCTGAGGGTTGGGCTGGATTGTGACACCCTCAATGGAAATTGAGAGCAAAAAGGGAGGGGAATGTTTTGGAGGGAAGATGAGGAGTTCAGCCTTGGCCATATTAAGCAGAAGTGGAGAGATAGAGTTGCGTGTCATCAGCATACAGGTGATACTGGAAGCAGTGAGATTCAATGAGTTTACCCAGAGAAAGAGTGTAAAGGGAGAAAAGAAGAGGGCCCAGGACAGAGCCTTGAGAAACCCCCAGAGAGAGGGGGAGTGATGCAGAGTAGGTACCAGCAAGAGAAATGTTGAAGGAGCGATTCAAGAGATAGTAAGTGAAACAGTCCTGGAAACCAAGGGAGTGAAGCTAATCCAGGAGGACGCCATGGTCAACAGTGTAAAAGGCAGCAGAGATTGAGCAGGACAAGAATGGAATAGAGGCCTTCAGACTTGGTTAAGAGAAGGTCATTGGTGATTTTAGCGAGGCCAGTCTCAGTTGAGTGGAGGGGGAGGAAGCCCGACTGAAGGGAGTCAAGGGAAGAATTAGAAGAGAGGAAATCAAGACAGCGCATGTAGACCACTCACTCCAGGAGCTTGGAAGCGAAGGGAAGAACTGAGATGGGGCAATAGTTGAGGGGTGGGAGGGTTCAAGAGTGGCCTTCTTAAGGATATGATGTGTTTGAAGGCCAATGGAAAGGACCCAGCAGAGAGGGAGAGATTGATTATGTGTATCAGAGAGGGCACAGCAGTGGGGGCAATTGCTGTTAGGAGATGAGAGGGAATGGGGTCAAGGGGGCAGGTGGAGGGGTTGGTTGAAGAGAGGAGGGTGGTGACCTCATCAAGAGAAGCTAAAAAGGAGAGAAGAGAGGCAGAAGGAGGGAGAGCAGGGAAGGAAATGGGAGAGGGAAAGGGATGAGAAGCAATATCAAGGCAAATTTTATCAATCTTGTTGTTGAAAAAGGAGAAAAGATCCTGTGCAGAGAGAGAGGAAGGGGGAGGAGGACAGGGAGGCTTCAAAAGGGAAGCAAAGGTCAAGGAGACAGTGTGGGTTGTGGGAGTGAGATTCAATCAACATGGAGTAATGGTGGTCTTTAGCCAGGGAAAGGGCATCGCTGAAAGCAGAGAGGGCAAACTTAAAGTGGAAGTCAGCAAGCTTACAAGACTTCTGCCAGAGGGAGAGAAAAGCTTCTCGCTCCTCCAGCTTCAGCTCGTTCTTTCTGCTGCTTCTGGTTAGGGATGTGCAAGGGGGCAAATTTTGTATTACTGATTTCTTTTCTGGTTTCTGTGCTGTGTTTTGTGTCTCAACATTTTGGGACCTTGTTAAAGGGGACAAATCTGGTAGCTGCTACAGTTGGCTGGTAAGCAACCAATCAGGGGGGGTGCAGTCCTCAACATGTGTGTTTGTGTGTGTGTTTGTGTGTGCACATGCGCATGTGGTGACTGTGTTGTCAACAAAGCTCACCAGTATAAACAAGTTTCAGAACACCAGGCAGGGGGATCAGGGCTGGCCCTACCATGGGGCAGCTCGGGGCAGCTGCCCGGGCCCTACTTCTGGGGTCCCCCCACACTCGGGGTCCCCAGCTCCCGGCCTGACAGTGGCCGGAAGCTGGGGATCCAAAGCGCGGGACCCCTGGCCGACTCTGACTGACATGCTGTGAAGAGGGCCGGCAGGAGTGAGGGAGAGGCAGAGGCCATGCCTTTCTAACAGTCCATGCTTCCCCACACCCCCTGCTGCCTGTCACAGTCTTGATCAGGGGAAATGAGGGAGAGGTAGGGCCTCTGCCTCTCCCTCATTTCCCCTAGCCGAGACAGCCAGGCAGCGG
>QEPC01001126.1:2239098-2251726 GCA_003113815.1 Sphenodon punctatus
GGGGGGGGGGGGGGGGGGGCAGCGGAACTTCCGGTGGCAGCGGTCAGCGCGGCAGCAGGTTTAATCTGCTGCCACAGTACCCGCCCTGCCTGAGGCTGCGACCCCGGTGTGGGGCCCAGGCAGATCAGGTAAGTGATCCAATGGTTCAGGCTTGGGAATGGGGAGAGGGGATGCCCCTCCACCCATCCCTGAGCCCAGGCCCGGGTAGCGCACCACCCCTAGACCAAGCTGAGGACCGCCCCCTGAACCAGTGGAAGAAAAGGGCCCTGCCTTTGTGCCACGCTCTGGGTCCTGCATTTAGTAAGGCGGCCCTGAGGGGGATCCTGTGACCTCACCCCGTCCTGGGCAGGGGGATCGCACTCAATAGTGTATTCACTCAGCACAAGGATCTGTTTCCCTGGGTTCAGTTCCGCCTCCAGCTGCCTGTGGAAGCAGGCCAAGTTCCTCACCAGAAAGCATTCAAAGATCAAAAGTAAACCTAAATTAAAATACAATCCACTCCAATAGATCATTGTTGTTGGGGCTAAACTCCCACCGAGCAGCACTACATACCATAAAACTTGAAAGATGCTCAAACGGCCAGACCAACAATTTAAAACATCAAATTAGACATGGAAATTGAGAGGCACAAAATGCACTAACACAGAACCTAAAAAATGCAGAGCAATTTGTGTTTAGAATACAGAAACCTAAACGGACCTTCTTTTGTTTCCCCCCAAACCCGAATACACAGCTCTGCTTCTGGACTTTTTAAAGTGAGCCCATTAAAAAAAAACAACGTTTTGATGGGTCTACCTTACAAAAATGTTGAGAACCACTGCACCAGGAAAATTCACATGTATATTCCTGCTATGGATCAGGAATTTACACCCTATTCAAACAGAGATAGTTCACCCCTGAGTAAGTGGCAGATTCCCCCAGGGTTGAAGAATACTATGTGAACCCTCTGGCCATCACCCCTGGTAAGGCAGAGCTTCCCTAGGGAAACTGCCTCTTGCGGACAACTCTTGAGCTGCTGCTGGTTCATTATGTACAAATGATTCTGTACAGCCTGGATGAGTCACAGTACAGGCTGTGGGGGACTTGAACTCACCGTCTCTGATCTCACATCACTAATTAATGGCAATACAAAATACAAACCCGGTGACATGCCTGCCTGCCTGAGCTAATACGACAGAGTTAAATCCAGAGTAAGGAAACTCCCACATGGAAACCTGCAGCTTTGGCGGAGGCTGCTAATTTATTCCATCTTTCAAACACGGCTTTAAAGAGCACTGCAGCTACAGCTGTAGCTGTGCCAGAGCCTGTGTGATCAGACACCCGAATCAAGCTGCTAGGTGCACATCCCTGGGCCTCTAATCTCTCTGCATCGCAAGCCTGCTCCTCCTTCCTCCTCCTGCACAAAACAAAGCGTCGGTTCTGGAAAATTCTCTGGAATTGCTTCTAGCTTCCTTACTGAAGGAATCTTTCTGGGTGAAGCAGCCAGCTCGGTCCTGATTGAGAGCAACAGGCAGGCAAGCTGTTGGGTTTCATTCAAACTACTCTGAATCCAAACCGTTTCCCCCCAGGCCCAAGCCCAAAGGGATGTGGATGAGAAAGAGAGGCGTTCCAGTGGCTGAGCGGAAGAGCACATGGTCAAGAGGGGAGGACGCAACACAGTGAAGTGCTGTCACCAAGGCCTTTCCGGCTAACCTGTCACATGACATCATGACCTGGACTGGAGGCTCTGACCTCTCTTCTATGAAAGGCTTTGATTAGGGCACTGAGAAGGGATCAGGGCTAGCCTTAGGCAGGAACAAAAGGAGCACTCACCCAGGACCCCACAATTTGGGGGACCCCACAGGAAGCAGTGCCACTGAAGCCCCATTGTCACAGATCCTCGGGGGTTCTGGAAGCCCCAACAGCATCACTGCTGTTGAGTTTTGTGGTGGTGGCATCAGGTGCCCCAGCAGGCCCTTCAGAGCCGCAGCAGCAGCAGGAACTCCCAGGCAGCAGCAGGAGCAGGAGCAGGCAGCATCAGGAGCTCCCGGGCCCTCCAAGCTTACGGGAGGGGGAGGAAGTGGGGAGCTAGATTGTGCTGGAGCAGGGGGGTGGGAGCCAGCAGTCTGGAAGATGTGTTGTTCAGGGATGGAGCTAGACCCACCCATCTGCAGAGCTCTTGGGCAGACCTGCAGGGCCTGCTTCCCTGTCCCAGCTCAACCAAACCACCCCACACCCTCCAGTAAGACCTGGAAGCCCCATGGAGCTCCATGCTGCCACCCAACATGGCCCCCCATAATAGGAGTCATTAAATGAACAAAAGTTCATTGGGTTTCTTCACATGGGCTTCTGGACTGCCTCACCCACAGTGGGCCAGAGGCAGAGGCGGGGTCCGGGAACAGGCTGTCCCTGCTTCAGGGTGCTCCAGAACATCCCAGAGCACTGCTATCAGAGCAGGCAGCCCAACCTTGGGACAACGGCTGGAGGAGGAGCTGCCATCAGTTTGCTTAGTGGCCGGGGGTTGCCCTGGGCAGCGTCATAGTGTTTATTTAGTTTATTTATTAATATCCCACCCCTCCTGCCTCAGGCAGCTCAGGGTGGCTAACAATTATGGATGGGCCTCTTGGTATTGCCAGGAACTGAAAGTAGCCAATAATGGCTATATCGGATTAATATGATATCTCAGTTCTCGGCGGTATCGCAGCAGCATCGAATTGTTTACGTTGATTTTTTTAATCTGATTTTTAACATTGCAGTGTTCCCCATTGAAGTCAATAGGGGAAACTGCAATTTTAAAAATCTGATACAGAGAGAACCAGTAGAAAACCAATAGGCACAGAACCCAGAACTGAGAAAATCCAGAACCAAGATTTTTCCAATAGTCCCACCACTAGTAACAATATTAAAACATCATAAAACAACATAAAACCAGAACATCAAAAACGAACACCCACTGCGATGCAGGCTATTCACCCGCAATGCTGGGGGCCGGGGGGGGGGCACTGCACTGGCCGGCCATGGCCCCTGGCAGCCACTGGGTCTGTTTAAAATGGACTTTTGCATCCCCACGTCTGTGTGAAAATACTCCTTGGGATGATGTGGGTGAACTGCTAAACCTGCAGTGGAGTCAGTTTACAGCCCCTCACTTGCCCATCTCATGCACACGTAACAACATAGGAAGTCCCATATTGGGTCAGACCAATGGTCTATTGAGCCCAGCATCCTGTCTCCGGCAGAGGCCAATCTTGGTCCCTTGGGAGAAGTCCCCAACAGGTCACAATGGGGTGATCCATTTCCTGTCGTTCACTCCCAGCTACCGACAGTAAGAGAAAACATCCCCCAAACCCACTTAGTTAATGGGTGTATTCTCCTAGAACATATCCAATCCTTTTTTAAACCCAGCTATACTACTGGCCTTGACCAGCTCCTCTGGCAACAAATTCCACAAGTTAATTGTGCATTGAGGGAGGGGGAGGAACACTTTCTTTTATTTGTTTTAAATTTGCTACCAGTTAGTTTCATGGAGTGTCCACTAGTTCTATTACTATTTGAGAGGATAAATAATTGTTCCCTATTTGCTTGTTCCACACCACAGGCTTTTATAAACTAAAAATGGCTAAGTGTGCAGTACTTGGACCGGGAGGTAGGGAGTGACCCCAGTTCAAGTCTCTCCTTAGCCAGAAACTTACTGGGTGACCTTGGGCCAGTCACAATATTCTCTCAGTCTAACCTGCCTCACAGGGTTATTGTGAGGATTAAACGTTGTGATAGATGTAAAGCACTCTGAGTGTCAGGGCAGGGGGTGCTATTAAAAAATTAAGATGATGATTTATTTATAAATGTATTTATATGCCACCCCATCCTGCCTCTGGCAGCTTGGGGTGGCTCACAACATTCAATCAATAAGTACAATAAAACCATAATAAAATATATAAAATAAACAACAATACAAATTCTATTCAGTAAAAACCAAGAACATGTGCAGAAATATATAAAAACCCAGCCTCCCTTAAACCTCCCCACAACCCTCCCCTCCACGAAATGGCTGGTGGCAGAGCCACGTCTTACACTGGCGTAGAAAAACAAAGAGAATCAGGCTGAGGCAAACACCCGCCGGGACCGAGTTTCAAAGTGCTGGTGCGGCCCCCGAAAATGCCTGCCTGACAGTCTCCACTCAACGATGCCGGGGTACCTCAAGGAGGGTGACCCCTGATGACTGCAGGAGCCGCCCCGGGTCCCAGGAAATGAGACGATCTCTCAGATAGCTAGGGCCCAGGCCATTAAGGGCTTTATAGGTCAAAACCAGCACCTTGAATCGGGCCCAGAAGACTCTAGGCAGCCAGTGTAGAGTCCCGAGCACAGGTTTAATGTGCTCCCGGAAACCCATCCTCGTAAGCAGATAGGCTGCCACATTCTGCACTAGCAGCAGTCTCCGGACCATCACCATGGGCATCCCTACGTAGAGGGCATTAACAGTAATCCAGCCTCAATGACAAATGCAGGGATGATGGTGGCGAGATCGGAGTCTGAGACATAAGGGCGGAGTTGCCTCACCAGATGTAGCCGGCAAAAGGCACTTCTGCCCACAACCAACACCTGAACATCCAGGTGCAGCTGTGAATCCAGGAGCACCCCAGGCCTCACACACAAGGTACAAGCACTGGGCAAACCCCATAAATAATGGGGGAAAACCCCTCACCCAGATTACCGGCCCCCCAAAAAGTATCAGCTCTGTTTTGTCAAGATTCAATTTCAAGCGGCTAGTCCTCATCCAGTCTTCCACAGCAGCCAGACACTGAAAGGGCAAAGACTGCAGGGCCTGGATGGGATGAAAAGGAGAAGTACAGCTGAGTATCATCAGCATATTGATGACCTCGTACTCCCCACTTACGCACAACCTCCCACAGCGGCTGCATACATACATTGAACAAGAGGGGGGACAAAGGAACCCTGCAGAACTCCACACGGAAGACCCCTGATGGATGAAGTACATTTCCCCAGGACTTCCCATTGATATCTCCCCGCTAGAACGGAACGGAACCACTGTAATACCTTCCTGTCCACTCCAGGTCCTGCAGGCGAGTCACCAATACCTGGTGTCAAAAGCCGCCAAGAGATCAAGTAGAACCAACAGGGTCAAACGCCCCCTGTCCAGCTCAACTTGCAGGTCATCGACCAAGGCCAGAAGTGCAATCTCGGTGCCATAACCCAGACGGAAACCTGACTGCGAGGGGTCGAGGAAACCACTGTGGTCTATATGTGCCTGCAACAGATGGGCCACCACCCATTCAATAACCTTCCCTAAAAAGGAAAGGTTAGAGACAGGCCAATAGCTTGCTGGGGCATCAATGTCAACAGATGGTCTCTTGAGAAGCCCCCTCTCCATCAGCCCCCTCTCATATCCCCTCTCAGGCATCTCCTCTCCAAGCTGAAGAGCCCTAACCCATCAAGCCTCTCTTCGTACGGAAACCGTTCCATACCCTTTTATCATTTTGCTGCCCTTCTCTGTTCCTTTTCTAGTTCTACTATATCTTTTTTGAGATGGGGTGACCAGAACTCCAAACCATAGATTTATATCGTGGCAGTATGATATTTTCGGTTTCATTTTCTATCCCTTTCTGAATAATTCCTAACTTTCTTTTTTGCTTTTTTGATCGTTTTTGCTCTTTTTGTTTTTTGATTGTTGCTGCACACTGAGCTGAGGATTTCAGTGTATTGTCCACGGTAGGGCTGGTCCAAGATGCTTGTGCACTGTGAGCAAGATGCTCACACACAAATATTTGCGGGCATGTGTTGTGCAACATGCACGCACACTGCGCGTGGCCGTATGCAGGCTGTGCGCATGGTGCACACGCTGCACACATTGTGTGCAACACCTGTGCAAATATTTGTGCATGAGCATCTTGCTCACCATATTGGGTCAGTCCTAATGACTCTAAGAGCCTTTTCCTGAGTGATAACCCCCAATTTAGAACCCTGCCGGCATTGGGTACATATAGTTTGGATTATTTTTCCCTATGTGCATCTCTCTCTCTCACCCACACACACCCACCCTCATTGCTTTCTCTCAGACACACAGTTTGTCACTCACCCATCACACCCACACACTCAGTGTGTGAGCGAGGAGCTGACTCACACTCAAGCAACCCCGGGCCCTCACTCATCAAACTCACACACCCAGCCCCCCCACCTCTCTCTCTCTCTCTCTCTCTCTCTCTCTCTCTCTCTCACACACACACACACACACACACACACACACACACACACCACCCCCACAAAGGGACTGCTCTATTGGGTCAGACCAGGGGTCCAATCTATATAATAATTATGAGGGCATGCGATAATTTGGCCGCTTGTATGCTGTATGATACCATGGGTATGACAACAGTAAAACATGCAATACTTAAGTATGAAGTTGGAGTGCAGTTGGAGTGCAAACTTCAGTATGCGTCCCTCTGGGATGGGGAATCCTAGTTCCCAACCTTTCCATGACCTGTATTCCTGGAATTCTTTGAATGCCAATTCATACGCCGGCCTGGTTCTGGGCTTGAGGGATCCCTGCACTGCCTTATATAAGTCTATAATCCAAGGCTCCACATGTCCCTCAGGAATGGCTCGGGGTCCTCCCTGACGTCTGGTGCCAGCTGGCAAAAACGGTCTGTCTGAAATCGAGAAAGGGAATTGGCTATGCCGTTAGTGATCCCGGGCACATGCCTGGCCACAAACAAAATGTTTGCCCAGAGGCACTTGAGTACAAAGTGCCGGACCAGCCGCATGATCCTTTCCTATCTCGAGGACAGCTTGTTAACAACGTGGACAACAGCCATGTTGTTGCTCCAGAATAAGACCCTTCTATTGGCAAATTCCACCTCCCACAGCTCAATCGCCACTACTATAGAGAAGAACTCCAGGAATGTTAATTCATGGGCCAGGTCCTGTATTTCCCATGCCTCCGGTCACGGGGCTGCACACCATTTTCCTCTAAAGTATGCTCCAAAACCGTGGCCCCCCGCAGCGTCATAGTGTATTTGCAGCTCCGCTTCCAAGAGGAGCCACCCCCACCAAAAACTCACCCCATTATAGCCCTGGAGGAAGGCCTCCTAGATTGCCAAATCCTCCCACATCACCCTGGTCACATGGACATGGTGGTGCGAGGGACGGTCGCTTCCGATGTGGGTGTATAAACGAGACATGAATGCCCTCCCCGGTGCGATGACTCAGCAGGCAAAATTAAGACTACCCATGAGGGACTGTAACTGTCTAACTGTTACCTTCAGGGCTTCTGCTACCGCCGCTACCAATTCTCTCAGGGTTCGAAGCTTGTCCTCTGGCAATCTGGACAGAGAGCATTCGGTGTCCAGCTCTATGCCCAGATAGGTCAGCCTAGTCGTTGGTCCCTCGTTTTTTTCCGGCGCCAACGGGACCCCTAGCTCTTCGGCTATGTCTTGGAATGCGCACATTCGAAACACGCATTCAGAGGTCCCTGCCCTACCCACAAAGAGGAAATCGTCTAAATAGTGCATGATCGAGCTCCGCCCCGCGTATTGGCGTTTGATCCATTCAAGGATAGTGCTGAACTTTTCGAAGGCCGCACATGAGATGGAACATCCCATGGGCATGGCCTTGTTGAAGTAAAACTTGCCCCGGAACTGCATACCTAAGAGCTCAAAGTCCTCGGGATTCACTGGCAGGAGTCAAAACGCAGACTTGATGCGCACTTCACAAGAAGGGCCCTCCTTCCGCAGGCACGCACCATTTTGACTGCGGAGTCAAATGATATGTACCTTACTGAGCAGAGTTCAGGAGGGATTGTATCATTCCTCGACTCCCCCTTCGGGTGGGACAAGTGGTGAATCATGCAAAACTCCCCCGGGGTCTTTTTCGGCACTATGCCCAGGGGGGATATCCATAGGGTGGGGATAGGCAATTCATCGAACGGGCCCTGAATACTTCCTTCCCCAACTTCCTTATCAATTTTTTGCTGTACAAGATGCTCATTCCCTATTGCTGATTTCAAGTTCTTTGCACCCAAATGGTAACAGGGGCCCTCAGTCGGGATCCTGAAACCCTGCCTAAATTCCTCTACAACATAGTCGGCGGTCAGGCATTTGGGGTAGTCATGAGTAGCCACCAGAAAGGCTTTATGCCATACTGGGGTTGGCGCCCTTGCCCATTGGTTGGTTGGTGCTTCCTTGGCTGATGGGGATCTGCTTGTTGCCCACCCGCCCCCTGTTTCTAGCTCCATATTTCCGGAATCGAGTGCACGCGGAGGCTGCGTGGTCGCCCGCACACTGAGTGCACACATGCTTGAATCTACATTGGACCCGAAAACACCTGCCCCCATCGTTGAAATCCCAACATGTTGGCCCCACAGGTGGCCATCTTACTCTGCCCCTCTGTCCTCCTTTGGTTTTCTGCACGTTCCCCACGCAGGACAGCACGTGACCGCTATCGGACTGTGGGGCATTCCCTGGAGCAACTAATGCATTCTAGTCTTCGGCCTTTTAAATTTCTCCTTCTCTTTTCTCTCCTCCTTATCATTGGGGTCAGGTATGGGGTTTCTGAAAAGGAGGGCTAATATATCGATATATTCACTATTCTAAGTCTTCTCTTTAGTGGCCTGGAGAAAATGCTCTCCTAGCAGGGCTGACACATCCACGTACCCTCCTGACAAAGGGCAGGGCTCCTCCTTATGGCTACAGCACCGTGCGGCCCAAACCGTGCAACAACACTCCGCCCCCCAGACTTGGGCCACTGCCTTGCATGCGTGGGCCATGCCGTGCCCGCAACCACTGGCCTGGCATTGTATGCCCCGTCCCCTCGAGTGACCCCCGCATTCACAACATGAAGTGTACTGGTTCCTATCCCGTTCCCCATGTGTACACATCACTGCTGGGAATTGTTCCTCATGTTCCATGTTGGGCTCTGGCCCCCATTATTTTCCATCCCCTTCCCACCAACCTTCATCGACCTGCTCACCTTCAAGCTGTTTGGGTTTGTACTGGGGCCTGGGGCCGCTGCTGGGGCCCGCCGGCCCCGTTCCCTCTGCTGGGCCGCCTCCATACTCTCCGTCAACGCCTGCATGCCTTCTCAAAGTGTGTCAATTTGTGCCTGGTAGCTGGGCAGGGATTCTTCCCTCCGTCTGCTGGTCCCCGGATCTCCACTCCTGTAATGAGTTGGGAGGGCCCGCCGCCACCCACTTCCTTGGTGGCGCGAGCCCTACATGCAGCCCGGGGTGAGCAACCCGCTACTTCATTCCTTGCAGCCACCTGGGTACCACCCTCGCACTCGGTCACCTGTCCGCAGTCACCTTCCAGCTCCTCTATGTGGGCCTAATAGCCGTCTAACTGGGCCTGCATGGTTTGGAGAACTGCCTCCTGGGCAACTCCACCCTGTTGCTTCCTTTTAGCTTTAGCCCCGTTGGAGGGAGCCCCTGCGGCCCTCTTTGTCAGGGCTTTCTTTTGGCCCTTGCGCATATGGGGGGGGGCATATTTGCACCCTGTTCACTGTAGGCCCTACCTTATAGCTCCTGTTCCCGGTAGGGGTCAGTCTGACCCGGGGGGTTATCCTTTCAACCGGTGTTAAAGAAAGTCCCCTCCCCCAAACCTCCGGGTGCATGGCTGGGTGTGGGTCCGCAAGCCTGCTGGGTCAACTCCCTTAAGAACTGGCCTGGGGGCAACTTCACTCAGTGTATGGTGTGGGATGGGAGTACTCACAGCCCCCCACTTGTACCCATTGCCCAGTAAACTTCCACCCCTGTATGCCCCCTCCCAGCCTCCCGCTGCTTGGGGGGAAGATTTCCACAGCCCCCTTGGGGAAAGCCCCTCATGATGAAGGATTAGCTGGACTCGTGCAGCTTCCCCTGCCATCCCCACATCACCCATTTAATGGGGCCCCTGGAGGAGGAACTGACCCTCCTGTGCTGCTTCGTGCCCCTGCTGGGGCGTGGAGATAGGGGGTGGGGTGGGGGGTAGTTTGCGTGGTGAGGGGGTCTCCTCCAGCCCTCTGCGTTAGGTTCCCTGGGTGCGGCCTGTAATTTTAACCCCCCGCCATGGTCCCGGGGTGTGTGTGTCCTGCACACCGTTAGGGGGGCCTTCTGGCCCTGCCCAAACCCAAAAGGAGACCTGATTCCAACTCCGGGGGAGGTGGACTGCCTCTCCCCCACCCGGCACCAAACCTATGTCGCGGGACGGAGGCAAGCGGCCCGGGTCCTGGCGCTCCGCCTCGCCGCACATCCCTGATATGCTCCGTTCCCGACCAGCTAAAACCAAATTCTGGTGTGTGTGTGTGTTACAATCCCACCCCGCTCACCACCCAGCATGAGGTCCACTGTGGTTGGAGGCACGCGGCCTGCTCCCTGCCGTGCTGCCTCGCTGCACGTCCTCCTCCCTGCTCTGTGCCTGGCTGAATGAGGCGCGTGATCGGAGAGACTAAAATGGCGCCCGGGAATCCCGGCTCTCGCAAGAGTCCTGGGCGCCTTGGGTTGATGGTTGCTCGGCAACCACAGATTCACTGCCCACCCTCCGGTGGCCGTTCCCTCCCTCCTTGCCTTCTTTGTCCCGAGGAGGGTAGGGGGCGCCACCAAATCCCCACCATGGTGAACACGGATTGGGCTTGACTTATTTATCTTTCTGTTCTTTACCCCCAGATACATAAATATTTAGAGTCCATATTTCATGGCAAGTCCAAGTGCAAACTTACAGTCCTCTTCACTCGCATGTTCCCAACTCTTTCAGAGTTCCCACCTGAGTCCTTTTAAATGTCATCCAATTTCTTTGTCTAGTCTATGAAAAATTCCAGCTGCAGATGGTCCTAAAAACTGTTTCCTCATGACACTCCATATGTCACCTAAACACTCTTAACAGGCATGATTCTCCATTGCATGATTCTCCATTCTTGGAGGAGTGCCTTCAGGAGGCAGCATGCTCTAATGACTGAGAATGCTATTGCTTCCTAAGCTCAGCCCTCAGCTCTGCTATTGACTCTCTGGCTGATATGGAAATGATTCTTCCTCTGTCACTCAGTTTCCTCACACCTGGCACAGCTGGGAGAGCTATCCCATGCCAAGGAAGAGCAGCACATGCACGGGGCCATTCTATCTGAGTGACTGTTTCCAGCGAGTTGTCTCCCTGGGGGATGCGTATTCTCTTGGTGGGGTTGATCCATGCCCCAAGGATTGCTGCGCAGAGCACATGCACGGATGCGTGCGCAGGCTGCGCGCACCCCTGGCACGGGGCCTGTGGTGCCCACGCAAACCACACAGGGCATGGGGGTGGCCCCAATGAGTTTGTCTGCTTGTGTCTTTCACACATTGGATTTTCTAATACAATTTCATAACTTTTTGTCATTACCTCTGCCATAATAAATATAATTAATCTCTTCACCTTAGTGCAGGGGCAGGGACCCTTTTCTCTTCCAGGGACCACTTTGAAAATTAGCATGAGCTCCGAAGGCCACATTGAAGCTGGGGCCAGGGGCACGTAAGATGTGTGCTTAGAAAGTGGAGGGTCCTATATCTATGCCATTCATGGATCTTTCCTCTGTCCTTGTGTGCATGCCCTCATTACTGGTTCCTTACCCTGCGCTCACTTTTTCAGTGCTTGGGAGCAGGAACTAGCCCCCTCTGCTTGGGGGGCAGATTCAGGCACTGGAAATTGATCACATAAACATTAGCCAGGGCTGCATTTGGCTTCTGGGCCTGAGGTTCCCCAGCTCTGCCCTAGTGTGTCTGATTTTCAATATATATATCAGAGTGATACCAAACATCACTAGGAGTCATACATTCTTTTGGGAAATACATAAATGTCACTTTGTGCAGAGTACGTGTGTTAACATTAACCATCATAACTATATTAGAATTCACAACTCACAAGTTTTGGCCTCACCTCCTCTTCCAGCACTCAGACACAATGGCCCCGTACATGTGCTGCTCTTCCTTGGCATGGGATAGCTCTCCCAGCTGTGCCGGGTATGAGGAAACTGAGTGACAGAGGAAGAATCATTTCCATATCAGCCAGAGAGTCAATAGCAGAGTTGAGGGCTCAGCTTAGGAAGCAATAGCATTCTCAGTCATTAGAGCATGCTGCCTCCTGAAGGCACTCCTCCAAGAATGCCTTTCTTCCACAGCCATGCTGAGATAGGTGGCTATCCACTGTGAGGGGGACACACCCAATGCCACTATGAACGGGGCACAGCCTAGACTTGTTCTGATGCAGATGCACCTACTACAGAGTAACCAAAACTATCTCAAGGCAGCCACCCTTAAGACACAGGCCACTCTGTGAAGTCTGACCTTCTCTCCGCAGGCACATCACTCTGTCCCACCTGGATTCATGCACAGCCTTGTGATGGGGCTACAGGCCAGACATACAGAGAGGCTACCAGGCCGTGAGATGGCTACGCTCAGAACCCATTGTGAGGCAGCTGCCTCCTGGCAGGGATTACGCTGGAAGTAAGGTTACAGAGGCCCTGTGGGTCTTAAACCCAGGTCTTTCAGTCCCTGGATGGATGTTCTGGCTATTGTGTTACACAAGGAACATGCTTGACTTTATTATTATTATTATTATTAAACATTTATAAAGCGCCAGTAACAACCTGGCGCTGTACAGAACATATAATCAGCTGCGGTCCCTACCTGTAGCTTACAATC
>QEPC01001126.1:2275193-2288417 GCA_003113815.1 Sphenodon punctatus
CCCCCCCCCCCCCCCCGATGACTTGAGCCCCTAGAGGTGTGCACCAGGGGCTATTTTCGGCTGTACCTTTTTTGCTTTTTATTATATTGGCTGAATCTTGGAGGGATTATACTTCCAATGGAAGGCATTAAGTTTTCCAAACTACAAAAATATTGGATAAAGGAATCCAATTGTATAAGCAGTTGAATTATATTATTTTGTTAAAATCTTTATATATATTCTTAACCATAACTTCTTTGTCTCACATTTAATGCAAATGAAACTTGGCAGGTTTATACCCCTTCTTATATTTACTATTTCTGGCAACTTTCAGAAGCATTGGATAAAGCATCCTGGTGGTATAAGCAATTAACTTATAAAAATATATCTGACTGTAACATCTTTGTAGTCCAACAAGTGTACATGAAATTTGGCAGGGCTCTATACCACACTTTCATGATCATCTCTGACAAATATCATAAAGATGTGATAAAGGGTCCAGATTTTATAGGTCTGCACAGCATATGCAGAGAAGGAGCCTATGCCAGGGATTCTCATACATGTCATTGTGGTATAAGATCGGTTTGTGATGCCAATTGGCCAGCAGAAATGTCAACCAAATATCCTCATTCTGTGCTGTGATCATCACAACTCTTTTTACTGGGAAGTCAGAAGCATCTGTTTAGGAAAGAGCCAATAGAGATTCTCTTATGTCCTCTGTCACAGTGCTGTAGGATGTGATTGTGATGATAACTGGCCAGCCTGGATGTGTAAACTATGTCTCCTGATTTGGGGGATGCTATCACCAAAGTCCCAGTTATGTCCCTTCTCTGCTCGCCTCAGGGCCACCCCCTATGTGCGCCTCAAAGCCACCACCGATTGGTCCTGTAAAGGTAGAAGCATGCAGTAATTGGCCAGTGAATGTGTCTGTCAGTCTTTTTGGTTCCTCCACATCCTCTCTCCTACATCCTCTCCCCACCCTGCCATGCCAGATGCCTGACTCTGACTGGGACTGCATGTACTGCTATTTATCTGAATAATGGTCATCAAGGGGAGAACATAAATTGCTTATGCAATTGGGTCTCTTTATTAAATTGACCTGTAGTTTTGCACAGACTACAGGGAAGGTATATGTTACATTTCTGCCAAATATCTTGCAAACAGGATAAAATATAAACATGTTACAGCTGGAAATGTATTTTAAAGCTGATGTCTTATAACATCAGGACCCTTTATCCACTCTTTCTGAAAATTAGCATCCTTGTTAAGCTCATGGAGGGACATCATATCCAGAGGTTTTGTGCAAATTTGATGGAAGATAAAGAATACATAGCCATGAATGTGTATGGAACTTTTCATAAAATCACAATATTCAATTGCTTCCTAAATCGGTTTCCTTTAAATAATATTTTTGAAACATTGCACACAGAGCTTTCTCCATTGGGGGCACAACCTACCCAAGTTTAATTAGAATACAATAAGAAACAAAAAATGTATAGCTAGAAATACATTTTTTCAGTTTTCCCCTTTATTTCAAAAACAAAATGTCATTTTCATTTCTATTTTCATTATTATTATTTGTTGTTTTCATTATTGAAATAACTGTAATGAAAATGACAATTTTCATTATCATTATTGTAATAATGAAAATGACATGCACACCCCTATGAGCCCCCAGTTTTCACAGCCTTGGAGCGTGAGGTTGAGATCAAGTGCTGGCATAGTGTGATAATGATTTGTGTAGCCCAAAACGAGTTATTAAACATTACAAAATCTGTTCTGCTGGCTGGCGCATGCTCAGTCGAGTAGCAGCTGACTGCCATTTGTGTTAGAAAAATAAAGTCTATTGAAAGTGACGTGCCTGAAAAACTACGTGTCTTCTGTCCATTCACTCAGAGGGAAGGATTTTGAACCATCCGTATTTCCTCCCTGCCCAATGAATTCAGCCCCCAGATTTCACAGGCATGGAGTATGAGATGGACGCTGGATTCTACTGTAGTAGAATAGTGCTCGGTGTAAGGGAAAATGAGTTATTAAACATCTAAAAACCAATTCTGCTTGCTGCTGCATGCACAGCCTCAGGGAAACTTATGTTCCCTTTCTCCATTCATTTGGGGGAGGATTTTGAACCATCTGTATCTCCTCCCCCCTGACACGTTTAGCCCCCAGATTTACCAGGCATGGAGTATGAGATAGGTGCTACTGTAGTAGGATAGTGCTCGGTGTAGTGGAATATGAGTTATTAAACATCTAAAAAACTGTTTTGCTGCCTGGTGCATGCACAGTCTCAGGGAAACATATGCTCCCTTTCTCCATTCACTTGGGGGGAGGATTTACCACCCATATCTCCTCCCCCCTGATGAGTTCATCCCCCAGATTTCACAGGCATGGAGTATGAGATGGACACTGGGTGCTACTGTAGTAGGATAGTTCTTGGTGTAGGGAAAAATGAGTTATTAAATATCTAAATACCAATCTTCCTAGTCTGTCTCATTTGTGCAATTGTTTCAAACTTCTTGTCTATAATTTAAATAATTCATTTATATTTAAACACAGATCATCATCTTGCAGAAGACCTCTATCTATGTCAGGGCTGGAGGGGAGGGAAAGGAGGAGTCCACAAAGGACAATAGCCAGGAGATCTCTTAAGGTTTAATGAGACCCCTCAGGTTGTTAAGCAGCTAGTCCAATATAGGCAATGCCAAACTGTCATCACAGGGGAGAGGTGTAGTTTCCAAGCTGGAGAGAGAGAGAGAGAGAGAGAGAAAGAGAGAGAGAGAGAGAGAGAGAGAGAGAATAGCAGGATACAATGGCACACAATGACTAACAGTGGGAGGGAGTAACCTAATTCCCAGAAAAGGGATTGCATTGTATTGTGGGGAAGCAGGGGAGGGTCCCCTTGGGAACCCAGGAATAACCTGAGGGTGAAAAGGGGTTCTACAGGGAATGCTAATGAAACACAAAAAGAAAGCATGGGGGGAAGGAGGGGGGCTAGGTAAAAATGAATTCAAGGGGAAAGGGAGAGGACTTAAAACACAGATAGGAATGTAACAGACTCTTAAGGAAACACTTACAAGAACAATAAACACAGAACAAGGGTAAACACTTAACTAACTGTACATAGATCAACAGGAGCAGACACAGATATCACAAGCCAGCATACGCACCAAGTATTAAGGCTTAATCACCAGCAAAGGGCTTCCTCTTGGGTAGGTTAAAATAAGCCTCTGCTCATGTAAACAGCTGCAGCATGGCTTGAGTAAGTACCATGAGTCATGATGGTGCATCTTAAAGGGGCCAATCCACCTCTTAAGACAAGCCTGGGAGTGTCTGTATCTGATAATATATTATAGTTCAACATTTACTTTACCTTTCTAATCATATTGCAAAAAACAAGGAGATTTTCCAAAACAAAAAACCTCAGGATTTAAAAAACAAAAAATTTTCCTCTGCAAAAACATCGCAAAAAAAATAATTTTGACCTAGCTTAAACTCCAAAAAGCATGAAAATTAATTAAAATAGCTAATCAAAAAAGATTTAACAACATACATTACAAGAAAAATTAAATGCCCCAAAGCATGGAAATTATTTAAGGATTTTCTATTTATCCTTCAGAATTAATTAATATCAAATGAACACGACATATATACTTAATTCCTTACGATACATACTTACTCTTATTAATATTTATCACTAGCTAAACTATTGCATTTTTCTTTTGTGAGCATTAATTTATTATCATAATTTGACGATGAACAATTTTTGTTCAAACTGCCACGGTTCTAGTTGAGGGCACAGAGAACCCGGATGCCACCTTTGGTAGTGGTGGTGAAGTGAATGGTATGGTAATGCACCTGGGTGTGTGTTTGGGTTTACACAGCTGCATAATAAAGGTTTCCATTGATTGTTATCTAATTATGTATGTTATTGTTTACTGTGTTGCCAGGGGCCGGGAGAACATGGAGGAAAAGCAGGAAAATCCCTGGTAAACAGCTCCACCAAATGGAAATGGTAGGCACAAGAGTGGGTGGGAAGGCACCATGGCGTGCATGCAAGCTAGCAGGGGTTGGGGAGGCACCATGGCAGGACAGCAGACTGGCATGGGGGTGGAAGCCAAAATGGTGGCCAGGGGGGGAATGGCACAAATGGCAGTGGTTGATTTCTGTATCTTTTTCACTCCTCTACAGTGATCATGAGAGGAGAAATGCATGGTGCTGGGATTCCACCCCAGCAACTGCTTCACCAGCCACATAAGTCAGGTATTCATTCCCTTTGGGAAAGCAGCAGGTGGGGACCTGAAACTCTGGTGCAGGAAGGTTGGTGGAATGGTCTGAACTAATGGATTTCTTTGTTNGGAAACATATGCTCCCTTTCTCCATTCACTTGGGGGGAGGATTTACCACCCATATCTCCTCCCCCCTGATGAGTTCATCCCCCAGATTTCACAGGCATGGAGTATGAGATGGACACTGGGTGCTACTGTAGTAGGATAGTTCTTGGTGTAGGGAAAAATGAGTTATTAAATATCTAAATACCAATCTTCCTAGTCTGTCTCATTTGTGCAATTGTTTCAAACTTCTTGTCTATAATTTAAATAATTCATTTATATTTAAACACAGATCATCATCTTGCAGAAGACCTCTATCTATGTCAGGGCTGGAGGGGAGGGAAAGGAGGAGTCCACAAGGGACAATAGCCAGGAGATCTCTTAAGGTTTAATGAGACCCCTCAGGTTGTTAAGCAGCTAGTCCAATATAGGCAATGCCAAACTGTCATCACAGGGGAGAGGTGTAGTTTCCAAGCTGGAGAGAGAGAGAGAGAGAGAGAGAAAGAGAGAGAGAGAGAGAGAGAGAGAGAGAATAGCAGGATACAATGGCACACAATGACTAACAGTGGGAGGGAGTAACCTAATTCCCAGAAAAGGGATTGCATTGTATTGTGGGGAAGCAGGGGAGGGTCCCCTTGGGAACCCAGGAATAACCTGAGGGTGAAAAGGGGTTCTACAGGGAAAGCTAATGAAACACAAAAAGAAAGCATGGGGGGAAGGAGGGGGGCTAGGTAAAAATGAATTCAAGGGGAAAGGGAGAGGACTTAAAACACAGATAGGAATGTAACAGACTCTTAAGGAAACACTTACAAGAACAATAAACACAGAACAAGGGTAAACACTTAACTAACTGTACATAGATCAACAGGAGCAGACACAGATATCACAAGCCAGCATACGCACCAAGTATTAAGGCTTAATCACCAGCAAAGGGCTTCCTCTTGGGTAGGTTAAAATAAGCCTCTGCTCATGTAAACAGCTGCAGCATGGCTTGAGTAAGTACCATGAGTCATGATGGTGCATCTTAAAGGGGCCAATCCACCTCTTAAGACAAGCCTGGGAGTGTCTGTATCTGATAATATATTATAGTTCAACATTTACTTTACCTTTCTAATCATATTGCAAAAAACAAGGAGATTTTCCAAAACAAAAAACCTCAGGATTTAAAAAACAAAAAATTTTCCTCTGCAAAAACATCACAAAAAAAATAATTTTGACCTAGCTTAAACTCCAAAAAACATGAAAATTAATTAAAATAGCTAATCAAAAAAGATTTAACAACATACATTACAAAAAAAATTAAATGCCCCAAAGCATGGAAATTATTTAAGGATTTTCTATTTATCCTTCAGAATTAATTAATATCAAATGAACAAGACATATATACTTAATTCCTTACGATACATACTTACTCTTATTAATATTTATCACTAGCTAAACTATTGCATTTTTCTTTTGTGAGCATTAATTTATTATCATAATTTGACGATGAACAATTTTTGTTCAAACTGCCACGGTTCTAATTGAGGGCACAGAGAACCCGGATGCCACCTTTGGTAGTGGTGGTGAAGTGAATGGTATGGTAATGCACCTGGGTGTGTGTTTGGGTTTACACAGCTGCATAATAAAGGTTTCCATTGATTGTTATCTAATTATGTATGTTATTGTTTACTGTGTTGCCAGGGGCTGGGAGAACATGGAGGAAAAGCAGGAAAATCCCTGGTAAACAGCTCCACCAAATGGAAATGGTAGGCACAAGAGTGGGTGGGAAGGCACCATGGCGTGCATGCAAGCTAGCAGGGGTTGGGGAGGCACCATGGCAGGACAGCAGACTGGCATGGGGGTGGAAGCCAAAATGGTGGCCAGGGGGGGAATGGCACAAATGGCAGTGGTTGATTTCTGTATCTTTTTCACTCCTCTACAGTGATCATGAGAGGAGAAATGCATGGTGCTGGGATTCCACCCCAGCAACTGCTTCACCAGCCACATAAGTCAGGTATTCATTCCCTTTGGGAAAGCAGCAGGTGGGGACCTGAAACTCTGGTGCAGGAAGGTTGGTGGAATGGTCTGAACTAATGGATTTCTTTGTTGTCTTGTTACAGGTCTGCCACTGCAACAGGCACTGATTAACCCCTGCCACAAATGCCCAGCAGAACCAGGGCCTACAGGTCCACAACTGCTGATGCAGGGAGGATTTGGCAAGGGAGATGTTAAGGGAGACCATGCGGAGGGCAGACGAGATCTGCAACGCCATTCACGACATGGCTAGGGAGCATAGGCAGCTAGTGTGGCAGAATGCCACTGAACAGAAGGGCCTTTGCTGTCAAGGCCCACCTGGACCACTGGCAAGAGGATAGGCATTAGAATTGTAGAGATTTCAATGCCAAATTGCTAGGCGACAGAGCAAAATGCCAAATTGCTAGACAACAGAGCAGCAGGAGTCAAGCATGGTGAGCTTCCAGAAGACAATGGCAACATGCTTCTCCACAGGCAACATGCATTACCAAACTCTGTTTCTCCAGTCAAGGCCTGAGGATCTTGGTTATCTGCAGGATGAGGCGACGGGCATCCTGATGTTTGTGACCCACTCAGTGTCTCCCCGTGAGGACAGTAAATTTTCCCACCAGACTGTGCTTTTCACCTTCACCCAAACTAGCCTCATGGTGAGTACAGCCCTGTGTACGGCATTGGTGATTGAAGCCATGTCTCCGAACAGGTAACTCTCTGCGTGCATCAGGTACCCTTGCACAGTTTTGATCCTCCCCAGCGTGATTCTTGTTGCCAGAGGTAGGTAAGTGCACGGCGCCGAAGCAGGAGCCACCTCTGCAGTGTGGTGTGCCCCACTATCCTGGCCAAAGATAAAGAGAGAACCTTCCTTTGCCTTGACATCACATCACACCAATAACCGAGCACAATTCTCCACGTCTCAATGGCTGCAGTTTCAGCAGCTGTGAACTCTGCAGACCACACACCAATTGGTTTGAACATCTTTACGACCTGTGCTGAGCTGATGGATAGGGATTGGCTGCATGCCACATATGAAGCTACAATTGGCTGCTTTTAGTCATGTGGTGCGAGAGGACTAGCCATGTACCAGGTTAGAGCTCTTATTGGCTGCAGTTGGTCACGTGGCATTAGAGGCTAGCTATTAGGAAACAAAATTTTGACCAAGCTTCTGCTGTGTGTGCCTTGATGCACCTGCACTGTCAATCCAGGTGGCAATTAAATAGCAAAGACATTCCCGTCAAAAACACATCCGTGCACAAGCAAACTCATCTACAAAATATTGCAGTTTTTAGCACTACAGAAGCATGCCATTTTCTAATTGGAGTGGGAGGGAACCGCTGCATGTTAAGCGGTAGAAGGTGGGGGGATCTGCAAGGCACTGAAGGTCACTGTGCTCAGAATGTATCTGGGAGCAGGGGGTCGGATGCTATTGCCCATTGGTTGAAAGTTACTCAGAATTTCTTATCTTTGGGAAGTAACAGTTTTTGCTTGAAATGAGCATGAGGGATCAGAAAGCCATAGAAACTCATTGCAGTGGGTTGATTGCCCTGCAAATTCATTTATTTACTTATTTATTTAAATTTATACACGGCCCTTCCCAGAGGCTCACAAACCATAAAAACATTAAAACCAGTACAAACAAACCCTCTAGAAAACCCCAACCCTCCCACAACCCCCACTAAATACCACCTCACCATTCCCCACACCCAACCCCCCTCACACTCCTACCCCCCAGTCCCCTATCCCTGTCTGCCAAATGCCTTTCAAAAAAATAAAGCCTTACACTGCCTAGGCTCAAACCAACCTCATAGGGTGGCACATGCCCACAATGGGGTGGACAATGTGCAACCCTGCTGCAGTTCCAAGCTCTGCAGAATGAAACAGACAGACCTCCAGATGTAGTGAGAGAGTGGGATCCAAATGAGAGCAATAGTATCCTCAGGGTTTGTGCACTGCCAGAAGTAAGGCTGTCAATAACAGGGGCTGGACCTTCTTTCCCATTGTTTCTCATCACTGTCCTGATGACAGTGAGAGGACACCCAAGGGGCCACTGGGAGTGCCTCAGCCAGGAGGTGAAAACCGGAAGATGACTATCTTCAGGGGAACAAGTGCCTTGGGGTACAGGGAATGTTAACTGGCTGAAGGGGAGCTTGTTGCTCTATACTAGGGATGGGCAAACGCGCTTTGGAGTTCGGACCGAACTCAACCAGTTCGGTCGACCGAACCGAACTTCCGAACCGAACTCGATTTTTGAACCGAACTGAACTTCCGAACTCGGTTCTGTTCGCCCATCCCTACTCTATACAAGGTTTGGACACTTGGAGAAGTGCAGAAAGCCCTCACAAGTGGGGATGTTTTTCCCCTACAGCACTGTGTAGTGATACAGGAGATGATGGAGAGATGGCATAAGAGGCACATGACACGTGTTTGACTGGGTTTTTTTTATGAAAAACATTCTGTGTCTGTGTTTATACTGTGCTTAGAGAAGGTTAGTTTCAATTGCCAGCTGTTCGTGGGTATGAGCCCAGGTAGGAACCTGCCAGTGGGCAGGGATAGCAGGAGCTGGGATGCCTCCTGGAGTGATATCCTGGAAGAAAGAACAGCTGGGACAGCTTCTTCTTCCCATGGTTCGCCGTGACTGAGAGTCACAGCAGGGGGTGGTATACTGAGACGGGGGAGTTTGTGAGGGTAGCATGGCGGGGAAGTGTGCCTGCCTGTTTATTAGGCTAGTCCCACTGAACCTTGGAAGTGGGGTTGAATGCAGTTGTATGAACACACAAGAACTACACGTAAGGGACTGCCCATTTATTAGGTTCCACATGCTAAACATATGAGCGAGGTCTGTACAGACTGAACCCGGACTCCAGAAGGCTATGGTCTCATTTGTTAATGCCGAGAGTCTGGATAAGACTGCCTTGAGAGAGCCGGAGTCCATGTTCTACTGTGGCATCAATAAAGTGGCTGGGGTGACCCCAGGGTGATCCCTTGTATTCCCGAAGTATGAATCAGCTCACTGGCCAGGGGATCCTACTCCCTCTCCTATAGCAGTTTCTAACCTTCTGGCTCAGCAAGTTGGCCTGTTTGGTAGATCCCAGTGTAGATGCTCTGACAGGAAGAAGTTTTACCTGAACCCTCCTGTACTTCTAAACAGGGCCATGACTCAGTTCCCCCATTTGAAATCTTTACAAACTTTCTCCTTTTGCCAGGAGCCCTCTAGCTACCTGCTTCAAGGAGCAGATGTCTCGTGAAAAGCACAGTGTAATAGGGTGGCATTCCCTGGCCAGGAAGCACCTTGAGTACAGTGCCTAGGTTAAAATGCTGCAGGGTTGGAGCATGCCCAGTTAGATCCAAGGAAGCTTCTGGAGTCTAAGTCTTGGAACATGCTCAGTAGGGTCTGGCCAGGTAGCACCTCTTTACAAGGCCTAGGCAAACAGGAAGAAGGTTGTGGAACATGCTCAGTAAGGCAAGGTGACACTGAATGTGCTCAAGGCCTATAAAGGCCTGAAGCTCAGTTAGAGAAGGGGGAAGTTAGGGGAAGGAGCTGCCTGCCAGCGCTCTCTTCCCCTCCAGACTGGAGACTCCCAGCCCTGATGTCCCGGGACCCGGACCGGAGCCACCTTCCTCAGAGGACCCACAGACAGAGCAGGTTAGAAAGAAGGGACCTAGCAGGGACCAGCAGAGGGACTCTGACAGTGGGACTAGACCTCCCCAGGATGGGCGCCTGATTTAGGACTGGTTAAGGGACCCCGCAGGGCTGTAAGCCCGGCACAGACGCTACTTGGCGGGGAAGGCCTTGGCTATAAGGGTAGGTTGGAGGTCAAGGGTGGGACCCCTCTTGGGGTACCCACGTAGCATAGACCCCGATAAACAGGGGTGAAGACCATGACAGGGGGGCTGCTAATTCCCCTGTGTGCTCTCCCATGCCTGTGGGCCCAGGGACAGCCCCCTCTGGTTACACACAGTATGGCCACATTCCCACCAACACCTAATTTGATGTAGCTGGGCCTTCACTTTTACTCCAGAAGCAGTCACATGATTAGAGCGCTAAACTGAAGTTATTCAATAGTAACTACCCTTCTGTTTGTATTTCAAAGTAACTATGTGAACAATTATCAGAGTGAGGGCAGCAACCATGGTTCAGTGGTCACTATGTCTCAGCTAGGACCGGGGGAAATTGACACAGTCCGACTTCAGTTTACACTGTTCATCTGAACACTACTGAAGTGGAGTAGTTACTTTGAATGAAATCAATGTAGATACTTTGGTTTACACTGTTCATCTGAACACTACTGAAGTGGAGTAGTTACTTTGATTGAATTAAATCAATCTAGTCCCTTGGATTGATGCTATTTGTCTGAATGCTACTGACATGTAGTTACTTCGATTTCATTAAATCCAAGTAGATATTTCAGTTTACCTTGGTTCGTTGGAATGTGGCCAAAGCCAGATGCAAAACTGGCAATCAAGAGCTATTCACATATAGGGTGATAGCCTAGAATTACTGGGTGTCCAGAATTACTGGGCATATTAATGTGGAAGAGTCAACATGGATTTAGCAAAGGGAAGTTGTGCCTATTGGAATTTTTGGAGGGTATAAATAAACACGTGGATAGGGGTGAGCCGATCAACATAGTGTATTTGTATTTTCAGAAAGCACTTGATATGAGAAAGACTTGAGGAAATTAAAAAAGTCATGGGATAGGAGACAGTGTCAGTTTTCGCAATGGAGAAAAGTACACAGTGAAGTGCCCATAGGGATCTGTACTGGGATTGGTGTTATTTAATGTATTCATTAATTATCTGGAAAAGGGAGTAAGGTGATCAAATTTGCGGACGACACAAAGTTATTCAAGGGAGTTAAAACACAAGTGGACTGTGAAGGAGGATCTTGCAAGACTGGGCATCTAAATGGAAGATGAAATATAATGTTGACAAGTGCAAAGCGGTGCAGATAGGGAAAAATAACCCAAACTATATGTACACAATGCTGTGTTCTAAATTAGGAGTTAGCACTCAGGAAAAGGATCTTGGAGCCACTGGGGCCATTCCCAGGCCCTGTGGATCCTGCACAGCCCCCATATGCTTGTATGCATGCACACAGTTTCCACACAGCACAATGTGCCCACAATGGACGTGTGTGCGGGATCTGCAAGGCATCAGATCAGTCCCAATGTGGTCAACACACTGAAATCCTTCGCTCAGTGTGCGGTGGCAGTTGAAAAAGCAAATAGAATATTGGGAATTATTAGTAAGAGGATAAGAAATAAAACTGAAACTATAATGCCTCAATATAAATCTATGGTGCGACTGCACCTTGAGTATTGTGTGCAGTTCTGGTCACCCCATCTCAAAAGATATAGTAGAAATGGAAAAGGTACAGGGAAGGGCAACAAAAATGATCAAGAGTATGGAAGGCTCCAGTACGATGAGAGGCTGAATAGGTTTACGGCTCTTCAGCTTGGAGAAGAGACAACTGAGAGGGGATATCATAGCAATTTATAAAATCATGAGTGATGTGGATTGTGGAACAAGTAAATAGGAAAGGGTTATTTACCCTCTCAGATACTATTAGAACTAGAGGACACCCCATGAAACGAATGCAGCGTGATATATGAAACTAACATGTAGCTGGATTTTGAGCCCTGTATAACATTATTGAATTTAATGGAAGAACAGGAAAATAAAGCTAAAAACCCAACGCACACAAGCGAGGATTTCACATGACCGTGCTAACATGAGTTAAACTCACGTTACTCCCCACCCCTCCCTGAACGTCGGCAAGCAGTCTCTTCCGGAGGTTCTGTCACTCTGGGGGCCTCACTAGGAGCTAGGATGGCACTGTTTTCATGGGTAAGCCCTGATCCTGGACACCCCCATCCCCTGCCCTCTCATTCTGGAGGGGGCACCCCCTTGCCCTTATGCTGCCCATAACTGGGACATGAGCCCAGGGTAGGGATGAATCAAGTAGTTAAAAATGACTTGCAAGTATTCACCCAAGTTCCGAGGACCAGCCCAAGTATTCGGACCGGTCCAAGGATCCTCGGCAAATACTTGGGAGTAGTTTCAGGGCACGGGGTGAGGAGGGGTCCAGAGGGAGCCGGAGGGGAGAGAATGGGCCAGGGAAGAGGGGGTGGACTGGACGCCTAGCAGGGCCTAAGGGGGTAGAGTACTCACTCTCCAGAGGGGCTCCAGTGATGCATGGCTTCCTCCAGACTGGGCAAGTTTGAAGGGGACAAAAAATCTGGGCATGCTCAGGAGGGCCAAATGGCCCCTTTCTAAGCATGCTCAGACCTTTCCAAGATGGTGCCCGCAGCGTGGAAAGATGGTCGCACTGTAGGCACCATCTTGGAAAGGTCTGAGCATGCTCAGAGCATGCCCATCTTTCTTTCTTTCTCCCCCCACCCCCAACTTACCAAGTCTGGAGGAAGCCACTTATCGCTGGAGCCCCTCCGGAGGGTGAGTCCTCTATCCCTGAGCCCCCTTAACACCCTACCCAGGGGTGGCTGGTGGCTTTTTAGTTTGGAGGGGCAGTAAGGCCGTCTGGCCCTCCGGCGAGCCGGTGGGCAAAGCCAGGGCAATGGTAGGCGGAGCCAGGGCAATGGTAGGCAGAGCCAGGGCACAACCCAGCAGCAAGGAGTTCCCATGGTGAACATCAGAAGATGGAAGAAAACATAGTAGACTAAAATGCACTTCAAGCTTAAAATGAATAACGTATAAACCCCGAGCACAGGAAAACACTGACACAACCCAGCAGCAAGAAGTTCCCACAGATGGAATAAAACACAGTCTAAAATGCACATCATGCTTAAAATGAATAACATATAAACCCCAAGCACAGGAAAACACTGGCAAAACCCAGCAGCAAGGAGTTCCCACAGATGGAATAAAACACAGTCTAAAATGCACATCA
>QEPC01001126.1:2289679-2309236 GCA_003113815.1 Sphenodon punctatus
GGGAACAGGCTCAGCCTAGGTGGGGGGAGGGGTGGGGGAGGGGGACCCCCCTCCACACCCATCCCCCCCGGGGGGGTGGGGAGGTCGGGTACAGGGTGGGGGAGGGAAGGGTCTAAGCTTACCTGCTCTCTGTCTGAGTCTCTCTGGCAGGCAGGAGCAGCAGCAGCGCGGGGAGTCTCTCTTGGGGGACATGAGGCAGGGAGGAAGCACGCATGCGCGCTGCTCCCCCTTCCTCTGTCCCCCGCCAAGCTATCTCGCCAGGGCTGTCAGCCCGACCGCCCTGGCGAGATCTTCCATTGCGCCCATTGAGCGCAATGGAAGGCTGTAGCCCCTCCCTCCACAGCACATCCCATACGTGCTGTGGACAGAGGAGCTCAGCCACCCCAATCGCGTTTTCCATAGGAAAACGCTTTGGGCGGCTGATTTTTTAGCCTTCTGGGACCCACTCCTCTGGAGAGGGTCCCAGAAGGGAAGTAAATCTGCAGCAGCCTCTGTCTTGCCTTTGCTTAGAGCGGAGGCTACTGCAACAGCGCTGTGGTCAGTTTCAGTGTGAAACTGACATGAAATTGACCACAGCGCTGCAGCAGCCTCCGCTCTAAGCAAAGGCAAGGCAGAGGCTGCTGCGGGTGGCGGGGAAGCGGCGGGAAGGGTTTTTAGTTTTTTTTACTTTGAGCGGCGGCGCAGCGCCTGTCGGGGCGCTTGGGGGGGTCAACTCCCTGAGCCCCCACTAGGTCCCCACCCCACTTTCCTGGCCCCTGCAGGCCTATTCTCTCCCTGGCCAGTGGAGGCCAGGCAACGGGGATCAGGGGCCTAGTGCCGGCCTCCAGCCCCCTTCCCTGTACTCAGCTGAGGATTTTCCAAGTTCTGAAGTTTCAGGGGCCATTCCTCGAAACTTGGGAACTTGGAAAACCAAGTCAAGTACAGTGAAACTCGGGGTTTTTCAGGAAACACTGAGGACTGAGTTCCCCTGCTCAGCACTAGCCCAGGGCCACTGCAGCCTTGCTATGCAGCTGTTTGGAGCAGAGCGTCTACTAAGCACAAGCCTCATACAAAAGAAACCCTCCCTCACAGATGCAGAGGCTTCTCTCACCACGGGAGAGCCCTGTAAGACCTGAACCCAGCGGCTTTAACAAGGAGACAACATCTTGCCTGAAATGGGAGTACCTCTGCTCCCCCACCAGTGTCTCTCATACTCACCTCTGGTCTCCTGTCTCTGAGATGCATTTGCAGTGAGCAGCTCAGTGCTGGATCAGGCAGGGACAGGAAGGTAGCATAGCGCTGACACATTTGCTGGGACTGAGGTTTTTGCTGTTGCATTAACCTTTCCTGGTGACTTCTGGGACCCATGTTGAACAGCGATATGCCTGCAATATGACAGAGATTTGTTTAAAGAGCCCGCACTTGTCCTTGTTAGCGCTCACTCGATACTGTGACAGGCTTGTCAAAAGCTGCTGCACGGCATTCCCTGCTCTCTCTCATTTGCTCCTGTCACCAGCAGGAAGCGGCCAGGTAAAAACAGCCCTTGTGGTATTTGCCGCAGCTCCGAGTCCTCGGCTCACAGCCAGATTGCCAGGCTGACAATGTCTGGCACAAATGACTGTCTTGGAAGGCATTTGGAGCAGCTAATTGGGGAAGGAGAGTGTCTGTCTGTCTGTCTGTCTTCCTGAGAAACTTATCTGGTCCCTGTTGCCATAGTATCTGAGCATGGCACAATCTTTCATATATTTATCCTCGAACACATGCACACCATGAATCTGGGCAAGGCGGCTCCCCCATTGTCTAGATGAGGGAATTGGCCAGCCTTGGGCAGTGCCTGGAGTTGGGGTCATGCTGAACAACCGCTCTACAGGTAATGCTCGCCGCCATTCCAACTGCTTAACCCGGGGGGAAAGCAATACGTTTGCAAACCTGGGAGCTAGCCATGGAGGGAACATGGGTTTGCTGTCTGGAACTGGGACAAATCTAAGGAACTCCTCAGCAGACCCATGGAGCAGCCAAAAACTCAGAACACAACACACATTTCTCTTCACTGCAATCGCGGTGGGTGTTTGCAGGGTCAATTTTGCCAGCAGGGCTTGTGAACTTCACCTATTTATTATACTGCCACCTGCTGGTCAGAGTCCCTAGGGTGGCAGCATAAACAACATGGAACAGCATAAACATTTGTTCATGCTGCTCCACCATGGGATGATGTTGTAGTAGTTACCACATCTGGTTGATTTCCCCCATGGTAACGTGTAAAGCCGCTCACTGTTGTTGGGAGGGACTAACTGGCCATCCTCCAGTCTCATGCCTGCCTAGCAGTCATGGGCACGAGGGCCCAAGCATAATTTCTCTGGGCCTGGTACAAGCGTGTAACACCAGCTCATTGCCCCGATCTCATCCCACCCCCACCCCTCCCTCTCGATCAGAGGAGGCCCTGGGCCAGCAGCTCACTGTTCAGAATGTTCCTTGTTCTGCTCCAACACTGCTTCTGATTGGCTCAAGCATGATCTACAATTTAGCCTCAGTTTTTTCCTCATGGTAATGGGCTTGCAGCAGAGGCTAGCCCCCCCTGAACCTCTGGCCCCCAGGAAAGTGTACCTCCCCCCCCCCATGCTTGGGCTCGGATAGCCACTCACATCAGTGTAGGCCTCTGGCTGCGGTGTCCACCTTCCAACTGAGGACACATTGCACAGGTAGCCTCTTCACCTGGATGGCAGGCTTAAGGAGTCTAGCATGTCTGCAGATGCAGCCGGCCCCCTCTTGTTGCCTCTGCCAGGCTGCTCTAAGCAAGGCAGGGCCTCCCCTTCTCCAGCGGACAGAAAGGGGATGCTTTGGATCCCCTGGGTAGTACCTAAGGTGAGCTTTCACCTCCAAGCAGGCTGCAGCTAGGGTTGTCACTTTCCCTGAAGCTTTGACCACCTCCCCACCCCAAGGGGCAGAGCCAAGCTGAAAGGGACGTGTGGCAAATGGACTCTCCTGCCCCTTTCTGATGTGGCCACACCCCCTTCAGAGCATCAGCAGATCACAACACTCTTCAAGGGGAGGAGTCATATCTATCAGGGCACGGGAGAGACTTCTTGCTCTGCCCCTTTCCAACATGGCCCCGTTACCCTAAAAAAAATTTTTTTTAAATCCCCATGTTATTCAGGTGCCCCTAAAGAGAAATTCTGGCTTCTCGTGGAAGATGATGTGTCAAAACCCAGAAACAGCATGTCAGACCCCGAGGGGTGATATCCCTGTGCCCTGGGCTCTCCCCTTTGCTGCTATAAGTCTCTTTAGCTCTTACTGCAGTAAATGTAAGGGGGGGGCATTTATGCCTGTGAGCTCTATTCTGGCCTCCCCCCTGTTCCCTTTCTATCCCTGGGTCCAGTTCAGTTCACTTTGGCACTCGCTTGTGTGGATGTTGCAATCTTGGGCCATTTTTACACAAGTCTTGTTAATAGCGCATTTCTTTACACAAGTCTTGTAAATAGCGCATTTCTTTCTCCAGGAATTTAGAAATGCGCTATTAACAAGTCTTGTGTAAAATGGCCTTACTGATGTCAACTTCTGAGGCATGCCCCTTTGTTCAGCTCATACCTTCCAATTTTCTTGTCTGCATAAAGAGACCCAATGACTGCAGTGCCTAGGGATGAGCGAACACGGTTCGGATGTTCAGAGTTTCGGACTGAATTCGGTCTGTTCGGGCGTCTGAACCGAACGTCCAAACTGAACTCTCGAATGACCGAACAGTTTGGTCGTGTTCGGATGAGTTTGGAGACAGGAAAAACGTCTTTCCAGGGCTGAAAATTATTTATTTTATTATTTATTTATAAATATTTGTTAGCCGCCCCCTCATGCCCCTAGGTTTCGGTTTTGGTTTCGTTTCGATTTCAGGTTTCGATTTCACTATTTTTGAATGTTCGGCCAAGTTCGGCCAAACCGAACTCAGCTGAACCGAACCATTGAACCCGAACTCGGGTTTCGAACCAAACGACCGAACATCCGAACCGCGTTCTGTTCGCCCATCCCTAGCAATGCCCCTTGGGTAGCAAGAAGTGCCCTTGTGCCCACATGCTCATGGTCCATTTGCCAGGGGAGGTAGTTCTGCTAATCTGTAGATTAAACCTCATGGGAACCAGTGTACTTCTTGGCTAGCTGGATGGTATCTCCCTGGAGATAGGGGGCTAGGGGTATGAGCATGAGGGTTTATTTTTTTTAAGTTGTGAGGGACGGGAAGGAGGGATGTTGTCTGGATGAGAGGACTAAGGTGAGACTCCCCTAGGGTGAGAGAGGGAAGTGCGTAGGAGTACGGAGGGAAGATTTGGAAGTTAGCCATAGCCTCTCTGTAAGAGATTGTTGTAATTTGTGAGGCATATTTTTAACCATTTTACTGTCTGGCTGAAAGTTCCCTCTTAAAGGAGATTAACTCTCAGGGTGTTTTTAACGAGACGCTACCACTCATGGTGACCCTGACCCATCCTGACAACTCGATTGATGATGGTGTGGGTGGATGCATGGTCCTGTGACCTATGCAGCACCCACACATGGGGCACTGGCAAACCAGGGCACCCAACCCACACCAGCAGACAGGTATGCATCCCCACTGCCTCCCCGGTCCTGCCCACAGCCTACTGGGAGCTCTTAAAGGACACATGTACAAAATACAACACCTTGTTGGCTCAAAGCACAACAAACCCTTCTCGTGATGCATGAAAGGAGAGCTAATGCCATGGAGAACAGCAGCTCGGACAGCAGCGACCTCTGCTCCGTTGTTGCCCGGGATTGCCAGTGGCTGCGCTGGTTCCTGGGCAGGAAGGGGTTCCTGGCTGCGGAAGCTTCATGTTTCCATGGTGTCTGGGGCTGCGTATCATGGCAGAGGGAGGACATTTGGATGGGGCTTCAGGCGGAGGTTGCTGCTGAGTGGGTGGGAGGGGGAACGGCCACCTGTACGAGTTGTTTGCAGGGCTGGTCCGTGGTGTCGGGGGTGCGTGGAGGCTGCCTGCGTGGACGCAGTGGCCACCATGAGAGCCGCCCATTAGAATCGCTTCCCACTCACTCTGCATGCGTGGGGTGCTCTGCAGCTGTGCCACTCAGTGTCCAGCGAGCCCTCCTCAAGCCTTGCTCATTTACAAAAGCCCTCAGTTTCCCACTGCACACAGAAAAGCCGACAACACTCACTAGAAACACAACCACACAGTCAAGCTGCCATTAAAGCTGTTTTATTTGGCAAAGCAAGTTTTAGCTTTCAGTGAATATAGACAGATATAGATGGTTTACATTTGCAAATTACATTCTTCTCCAAAAGTATTAAAGTCTCTCACCAGATACAAGCGAAAGCATTGGACCTACTGCATGGATTCGCACATGGGAAACCCCTTGAATGGGAAACCCTGGAGTTGATTGTCTCTCCTGAATCCTGAGTGCATGACTCTCCACCCAAGTGCTAGTGAGCTGCTGGGGTTTTATGCTCTTCTCTGTGTGGGACTAGCCTTTTCTTTGATCCTTTCAGACCATCACCTTATTCATAAGCAACAGTGGAAAGTGTCCTGTTAAGGCTCCTTCCCCCCCCCACCCCCCCGGCCTGCCCTCTTGCTTTTCGAGATGTTTTCAGAATATTTCAGAATAGCTCCTGGTTCACTCATTTCAATCTCTTCTCTACCTCCAACCCGATATAAAGGGTAAGGAAACAGTCCCATATGGCTAGACATGCACAGCCTAGCAGTTGCTAGGACATTGCCAAATCATTTAAGCTGGTGCCAGTTCTGTACATTTCTCAGTGCTGATGCCCAGGGTAAGGCCTACAATTTCTCTTGCTATCAACAGCTCCTTCCTTCGAAGCCCAAGGAGAACAGTGTCATCGAGGGCTTCACTGCTTATGTTGCATTTGGACAACTGAGGCCCTTTTTACAAGGGCAGACCTATGTATGAACACCCAGAAATCTGGGTGTGCATGCGTGGGTGAGTCTCGTGTAAATCCGGCAGCGGGTGGGGGGGGGGCATGCATGTGCAGTCCCGCACACACACACACACACCCATGGAAAAACCAGTGAAAACGGCAGTTGCTCCATGCGTGTAGATGGGCGGAGGTGGGTGTAGATGAGTGTGCACTCGTTTACACCCTCCCACCGCACACAGACCATGATGCACACTGACACACCCGCACACCCGCACCGCGGCCCGTGTAAAAAGGGCCTGAGGAGTTGCCTCTCCTTTCATCCATTGTTGCCCGGCAACACATAGCCAGCACGACCAAGATGAACAGAATGTGTAGGATCAATACTATTTTGAAGCTCTATCCTAAGATGAGATGCTCTTTCTTTAAGTGTTTGTATGTGGTCAATCCAGCTAGGCTGAGACAGCACCTGCACGATTTGATCAGTAGGAGAGTTTGCCATTTCTCTCAAGGGAAATAAAATGGTTAAGTTTCTGTTGTATTAAGGAAGCCAGGTGCAAATTCAGTTTTGTGATGGGGATGGTATAATTAATTATTAGGTATCAGCCTCAATGCTTCATCACCAAATTTTGGTCTACTTTGAGTTCAATTAATTTTGGAACTGGTGTCACTCTTGTATAGCCAATGGTTGTTTCTGAATGTGGAGTAAAACATTAATTGGGGCTAGTGATTGGACATATCTCCCCACCATAATGTTAGCAATATTCACCAGTATAAATATATGTCACTTGTACTTGGTGGTTATTCCAGGCTGCAAGATGTGCCTGACATTTAAATCACACAGATAGTGTGTTCGCCATGTTGGTCCCAAAAATAGGTCGTAGAGACAAAGTAGTTTAGAGATCTCTTTAATTGGACCAACTTAGGTTGGTGGAAGTTTGCAAGTTTTCGGACCTCACAGAATCCTTCATCAGGCAAGTCAGAAATCCAAGCTGTGATTTCTGCTTAGATTTCTGACTTGCCTGACAAAGGATCCTGTAAGCCTGTCCGAAAGCTTGCAAACCTCCACCAACCTAAGTTGGTCCAATAAAGGATATCTCTACACTCCTTTGTCTCTCTGACATTTAAATGACACATTGCTTGGATTTCAGTCCCATTATGATAGTTGATCCCATAAAGGGGTCAGGTTTCTCAAAGCTTCATACCCATTTTTTGATACCCAGGCACTTTCAAACCCATTTTGTCATTATTAGTTCTATGCATCAGCAGAGGCCAGGAGAACATCCCTGTGTATTTTGAACTAATAAGACAGGAACTTGGAGTTGTCCTTTAAAGATATTTCCCTTAACAGTTGTAAAGCACCAGGCACATCGCTGGTGCTATAATCATCATGATCATCATCAATCATCATCATCATCATCATCGAAGGAGAAGACAACGACCCACAGAATGGACTTATGCTGAAGTGCAGTAAACATTAGGTTCACTGGGAGAGACAAGGAGAAAGTAAATCTTCCCCTTCCCCAGGAACACCCTCCAAAGGGAACATGAATACTACCACTAACTCATGGAAGAAGTTAGGAACCTGGGGTTGTGGGGGGTTACTATATACCCATTCATGATGTGTCTGTTGATGATTTGATGAGGCACCTTTCCCACCTGTGCATCCCTGATGTTAACAAATAATATGGCTTCACAGATTTGCACATCACATCCTTACGGATCTGCTGTTTCAGTGCTTCTCGGATATTCTTGGTTAACCTGTGTTTTTATGGTGGTGCTGCAGTAGTGTCATGCATGTGTTGGATTGTGCAACAGTTACAAGTAAAAGCCCATTGCAAGCCCTGCAAGCTTAATATGGGGCTTGTCCAGTGGTGGGAGGGGGAGGGGATGAAACCTTTTTTTCTCCTTGTCTCCTCTCTTCTCCTCTCTCTGTCCTCCGTCTTGTCCCCTGCAGTCTGCACAGTATGGAAGCATGTCTTCCGAGCTCTTAGTAAAGTTCTGTTTTGAAGAAACTTCTGCTGTGTGTTATTCAACAGAAAGCTCACTCTAGAATAGTATGTTGATTACAGCAAGTAATTCCTCCCTGGTGAGCCCCTTCTACTTGTTATCAGTTGTAGAATGTTGGCTTTCAGTTTTTGCGGAAGTTGAGTCCGTTGTGTTTGGAGGGCTTGAATATCACTCTGAGAAATCAGAGAGACCTCCATGTCGGACATATCTGATAATGTACCAACCACATCCCAAGTGAGTCTCTAACCTTCCCTGTCCCTCTTTTGTTTCCAAATTATAACAACACCTCACAAAGGTGGGAGGACTGGGCTGTGGAGAGGGGATCGTCCAGGTGAGATGCGGAGCGGGAGTGGATAGGATGGGAGGGCTCATGGCTGGGCATGGGGAGGGAGGATTTTATGTTTGTTTGTTTATAGATATTTTAATTAAGATTGTCTTTTAAATATTGCAAGCTACCCTGAACCACCTCTGGGACAGAGTGGGGCATAAGATGATGATGAATGATTGATAGATTAATTAATTAATTGGAAAGAGCTCTGCTTGTGCCCTTCTGTCTTGCTGTGCCTTCTTCTGGCCTCCGTTACAGAACAAGCAGAAGTATTAAGTGAATGAAGGACAGGCAGGCCAAAGCTAGGTGCCAAAACCCCAAACCAGACTCATGCTATTGCTTTACCAATAAACACTGTAGGCAGAGCCATTCCCAAACTTTTGTGTCTGTCAGCTCCCAGAGGCACCAGACATCTCCCAGAGTTCAATGTGCCCTCGGGCTTCTGGGCTGGGCTTCCGAAAGAGCACTGCTTTTCGGTGAGGGCAGCACAGTGACGGGACTAGCATGAGTGCAGAATGGACCACTCTGGTGTGAGCCAGGCAAACAGCAGTGGTGAGTGAGCCTCCACGTTCTGCCGCACCAATTGATCTCACTAACAAAGGCAGGCCCCAGGCTCCTAGGCCTCCTGCACTTTGCCAGTGCTCATTCGGTTCCTGCTATCGACTGTGAGAGCAAGGTGCCGGGCTGACTCTCCTTGCGATTGATTTCACAGTGGCTCTATGCTCTAGGCAGAGGAGCCGTCCGCTGGGTTCAACGGAGCAATCAAGCTGCACAGTGAATTACAGGGCTTGGTCCCCATTGCACTCTGCAAGGCTGCCACTTCGTTTCCTTAATATCGTTTGCTGTACAATTAGCTTATGGACTGGTGGTCAGGAAGCAACCTGAGAGGCTGGGAAGCCCGTGGCAGGCTTTGCCTCCATAGGGAGAATGCCGGTAATGTGGTGCTATTGCAGCTTTCTGCCTTATGGGGGCAGCACAAGGCAGGTGGGAAACTCTCACGAGAGGGTAACCACTAACCAGTCCTTTCGGCATCAATTCCCCCTGCCCTTATAGCAGGTTTCCTCCCTCAGACAAAGCAGCGCTCTGCTCCCGACTTCTGGTTCCCTTTTTCTTTCTCACAGGTAGCAGCCTCTGCCTCACAAAGTAGATTCTCACAGCTTCTCTCCAGGAAGCTATGCCCTGACAGAGCTCTGTGCAGATCAGGTCACCTCCTTGACTAATAGCTATTTATGGACCTGTCCTCTAAGAACTTATTCAGTTCTTTTAAGTACCCCTGTTGGCCTTCAGAACATCCTCTGGCAAGGAGTTCCACAGGTTAATTGTGCCTTGAACACAGAAAAAAACCCACTTCCCTTTCTTTTAAAACTGCTGCCAGTTAATTTTGTAGCATGCTCGCTGGTTTTAGTATTTATTTATTTATTTATTTTATATTTCGTAGCCGCCTCCTCATACCCATGGCATCTCGGGGCGGCATACAACATAAAAAATAAAAATAGTTTAAACCAGCAATAGAACACAAATATTAAAACATCTTAAACTCCTTCTAAGAACAACCCCCCCCCCCAAAAAAAAAGTTTATCCCAACCCACCCTCCCCTCCTCCGAAGGCCTGGGAGAACAGGCAGGTTTTGCAGGCCTGGCAGAAAGCCAATGAACCTGGGGCCAGATGGGCTTCCTCTGGGAGGGCGTTCCATAATCGCAGCACGGCCACCGACAATGCCCTCTCCATTGTGGCCCCCGTTTTACAGAGGAGACCTCCAAGAAGGTGCTCCCGGCGGACCGAAGGGGTTGCTCTGGGGCACGGAGGGTGAGGCGGTCCCTGAGGTATGAAGGTCCAAGATCATGTAGGGCTTTATAGGCCAAGACCAGCACGTTGAATCTGGCTCGGTACACTATAGGCAGCCAGTGCAGTGCACGGAGCACGGGAGTAATATGCTCTGTTGGCTCGTCCCTGTAAGGAGACGAGCCGCTGTGTTCTGCACCAGCTGCAGCCTCCGAACCAACGTCAAGGGAAGTCCCACGTAGAGCATGTTGCAGTAGTCCAGCCTCGAGGTGATGAAGGCCAGGTCGGGTCTGGAAATATATGGACGCAGCCTCCGCACCAGATACAGCTGGCGGAAGGCAGCTTTAGCCACCGTCTCCACCTGCCGATCCAGCCGGAGCCCTGAATCCAACAATAGTCCCAGACTCCTAACCTGCTGGACTACAGGAGGGGAGACCCCCTCTATGAGAGGAGCCAACACCTCCTTCACCCTACCCACCACCATCACCTCTGTCTTGTCAGGATTGAGCTTCAGTCTTCTCTGCTGCAACCAATCCGCCACGGCCTCCAAACATTGGGACAGTACTGAGATGGCAGGACCTGGATTGGTTGAAAAGGAGAGGTAAAGCTGAGTGTCATCAGCGTATTGGTGGCAACACACACCAAACCCTCTCACGATCTCCCCCAAGGGCTGCATATATACATTAAACAATAATGGGGACAGAATGGAAGCTTGCGAAACACCACATTCCAGGGCCCGGGGAATGGAAGATTCAGCCCCCAGGACAACCCGCTTGCTTCTCCCCGAGAGAATGAGCGGAGCCATCCAAGCACAGTCCCGTCCAGACCCCCCAGGGCTCACAACCATCTCAACAGAAGTCCATGGTCCACTGTATCAAAAGCAGCTGCGAGATCTAGCAGGATCAGAAGTGTTGAACGTCCTGCATCCATCTCCCGGCAGAGATCGTCCACCAAGGCCACCATCATCGTCTCTGTGCCATAGCCTGGGTGGAACCCCGATTGAAATGGATCAAGGAAACCGATGCTGTCAAGATGCACCTGGAGCTGCAGTGCCACTGCCTGTTCAATAACCTTCCCTAAAAAGGGAAGGTTAGAGACAGGTCAATAGCTGGCGAGTGCGTCCACATCCAAGGATGGCATCTTAAGCAGGGGGCTCACCACAGCCTCCTTGAGACTGGGGGGCAATCTCCCCTGCTGAAGGGACACGTTGATTACCCTCACCACCACCGTCCCCAACATCTCCCTGGAGGCTTTCACCAACCAGGATCTAATTCACAACTGGTGGCTCTAACAGACCCCAGGACATCCACAGCATCAGCTGGCGTCACTTCCTGAAACTCATCCCAAGAAAATGACCCAGATGGGGTCTCCATCACCTTGCACTCCACCTCTACTGCCCCTAATCCAGTGTCGAAGTTGCTCTGGATCCCAGAGATCTTGTCTGCAAAGTAGATGGCGAACTCCTCACAGTGGGCCTGGGACAAGTCCCCGTCCAGGTGGAGGGAAGCCAGACTGACCAGCCCCTGCACCACCCGGAACAGCTCCGCTGGACGCGACTTTGCAAACGCTATGAGTGCAGCAAATAACTCTTTCTTTGCCGTCCTCACAACCTCAACATAGGACCGCAAATGGGTCCTATGGAAAAGACGGTTGGATTCAGCGCAAGTTCGACGCCAGCATCGCTCTAGTCATCTACCTACCTGTTTCATACACTGCAGCCCCTCAGTAAACCAAGGGGCCCTGCGGTGACGAGACAGAGGTAGGAGACATCTTGGAGCCACCCTGTCAATGACCTCCCCGAGCAAGGTATTCCAAGCCCGGACGAGTTCATCAGCAGAGTGGCCATCAAGGTCTAAAGTTAAATCCCCCAGAGCCTCCTGGAACTGTTGAGAGAGGGTAAATAACTGATCCCTACTTACTTGCTCCACACCATTCATGATTTTGTAAACTTTTATCATATCCTTCAGGCATCTCTTCTATAAGCCAGAACTCTAAACTACCGAGCTTCTCTTTGTACAGAAGCCATTCCATATCTTTGCTCATTGTTGCCTTTCTCTGCTGTGTCAATTATATAATGGGGTGACCAGAGCTGCACACAGTGTTCATTAGAGCTGAAATGGGTTCTTGAAAAAATGGGTATACTCACAGAATCTACATGTCCCGAAATTGAAAATGGCTGTTCAGATAATGACCAATATTCATTTGTGCTCCATCAGGTATCAATTTCCATTACTCCATTTTGGTTTTTCAGCTTGGTTTGTTCAGTATTTGTCATTCTGGTATTCCAGTTATGTCATTTTGGCAATATTTGCACTGTTGCACCTATGCAATGGCCAAAATATCAAACTGACCAAAACACTGAAATAAATGAACCAAAAAACCCAACCCCCTCAAAAAACCCAAAGGCCAACAACCAAGAAGCCTGACTGAAACAGACCGTAATACCACCCCCACCCTCAAATAAAGTATCTGGTTTTTGGTTACATTTGAGTACTTTAAATGCTGCCTGAAATTGCTATTAATATCTGCAAATAACGAACCTACTGCCTGTTTCAAATTTAGTATTCATGGTGGGGGAATTTTTATTAATCTTGACTGTTTTTACACAGATGGAGGTTGGGGGGGATGGGTGTTTGGCCACAGTGGGTGGAGGTGGGTGGGTGTCCTTTTACATGGACACCCCCCAACCTCCACCCATCTCCACCCACAGAGCCTTTTCCGGAGGGCTCCATGGGCGGAGATGGGTGTGCGATGGGTGTAGGTAGGTGTTGCGTGGGAGAACGCATACACCCCCACCCATCCTGCTCAGTGTTCACATGGGCGAACACCAAGTGAACACCCATCCCCCCCACTGCCAGCTGCTTACACGGATGCCCCCCCAACACCTGCCCGAACTCCGTGCATGGGGGGCGTCTGTGTAAAAAACAGCCCTTGTCTCTTATCTCCTTTATACTTGGGACTCTAATGATAAGAAGCTTATGTCCTCACTGGGCAATGGAGGGAGGTTAGTTATGGAATTAAATATGTTTTTCCAGAAATGTCCAGTTCCACTGGGGATTTTGTGTCATGCTGAACCATCCCCTTCTTCACCAGTAACATGCTGCAGAGCTAAAGGGGACAGGGGCCACTTTTACCCATGTATATGCTAGGGGTGAGGGGTGAGACTTGGGGCAAAAAAAAACGGTTACCAGTTTTACCGATTACCGGTTTACAAAAAAACGGTTTACCAGATTAAAACTGGTATACTGGTACCGTTTTTTCCATTGATTTCAATGGGGAACTGTCCCCATTGAATCAATGAAAAAAAAAACATACCTTGCCCTCCCAGGCTGCGTGGATGGAAGGGAGGGCACCCCCCACCCACTCTGCCCAGCCTGGTTTTTTTTTTTAAAAAAAAATTATCCCGAAGTCCGGCTGCTAGTGTGGGCTCCAGGCCGCTGCCACGTACCGCTGCCACGTACCAGTAGGTACTAGGCAATCCCTGGGGTAGGGGGTGGTTTAACACCTCCCACCCCAGGGATCGCCCTACCCCCCACACCCAGATCACCTTACTTGTCCTCCGGGGGGCGGCAGCAGCACAGCGCGGGTCCGGGCGGCTTCAGTGCTAGTGGTGGCTGGCTTCCCTTCAGCATTTCACTAGGCCTTCCAGGGAAGGCCACAACCCAGAGGACAAGTAAGGCGATCTGGGTGGGGGGGGGTGTAGGGCAATCCCTGAGGTGAGGGGGGTTTTAAATCACCCCCCACCCCAGGGATCACCCTGGCTGACTTCAGGTTAATTTTTTTTTTTAAATCCAGGCTAGGCAGGGTGGGGGGGTTGTCCCCCCTTCCACCTGCGCAGCCTGGATGGGGGAGGGAAAGTGAGTGGGGTGGTGGTGGTTTACATTGCAGCCATTAATTTCAATGGCTGCAATGTAAAAAAATCCAGCACTGGGAATCGGTACCGGTACCCCAGATTATCGGGTTAATCTGAAACTGCCGGTACAGCAAAATACCGGCAGTTTCGGATACCGGGAGAACCAAAATTACCACCCCTAGTATATGCACAAGCATGCAGACACAAACACACACAGAAGGTGTTTTTAGGGGTGTGTGTGGTAAGTGTATAGGGCATCATTGGGGAACCCACACATGGGAGTTGCATGGGGAGGGTTTCACATGGGCAGCTCCCGGCATGGCTGTCCCATCCACGGAGGCAACCACTCTGGTCCACACCGGGCACTTGGAATTTCTCAGGAGGGCTCTGTACGTGGCCATGGGTGGTCAGTGCGTGAGTCATGGCAGTGCGTCTCCCCATGTACCAACTTCAAGCCAGCGGCTGGGTGTGTGGATGGTGGGGGGCCATGCGTGGAAGCATCTCATTTAAAAACACCTATACACAATCCTAGGGCCAGTCCACGCTAGCATATGCTGCAGTTATATCAACGTTACTTTAACTTGCAAGCAGATTTAGTGGCCTTATCTGATTTCTGCTTGAATGCAGTCTGGGGAAGAGGGCAGAGGGCTGTGTGGGGCTCCATGCCTACCATGGAGTTCCCTTTCACCTGAACAATGTTCAGACAGGCTCCCTGATGTATTTTGGCGTTAACAGAAAGAAGAAAGCAGAGGCAGAGGAGCTGGTTACAACACAGCCATCCTTAGGCGGCCACTTTATTGTTCTGACACAGCAACATCAACAGGAAGTAGAACTCAGCCTGAGAAAGTGCAGAGCTGCCAACTTATTAAAAGGATAGTACATCACACTCCCAACTTGTAACTCTGTCCGGTGCCTCAAGGCAGATGCAGGACAAACTAGGCAGCAGCTGGGACTTTGTGCTTTTTCTGGCATTTTTAGACCATCTTAAACCTGTTTTCTGCTACCTCTGTTCAGTAATATTTTCCTGAGCGTTTGTAAGATAGTTAACAGTCTTCTGAATCTTGTAGCCAAAGGTGGGGCTAGCTGCATTTCCATGTTAGGAGAAAGACCCAGTACAGCCTAGAAGCCAACAGGGTAGAATATACATTGCCCATAGCAGTCTGTGCCATTAAGCAACACTAAGGTCAAAAGTGACCATTGAGATCACCTAAGATGGTGGTAGGTGTTGGAATGTGCAACAGTCACAAGTAAAAGCCCATTGCAAGCCCTGCAAGCTCAATATGGGACTTGTCCAGTAGGGGGAGGGTCAGGGGATGAAATAAGTTTTTTTTCCCTCCTTGTCTCCGCTCTTCTCTTTCTATCCACCATCTTGTCCCATGCAGTCTGTACAGTATGGACGCATGTCTTCTGGGTTCTTAGTAAAGTTCTGTTTGAAGAAACTTCTGCTATGTGTTATTCAACAGAAAGCTAACTTTACAATAGGTTATGGGCCAAGGACATCTTCAAGGTAATTTTGAAGACTAGAAGAAGCCCAGAAGAAGTGCAGACTGTGAAAGAAAACTCCCAGACAGAGAGGCCTACTGACTGTGAGTAAGAAGGCCTAAATCCCAGAAGGGGAAAGGGAGGGAAGCAAGTATGGCACGCAGCTCAGAGCTCAGACTTTCAATAGGAAAGCTGAACAATGTAAACTACCAATTGTGGAAGTTTAAAGTGGAAATGCTGATGTATAAAGATGATCTATGGGATGTGATACCATGAACAGACCAGCAGCAAATCATGAGGAATGGGATAAAAAGGACATGTTAGCATAGGCTACAATAAGTTTATTGGTAGAAGATGACCAGCTAATCCATATAAGAAGTGAGACCACAGCAAGAAGCATGTGGATTGCATTGCAAAACGTACATGAGAGAACTAGCCTGAATAGCAAACTGTTTCTGCTGAGGAAACTATACAAAATGAGTCTTGGCAAGGAAAGTGAAATGCAGGAGCATATAAATGCCATATTGGAAATAGTGGCACAGCTGCCTGGCATTGGAGAAGATATAAAGGACAGCCATGTGGTAGCCCTACTCCTCTGCATCCTGCCTGAATCTCACAGTGCCTTCATCAGTGCCCTGGAGACAAGGCCAGAGGCTGAACTGAAGCTGGAATTTGTTAAATGTAGACTTGCAGATGAATTCCAGCACAGAAAGGAGAACCTGCAGAATGATCTAAAGCAGGGTAATGAGACTGCACTGAAAACCTCAGACAAAGCTCCTAAGAAGAAAACCAGAGTATGCTTCAGATGCAAAAAGGAGGGACATTTAAAGAAAGACTGCTATATATGGAAAGCAGAACAGCAGAAACTGTTTCCACGAACAGCTAATCAGAGGGCTAAAGTCACAAACAGCAACACAGTCGCTCAACGATGGAGTGGGTGCTTCAGAGCAATGCAAGACAGCTCTACCCAAAATTGGTGTGTAGACTCCGTGGCAACAAACCACATGGCTAGGGATAAAGGATTCTTCACAGGACTGGATCAGAGCAGTAAAAAAATGATCTATCTTGCAGATGGGAGAAGCATCAACGTGGAAGGAATTGGACAAGGGATTCTGTACTGCAACCAGTCACAAGGAGGCACACTGACCATACCCATGAAAGATGTGCTCTATGTGCCTGTCAGGGTATGGAGAGGGTGGGGACCACAGAGGAGGGGGCAGGGGGTGGCTCAGGGTGCCTAGGAGGTTGTGTTCCCCACACCCCTAGTACCTGTGGCTATAGAGGCTTCCCCTGCTTGCAGTCTGCTGGGCCAGCAATTACCTGATGAGAGGCAGCTGCAGCGCGCTGAGCACCTGCAGCTGAAGCAAGGGCTGGATCTGAAGCAAGGCACATAAAAAGAGGGCTATTAGGCTTTCTCCTTTCCAGGTGATCAGAGCTTCTTGGTTCCTGTGATCTGGCCCATGTGTTGGTATTTGGAAAAAACTGTGGTTTGTTAGATTCCCTTCCCTTTCCCTTTCCTTGTTCCTGTGTGAAGAGTGCTGTGTGCGGTGAGTGATTGTGTTCAAGTGGTGTGTGCTTCTGTCTTCCTTACTGTTGACCTTCCTTGCCTTTCTGTGTGTGGTTGTCCTAATTCCTCCCTGCTCCCCTCTGGAGTTCCCAAGGCCTGGGGTCCCTACTCCCTCCTCAGTTGTTTCCCCTCCTGGGTCCTGTGTGTGTGGAGGATCACTATAATCCAGGGCATGATATCTCCGGTAGGCCCACTGATTAATGGTGGCTGGGTCAGGTGCCTTTTCGCATACAATTAACCACACAGCGATACACCATACTGAGGGCTCCTTTATCACTAATAGTGTGCATCTGTGAGTGGGGTTTGTGTACTTGTGTCTTGTGCACCCCTCCTTTCCTGTTTCCCCTTGCTATCCCATATTCTCCACAGTGCCCAACTTAGAAGGGGGGACTCCTGTCCATGAGGTGCCTGGCAGTGAGGGGACTCACCATATGTTTCCAGGGAGATGAATGCACAATTCAAAGTGGGACAAAAGTACTGGCCAGAGTCACTGCAGATGAGCACCTGAACTGTCTGAGCACAGGGAAAGAACAGACGAAGCTCACTGCGCACAAGCCACACAATGACTGCATCCACCTGTGGCATAGACACCTGGGGCATAGACACCCAGACAGCATCAAGGAAATGCACAGACAGCAGTTGACCAAAGACCTTAAGGTATCAACGTGTCCCGTGATCATGAAATGCGACTGTTGCATCAAAGCCAAAGCCACGAGGGCTACGCTTCCTAAGAAGAGTCAGAATAGAGCCACAAAACCGCTTGATCTTGTACACAGCGACGTCTGAGGCCCAATGAAGGTTCCCACCCCAGGAGGCAACCAGTATATGGTAATTGTCATTGACGACTATTCAAGGTACACAATCACGTATGTCATGAAGAGTAAAGATGAAGTATTCGACAAACTTCAGGACTATGTGACCAGGATGAGCAACAAGTTCCAGCACAGGCCAAAGACACTGCGGACTGACAATGGAGGTGAGTTCACAGGAAAGGAAGTAGAGGGCTTCCTGAGAGTCTGTGGAATTGAGTACCAAAAGACAGTGCCATATACACCCAAGCAGAGCGGAACAGCTGAAAGGAAAAACAGGACGCTAACCAAAATGGTTAGATGCATATTAACATACTCTGGACTACCAGAAAGATACTGGGGCAAAGCAGCAGTTGCTACTACCTAACTACAAAATCGACTGTATTCTAGAACAATGAGGAAAACTCCATATGAACTTTGGCATGGTCAAAAACCTAGTGTGGGCCACATCAGAGTATTTGGAAGTAAGACTTACATATATATCCCAGAGGAGAAGCATACCAAGCTGTAAAACAGAACAGTGGAAGACATCTTCATAGGTTACAGTGAGCATTCCAAAGATTACAGGATCCTGGATCCACGCACAGACAGAATAACCATTAGTAACAGTGTGACCTTTGTGAAAAACTCAAGCAACAGAGTGATGACTCTCCAAGATCCAGGTGAAGGAGAACAGTCAACCACGGACGAAACCACTGAAAGGGAGCAATCCTCTGAACAAATAGTCAAAATCAGCACAAAGATAACAGAAGTGCAGGGACAAACACAGCCGGCTGCTGATGCTGAGCAGACAACGAGGTCTAACAAAGGCAATCCCCCACTCATCTGTCCTACAAAGTCAGCAACAGGAAATTCTCAGAGCCAACATCCTGGGAGGACATCTCACAGATGTCAGAAGGGGAAGCAGAAAAATGGGTAAGAGCGGCTGAAGAAGAAGTAAAGTCCATGCAGGACAACGTGACGTGGACACTTACTCCACTGTCCGCAGGGAGAAAGACTATAGATTGAAAATGGACATTTAAAATAACATACAATGCACAGGGAAATATTGAATGGTACAAGGCCCGACTTGTCGCGAAAGGATGCTCCCAGAAGTACGGAGAAGACTACGATAAAACATTTGCACCTGTATGTAAGCACACTATAATCAGAACATTGTTAAGTATAGATGCCAGAAGAGGAATGCAAGTCAAGCATATGGACATGAAAACGGCATTCCTAAATGGTGAGTTGAAGGAAGATGTTTGCATGGACCAACCACCGGGGTTTGCAGATGTTGAAAGGCCGGATCTTGTATGCAAACTGTGCAAAAGCATAGATGGGCTTTAGCAAGCTTCCAGAACATGGAACACTAAAATAAACAAGGTGCTCATGAGGGAAAATTTTACCAGAAGCAGAGCAGATCCCTGCTTATACATAAAGAAACTAAGGAACAGGTGGATCTTTGTATTAATTTATGTCGATGACCTTATCGTATGCTTTGAACAAGAAGGGGATGAGTGCCAAACAATGAGAGCTCTAAATCTGGACTTTGAAACTAAGGTAACATAACGCACTACCTTGGAATACAAATTGAAAGAGAAGATGACGGAAGCTATCTTCTCGACCAAAGACAGGCAATAGAAGAGATGATAGAAAGTTTCGGCATGTGGGGTACGAAATCAGCAAATACCCCTATGGAAACCAGCTGCCCAAAGGAGATCAAAGAACTAGTGGTGGGACCCCGGGCCCATTACCGGCTACCGGATTTACCGGTTACCGGTTCTGCGAAAACCGGATTCCCGGATTAAATCCGGTATGCCGGTACCGGATTTATTTCATTGGTTTCAATGGGGCGCTGTGTCCCCATTGAAACCAATGAAATAA
>QEPC01001126.1:2317366-2332288 GCA_003113815.1 Sphenodon punctatus
TTGGTCTAGATTTTACATAATGGAGATAATCAGTCAGATCCTTGCTGGGGCTGTAACATTGATCCCCATAGGTGCGGCCAAAAGGGCCCTCAAAAAACCTGATTGAATTTTCTTCAGTCTTTCCGAAACAGGAAGTCCCATCCCTACTGCTTACCCTGTCATCCTTCGAGATCCCACTCCATTGTTATGGGCGGGCACCTGCAACTTTTCAGTCGGCTTCATGAATGTATCCCTGACCCTCCCGATGTACCTGTCCCCTTGTTTCCCCTCCCCCCTCTTGTCCATTCCAGATTGTAAGCCCCACTGGACAGGGACCTGTCTCTATTAATGACTGTTCAGCAATAGCACATTGCTCGCACTATATAAATAATTACTAATAATAAGAGGAAGAATGCTTAATGTACTCATGGTCACTGCTGGTAATACCGACTTTGCTACACTTTTCATGCACATCCCTACTCTGCATAACTCCCTGTGCGAACCTTGTCTCTTACTGCCCGTTTCTCTTTCGCTGCCATGAATCAGTTGCCGAACCTTTCTCAGCCCCTTGCTACTCAGATACCTCTGTGCACAGCCCCATGTATCTCTGCGGACAATTCCCACTGCCCTCCAGTTGCTCCACCTCCCTGCACTGGCCTTCTGTTTCCCCTTTACCTCCAGCCAGCCCAATTGAGGCATGCCCTGTGGGACCACACTGAATTCTTTGGATTCACAAAGGCAGGCGGCTCACCATTTGCAGAGATAATGTTGTTGTTTTTTCAGAGAAAGTGTGTAGACAAATAAGGCCAAATGTTCCCCTCCCCGAAGCCATCAAAGCGCCAATGACTCCGTAATATTTAATGGCTTGTTTTGCTCCCTAAATGATACAATGAAAAGGATTATTAATGTTAATAGCGTTCTTATCATATTTTAATGGCATCATGTATAACCGAAATGTCATCTCAGCACATATTTCTCCTACACTCACCCAGGGCGCGGAGTAATCAGACTCCAGAGAGACGCTGAGAGCAGGGAGGGAGCATGGCAGATGCCAGGCTGCGCCACAGGGAGCTGGGCTGGGGGAAGCAGGATAATAAGCCAAGCCAACCCCCACTGTGGAGAAAGGGGAAGAGACAGTGTGGGGGGATGAAGAGGGGAGCACAGTGAGGGCAGAAGAGGGAAGAAGAGTGTGAGGTGAAGCCTCATCCTGCCCCCTCAGAGGCAAAGGGTCGGCCAGACTCTGTGGACCCATGGCAGCAGACAGCCCTTCAGTGGCAAGTAGAAGGCCCTGCAGCACAGCACAGCACAGCTACTGGGCCTCAGTGCAGGGTGTGGGCCTGACAGAAAGGAAAGGTCATTCATTCCTATGCCCCCCATGGTGGTTGTATGCTGGGAGAGAGAGGCTCTGTATTTTAAAGGGGAGGTATGATAGCCCTACTGAGACACATGCTCATACACGTTGTACTAGGTTTGAGTCCCAGAGGCACAGGCCACAGTAGAGAACACTCTCAGGGCGCTTTTAAACGAGACAAGAAACGCAGCTGATTCTTTGATCAGCCGCATTTCTTGGCGCTCGTTTAAACAGTGCAGCCGGCTCTTCCCCTGCATCAGACCGGGCAAGCGATCCTGCCCCCTCCGACGCGGATTCCCGAAGTGCCGGCTTTACGCCGCACTTCTGGGTTCTTTGGGCGAGTGTGCACGTGCAGAAGGGCGCGCATGCACCCAAACACTGGATGCCATGTCTGATGCTCTTCTGAGCATCAGACACGCCGTTCAGAGGAAGGCGGGGGGAAGATGCTGGCACTGAACGATCCCGCTTGTGAGTGGGATCGTCTAACAGCGCCCTCAGTGTGCCACAAACTGTCCTTCCCTCATAGTTGTATATGTATGTGCACAGACACGCCTGCACACATGGGCACCATGTGGGTAGCAAGCCTGTGGNTAAAGTGCCAGGTAAACTGCTGGCGCTATATAAATGTTTGCTAATAATAATAATAATAATAATAATAATCCTCACCCCAGCAAAGGCAGAAGTGCTGCCCCAGCCCACAGCCTTCTTCTCCCCTCCACGAGCAGCAGCAACCCCACTAGGAAGTTTTAATATTGGGGGAGGGAGGGACCAGTATGCCACCAACACCCACCCTGAAAACCTCTTTCCTGAGGAAGCCCTTTGCAAGCAGCCTGAGCACTGCTAGGAAATTTTCAGAGAGGAGCTGGGAGCAAAGTACTGGTCCTACTCCCTCCCCTTTGGGGTTGCCAGATGGTCTGCATGGTCCAGGAATGATGGTCCGCTGTCCAGGACAACCCCTATCCTGGACCATTTAATGTCCAGGAATCTCTCAAGATGTTCCAGCTGAACTCTTAAGTGAGTGAAATGCATTGGAAATTGCACTGCTGTCATTACACAAAAGTGAACTGAGATTGCTTGGCACAGTTGTTGTTAATGTTTTTTGTACCTTTCCCCCAATCTTCGTTCATGTGGGTAATCGCTTATTAATTCCCAGCCAACATCCCCTTCCTCCTCGCACAGCGAGAAGATCAGAACCTCTGTGCCCACTGAGGCCACAGTCACACCTAATGCTAAAGATGACACAAGGCAAAGACGCAGCAGTGGGGAGGCGTCTGATGCCGAAAATAGCACCGATGTAAATGGGGGTTTGCCGTGACTTTACTCGGGCATGACAGGGCTGGAATTTGCGCCATCATGCATGTCATTTTGTGTGAATGTGGCCTGAATCACTGTGCACTCTGTTTGATAATGCTGCATAATCTTAGTGCATACACATTGCAATTGTGCACAATACAAGTGTGCAAATAATAGTTATTATCTTTTTCCATGTTAAATTAATTTTGAAATAAATGTCAGCTACATATTTTTGATGAAGTGGTATATTTGTTCACACCATGAACAAATAATGCTTCATGGAACACGTATTAATTTCCTGTCAAAGGACATGACATAGGAAAATGGAAAGGGGCTACCCACATAACACTTTACTGGCTCAGCATTGTGTCCAGGAATTTCTCATAAATTATCTGGCAGCCATAGACACCCACCCATTCTGACAATTTCCTAGTGGTGCTCAGGCTGCTCGCAAAGGTCCAGGGTTGAAGTTTAACGCCTTCTCACACATAGCTACACTACTGATAGTAACATACCCCCATCCTTTGCACACCAGCAACACCCCCACCACATACCCACCAACACACAACACGTACACATAGACATGCCATTGACACATAGACTGGAATCTCAACTACAAGCCAATGCATCCAGCCACCAATGCATACACACAGACACACCCTCACTCTGATCACATGAACACACCCACAGCACATCTGCACTGACATAAAATGCACACTAGAGGCATGCAGTTGTACCATCGACATAAACACAGACACACACACCACATCCATCCACACCGGAACAACAACCACATATGCAGACTCAGCACAGACTCAGACCCAACTGGTACATGTCAACTCATCCTCATTTACATACACATACCGCCCCCACAACCAGCCCAAACTACAACATACACACGTTCAACATATAGTCATCCCAAGTGGGGCCGAGTCTCTCCCCGAGATACCTCACCCTACCCCTCCCAGGATCAACTATATATAGATAGTACATGCACACTACACATCCACAGGACACTCTGTTACACTCACAGCTTCTGGAGAGTATGGGCCTTTTTAAATGTGCTGTGGCTGGGGAAGGCAGTCTGTGGGGATGGTGCCAGAGGCAGGTGCACACACACACATCCCCACGCACAGAGAAACTTGTGTTATCGCTGGTTGTTCCATGGGGGGGGCAGGAGGGATGTGAGGGGATGCATCAGTTGTATCTGGTGTGGAGGCTGCGTCCGTACATCTCCGGGCTGGACCTGGCCTCCCTCATCCATGCCTTTGTCACCTCGAGGCTGGACTACTGCAATGCGCTCTACATGGGGATGCCTTTGTTCCTGGTTCGGAGGCTGCAGAATGCATCGGTCCAGCTCCTGATGGAGACGGGTCGTCAGGAGCATATAACACCTGTGCTCTGGACTCTGCACTGGTTGCCAATAGCATGCCAAGCCAGGTTCAAGGTATTGTTATTGATCTATAAGGCCCTTACCGGTGTCGGCCCCTTGTACCTCAGGGAGCACCTCACCCTCCACGTCCCAGAGCGGCTCCTTCGGTCTGCCGGGGGTGCCTTCTTGGAGGTCCTCCGTGTCAATTGGGGGGCCACAATGGAGAGGGCATTCTCAGTGGCCGGGCCACGTCTTTGGAATTGCCTCCCGAAGGAAGCTCGCCTGGCCCCGAGCCTTTTAACATTCCGGCGGGCTTGTAAAATCTGGCTGTTCACCCAGGCATTTGGGGAGGGGGATGGGGAGGTTAGGGTTTTTAGCTCTTCCCTACCCTTATTTCTATTTTTATTTATTTGTCTTAACCCTGTTTTGAGGTTTTTAAATTGTGTGTTGTTTTTAAAAATCGTTTTATTGAATTGTACGTCGCCCCGAGATGCCGTAGGCACATGGGGCTACGAATAAATGTTTAAATTAAATAAATAAATAATTTACACAAGATGCTCCCCTGCATGGACAAGATCCTATATCTCTGCAGCTCTAACATGCACAACTCTACATATGTACCCACTTACGGCAAATGTAAAAGGGATGCATAAAAAATACTGTCTCCCCTATAATATATCGCACAGTGAAGGCTTCTCCCACAAACACACACATACATGTACATACGCCACCACACCCTGCATGGATATATTACTATTGAGATCATTCATACCCAGGGTCAGCCTTGGAATCTGTGGGGCCCAGGGTGAAGATAAAAGGTGGTGCCTCCTTCCCCACCCCCTTGAAGGCTTCCTCCCCAGGGCCCTATAGGTGTATTTAGGGCCCTCACAAACCTTTCCATGGTGAAAATAGGAGCCACTGCAGGGACCCTGGAAGAGAGGAAGTGAGACCTCGCGCAGTTGCTAGAAGGCCAGCACTGCTCAAACCTCATTATAAAACCCCCAGCTTATTTATTTTGTTTGTTTGTTTGTTTACATTTATATCCTACCCTTCCCCAGTTTATAAACAATTCAAGAACCATTTCTAATCATTGCCGATATGATGAACACCCTGACATATTACAAAGGTTCTCTTTTTGGGGAGCTTGGGAGTATGGGGGGGGAGGATCATGGATGGCAAACCCCCTCGCTCCGCTCTGGCTGAGCTAGGGAGAATTTCCACAATGATGGGGTAGTGAGGAGGGGAGAGAGTCAGAGCACAAGGGAGAGAGAGGGGAAGCAGCGGGTGAGTGGGAAGGGGGAGAGAGAGGCCGCTTTTAGACAAGTGGGTCACAGTCGCGCAACCTGCTTGCGTGATTTTTTAAAATCCCGTAAGGCGGGATTAGACGTGACGAGGGACACGATCACATGCATTCAAGGCGGTCGTGCATTGTTTATAGACCACAAATTAAAAACCTCACACATTGAGGTATTGAATTCATCTAAAAGCAGCTGGGGGGGGGAGGCGGGAGGATCTCAGCAGGTGGTGTGTGTATTGGATGGCTACCCAAGCATCCACCTCATGTGCATTCACACCCATAACCAATTGACATGCACACACGCAGCCACATGGCCAGTTCCATCTCTTTCCGATTCCCTTGGACTATCTGTGCACGCCCCAGCCCACCCTCCCATGGGCACATCCCGGGGGTGGGTGGGGGTGAACGAGGGCAGCACAGCCCTGACCTTCTCATCTTCACTCAACTCTTATTTGAACATTTGAAGGGATAGGAAATACCACAGGCTGCTCCACGTGCCCCGATCAATATGCCGGGGAGGGGAGCAGGCACGCTACACCTGCCTGGGTGCCACCTGCAGGAGAAAGGCAGCTTCTACTCCTTAGCAAACTCAGAGCTGCTCCGTGGTGCTGAGGGCCTGAGGTGCTGCTGTTTCTGGGTGCTTGGACAGTGTGAACTAAGGCCTGGTGTGTGTGTGTGTGTGTGTGTGTGTGTGTGTGTGTGTGTGTGTGTGTGTAAGAATTATAAGCACAATGTGTACCCTGAAGATAGAGTACTGGAGCCTAAGGCCTTTGTTCTGGGAAGGATTAGCTCACATTCAGACTGCGGTGGTGCCTCACACTTGCATGCCCGCCTCCTCATTCCCCTGCCCTCACCCATGTGTCCCTTTGTGGTCTTTCTTTTGCACTTATCCAATCCCGGCTGTGGGCTGGCTCTCAGTGCTCCAGTCTGGTGATTGAGTAGTACTAGTCACACTGCAACCACCCTGGCATTCAGCCTGCTCTGCCCAGCCTACTCCGGGGCAACAGGCCAGAGGTTCCATTCCTCAGGAGAGTGTCAGGAGAAGCATTGAAACTTCCCCACACGAGCCAAGGAGAAGCCAGTGGGGAGATTGGAAGGGGGCACGTTCTTTAATTGGACCCTGAGCAGGAGTCGCCATCTGTATCTCTCTTCTTTCTCTTGTAGAAATCGGTTTCTCTTGGCATGGGAAGGCAGAGTTTAGGACCGGTGTAAAGACTGCGTTTGGTTTTGCATGTGCATGCCTGTGCATGTAATAGCATTACGTTCTGTTTCACCCTGACCGTTCTTTTGGGGTGGGGTGGGGGGGTGCTGTCTGTTTTTTGTTTTCACTGTGCTGGGAGAAATCCTGCCGTCCCACTGGAGTTCAGGGACACCTGCCTAAGAAAGGACTTGATGCTTCGGCCCTTTATAATTATTATTATTATTATTATTAAACATTTATAAAGCGCCAGTTGCAACCTGGCGCTGTACAGAACATACAATCAGATGCGGTCCCTACCTGTGGCTTACAATCTAAAAGACAAGGAGGGGGAGACAAGGAGAGGGGACAGCGGGAGAGACATGGGAGAAGACAAACAAACATTCAGGCGGATGCGAAGTCTCAGGTGCGTGTACTTGGCTTGGTTACAAGGTGGTCGGTAGCAGCAGTCAGCAGAGGAGGGCTGACAGTAAGAGCAAGGGGAAAGACTAGAGGGCATTGGGAAAGGCAGCATGGAAAAGGTGGGTCTTGAGGAGGGATTTGAAGGAGCGGAGGGAGGAGGCGAGGCGGACGTCGGCAGGGAGGGAGTTCCAGGCATGCGGGGCAGCGAGGGAGAAGGGACGAAGGCGGTTGGGCGAGCAGGAGAAGCGAGGGAGAGCGAGGGAGGGGACAGCGGAAGAGCGGAGAGCGCGCGCAGGAGCGCGTAGGGCGATTAGGTCCGAGAGGTAAGGGGGAGCTTGGTCATGGAGCGATTTGAACGTGAAAACCAGGAGTTTGAACAGGATACGTTCAGGAAGGGGGAGCCAGTGAAGGGAGAGGAGGAGAGGCGTCACATGGTCGAAGCGACGGGCAGAGTGAATGACCTTGGCGGCAGAGTTTTGGATCGCCACAAGGGGGGACAGGTGGGAGCGAGGGAGGCCAGCAAGGAGGAGGTTGCAGTAGTCGAGGCGAGAGATAACCATGGCATGAACAAGGATTTTGGCCGAGGAGACAGATAGAAAGGGGCGAATGCGGGCAATGTTGAGGAGAGCGAATCGGCAGGATTTGGCCACAGAGTCAATGTAAGGTTTAAAGGAGAGGTGCGTGTCAAAAATGAAGCCCAAGCTGCGGGCACGGAGAACAGGACGGATGGTGACCCCATCAATGCAGACGGTCAGGTCAGAGGGAGAGGAGGGGGAGGGAGGAAAAATGAGGAGTTCAGTCTTGGCCATGTTCAGTTTGAGTTGGCGTCGGGACATCCAGGCGGAGATATCAGAGAGGCAGTCGACGAGGCGTGAGCGGACAGAGGAGGAGAGAGAGGGGGTAGAGAGATAGAGTTGGGTGTCATCAGCATAGAGATGGTATTGGAACCCGTGGGAGGCAATAATTTCACCAAGGGACCGGGTGTAGATAGAGAAGAGGAGAGGGCCAAGGACAGAACCTTGGGGAACCCCAACCGAGAGGGGAAGGGAGGGGGAGGTCGACTCGGGGAGGGAGACATTAAAGGAGCGGTCAGAGAGGTAGGAGGAGAACCAGTCAAAGACAGAGCCACGGAAGCCCAAAGAGTAAAGGGAGTCCAAGAGGAGCGAGTGGTCGACAGTGTCAAAGGCGGCAGAGAGGTCAAGGAGGACAAGAACGGAGTAGTGGCGCTTCGATTTAGCGACAAGTAGATCATTGGTGATCTTGGCCAGGGCAGTTTCAGTAGAGTGGAGGGGGCGGAAGCCGGACTGGAGAGGGTCGAGGGAGGAGTTGGCAGAGAGGAGGTTCAGGCAGCGGGAGTAGACGACACGTTCCAGGAGCTTCGAAGCAAAGGGAAGGAGGGAGACCGGCCGGTAACTAGAGGGATCGAAAGGGTCCAGGGTAGGCTTTTTGAGGATGGGGGAGACAGTGGCATGTTTGAAGGCAGAGGGGAAGGAGCCTGTGGAAAGGGAGAGATTGACAACATGCAGAAGGGGGGGAGCGACAGTGGGAGCAATAGAGGTCAGGAGGCGGGAGGGGATCGGGTCAAGGGGGCAGGTGGAGGGGTTGGATGAAGAGAGAAGAGCAGAGATTTCCTGGAGAGAGGCAGGAGGGAAGGATGCGAGGAGGGAGGGGGGCGGGGGAGGGGGCGGGAGGGGAGCGGGGGGCGGAGGGGGGCGGGAGGCAATATCCCGACGGATCTTGTCAATCTTGGAGGTGAAGAACGACGCAAGATCCCGAGCAGCAAGGGAAGAGGGCGGGGGAGGGCAGGGGGGTTTGAGAAGGGAGTCGAAAGTAGAGAAAAGGCGGCGAGGGTCGCGGGAGAAAGATTCGATCCTAGAGGCATAATAGCGCTGCCTAGCTAGGGAGATAGCCGAGGAGAGGGAGGAGAGGGAGAATTTGTAATGGAGGAAGTCAGGGAGGGAGCGGGATTTGCGCCAGAGGCGTTCGGCAGCCCGGGCGCAGGAGCGGAGGTAGCGGATGGCAGGGGTAAGCCAGGGGCGGGGGTCGAGGGGGCGGACGGGGCGAGCAGAGGGGGGGGCAAGAGAGTCAAGGGTCGAGGAGAGAGAAGCGTTGAGAGCAGAGACAGCAGAGTCAGGGGAGGAGGAGGCGAAAACGGGGGGGAGAAGGGGGGAAAGATGTGCGGCAAACTCCGAGGGAGTAAGGGCCTGCATATTGCGGAAGGGGCGCATAGAGGGGGAGGCGGAGGGGGGTCGGTGGGAAAGGCTGAAGGAGCCGAGGAAGTGATCAGAACTAGGGAAGGGGTCAAAGGAGAGGTCAGTTAGAGAACAGTTTCGAGTGAAGACGAGGTCGAGGGAATGGCCGTCAGTATGAGTGGGGGAGTCGGTCCAGAGTCGGAGATTAAAGGAGGAAGCGAGAGAGAGAAAGCGGGAAACAGAGGGGGCGGAGGGCGTGTCAACGTGAATGTTGAAATCACCAAGGATAAGAGTGGGGATATCATCGGAGAGGAAGAAGGTGAGCCAGGATTCAAAGTCCGGGAGGAAAGAGGAGAGGGAACCCGGGGGGCGGTAGATGACAGCAACCCGAAGGTGTAGAGGGGAGTATAAGCGCACAGAGTGGGCCTCAAAGGAAGGGAAGGAGGGGGAGGGAGGAGGGGAGAGGGTTTTGAATTGGCAGTGCTTAGCAAGGAGTAAGCCCACACCACCACCCAGGCCCTCAGGGCGGGGGCGGTGAGAGAACGACAGGCCCCCGGAGCATAGAGCGGCCGGGGTAACAGAGTTGGAGGGCGTGATCCAGGTTTCTGTAAGAGCAAGGAGTTGAAAGGGGCGAGAGAGGAAGAGATCGTGGATGAAGGGAGCTTTAGCCACGGATGAGCGGCAGTTCCAGAGGGAGCAGGAAAAAGGCAATTGGTGTTTGGGAAGGCACGGGATGCGGATGAGGTTGGGGGATGGGGAACGGCCTGGTTTGCGGGGTGTGAGTCGTGCACCGGCCTCGTATTGGCCACAATGGTCTGTGGAACACCTGGGTGTCGCGGGTTTGGGCCTAGGGGGAATGGGTAAGGGGGGATGAGGGTGGGGAGGGGGGATGGGCGTGGGTGAGAATAAGGGGTAGGTTGGCTGGAGAAAGGCCGCTGGTGGTGGAAGAGGGAGAAGGAGGGGGTGCGTGAGAAAGGCTAGAAGGAGGGAGGTGATAGAGGGCGAGGGAGTGAGGGAGATATAGGGAGGCATCATAGGTGTTGAATGTCCTGGTATCAGGGGGATGCCAGACCTGCGGTTGTCGGGTGCGCGCGTGCGTGCTGTCATGTCCTCACTCTGGCCACACAACGGCCACAAAACGGCCAGCGCCCTTTTGTCGCCGCCCAAGGGCTGCCGCCCGCTGGGCGCGGGCATGCACCTTTGGCTTGTGGCTATGGGGTGGGGCCCTGCTCACCTGGAGGGGCTTTCTGGGTGCTGCAATGCCTGCTGGGGGATTTCTGGGTGCTGCAATGCCTGCTGGGGCTTTCTGGGCGCGGGCATGCACCTTTGGCTTGTGGCTATGGGGTGGTGGTGACACTCAAACTTCAGTCCTTCCCATGGTTTCAGTGGTTCAATGAGTGTATCCATTTACTGATTCCCTTGGCACCAGGTCAGCAAGCTCTCTGGCCCTGCTGAGTGATACAGTGAAGCTGCATTTCATGAATTTATGGAAAAACTGGCAACATTTGGTGTTTTTTCTTAAGTCCCAGCTCCTGGATTCATGTGATCATGGGAGAGTTGAAGCTTGCCTTGGGAAAAAAAAAAAGGAAAGTCTATCCCTTATGATTTTGGGGGGCTGCCTGACCCAGGTAAGTTGGAGCCCGGTGTGAAATAGTAGTGCAGGATCCCTCCTAGCATACATACACGGACAGTGGACTCACCTGTTAGAAAAAACAAAACGTTCCTATACTTAACTTTTGATCTGTTAAACAAAACATCCCTGTCAGGGGATGGACTCCTGCTGATCCCCTCCACCCAGTACAATCTGTTACCTGAGGTCTGTGTACTCCTATCCTCACCACATGGACCAGCCAGCCATCATTCTCCATGTAACCAAGCCAAGCGCATGCACCTGGGACCTCGCATCCTCGTGAATGTTACACTCCTTGTCTCTCCCTCTGTTCCCCTTCCTTCGTCGTTCCCCCCCCCCCGTCTCAGATTGTAAGCCCTAGGGGCAGGGACCATGGCCGCTTTTAGACGATCGCGAATGACCTACCTCGATCAGGCTCCCGGTCAGTTCACGGCTTGAAAAGAATGTGCGGCGCGTGTCGGGCGCGCGATTGCCGGCGGCGTCACGTGTAATCTCTTCTCGCAGTTTTTTTGAAACCCCGCTCGAGCGCACAGCGCGAGCGTCTAAAAGCGGCCCGTGTCTATTCAACTACTTTGTAAAGAGCCAGGCGCATTGCTGGTGCTATATAAATGCTTGTTAATAATAATAATAATAATTATTATTATTATTATAATTAATAATGATCAGCTGTTAGGTGGGGAAGGAGCGGACCTGCCCCATGGCAGGAGTTGGAACCGTGAGCTCTGTGTGACTGGCACTTTGGCCCGCCCGGGTTGTACAACAGCTGCTGATGGCCACAGGGGAGCCGACTGCCCAGCCAGCTGCTCTCCCCATGGGCGGGTTCGAAGTGTGGTGGCAGTGATTGCCTGCCCCGGGGCTGTGTGTGGATTGGGCCCCTGCAGCTCCTGCAGGGCCACCCATTGTTAGACACATGTTATTTCTACTTTGCTCATGGGACTCACGTGTTCAGGGTCTCTGCTCCTCTTGAACCACTGCAGGTCCTCCATAGGCCAGGACTCTCCACGTTTGAGGCTCTGCAGCCCCATATTTTAGTTACAGTCCTGGTAAAAGCCTTCTGTATTTTGTCCAATCTTGTGGTATCAAGGGTCTGGCTCGTGAATCTGGGACACTTGGAGGATGGTGACACTCAAACTTCAGTCCTTCCCAAAGCAACAGAACAAAATGCATTACTGGAATGGAGTGGAATACGCTCTGCAAGCCACAAACAGTCATTCTGACCATACCCACTTGTCGGGCTTTCTTTGACAAAATTGAAAAATGAGTGGCTGATGGGAGCTCAAATCTGGTCTTCGTTGCCAGGCTTGAAATTGCACCACTTCCAACCATCTGAACATCAGAAAGTGAGACGCGGGGGTAGGGTTGGCCTAGTTAGGGGCTGTAGGGGCCATGATCCTGAGCCCCATGCTTTACTGCACTTCAGAGGCCCCGTGGAATGCCCTCCCCTCCCTCCCCCCTCCCCAGCACAGCGGTAGCAGGGTTCCTTCCCAGAAGGGTCCCAAATGCAATGGTTTTTAGCATCCCACAGGACTCAGGGCTCCCTCCTTAGTGCTGGCTCCGCCCCATTCTGCCTGAGATTTCTCTCATTTGCATGGTCTTGGTAACCCACCATTCTTCCTGATTTATACAATACGGAGGAGAGGCTGAGCTGAGTGTCTTTTTCACTAGTTATGGCAGAATAACTCCATTGTAATCATCAGAGGAGCACCAGCATAGCACTGGTATAACACAGAACCTTCTTTGCAAAGGCTTGGGTGTAAATACTGTCAGATGCTTATATCCCTGGCTATCTGACTGCCAGCGAAGGGTGAGGATAAACAGCAATGTGTGGAGCTGGGGGAGGTGTCTAGTGGGAGCCACAGGGATCAGAATTAAGTCTGGCTTTATTTAACACCTTCTTTAATGATCTGCAAGAGAGAGTAAACAGCACAGCCCCCTATGTGAGAGTCGCCGAGGGGAGAGGAGGCAGGCTTCATTTGCTGCGGTTCATGGGGCAGTATTATTCACAAATATTTGGGGACTTGTGAAAATGACTGTGAATCCCAAAGGTTTCCAAAGTTTTAGCACAACTTGATCTGTCAGAAAAATCTGTGCTGGCTGGGAAATGTATTACATGGCTACCTCCTACCATTCGACTGTTTATAAAGTGTCAGTCGTCCAATCACGGAGTAGAGAAACACTACCATGTGGCTTGGGTGGCCAATCACACAGCGCACATAGGGTGAAAACAGACATGACGCTAACCACCCTTTAACCACCCTTGGTGGTTATTTATGCATGTTACAGGGACTGTATTTGGGCCCTATGCAGCCCTGAAATATGCATAAATGACCACCATGGGTGGTTAAAGGGTGGTTAGCGTCATGTCAGTTTTCACCCATAGTTAATACTATAGTAATCAAATAAAGAGAAGAGCCCCTCCCTCCTGCACTGAAGTTTGTTACATGATTTATTCTTCAAATAATTACAAATAACAAGGACCTTTGCAGAAAGTAGGAGCAATGATTTGCAAACAGCAACAAGGGCTGAATTCCCAGCCAGAATTATTCACAAAGAATACATCTAGCAGCTACTACAGTAAACAGTATATTAATGAGATTCAGAGATGAAACTAAACTGGGAAGAGGTCAACATGCTGGGCAGGCCAGAGTAACAACCTGAAGGGAACTCAAGAGATTACAGGCGAGAAAGAAAAGTATGAGTTTCTTAGCAAGAAAAGCAATTGATACATCTGAGAGAAGGTTAATCTGAAACAACTAGACAGTCAGTGGCAGGAGGAGACCGAGGGGGATAGAAGTGAAATGTGTGCAATGTGATCGTGTGGGTTTGGGTAGTACATGCAGAGGCCGTGCATCATGGAGTGGTGAGGGGAAAGGCTTTCCTGGTGAAATGCCCCCAGAATGCCTTGCTCCGATCTGAGCTCCGAAACTGGAGAGAAGGAATGCAGGGGGAAGCAGCAACAGTTTAGCAGGTGGGGGAGGTGAAGGGACAGGGCAGCATCTAGAAAATATTTGCACTGTGCAATTGCCAACAACCAAGAAGAAAGAGGAAGCTACAGGATGGATCAGAAGCTTATGAAGAGAGCGTTTGAGCTGAAGCACAAGAGAAGCATTGGGCTGTGGGTTTCCCTTCCAAGCCTCTTCCCTCTCGAACCCCCTGTGGAAACAGCTTATGATTTATGGAACATGACAAGTTTTTGTTCTATGAAACAGGCCACGTACCATGTAAAAGCAATATTATTTCTGAGGTTTCAGCATGCATGTATGCAAACTGTGTCATGTTTAGTGTCATTGTGATCCTTGTGAAACTAAGAATTCAATAATATAAGAAATCGATGATGAGATTTATGGCATAAAAGTTATGAAATATAACTGTAAGTACTTAAACCTAGGAGGCGCAAAGATCAATTACATAAGAACATAAGAAGTGTCATATACAGGGTCAGACCGATGGTCCACTGAGCCCAGTCTCCAACAGTGGTTGCCTTCGGTCTTTTCACAGAAATACACATCAGAGCATAATGCAATGATCCATTCCCTGCCAATCACTCCCAGCGGTCAGAAAGGGCATCCCTCTCAACCAACTTGACTAATAGCCACTTATTTATTTATTTATTTTATTTTATTTATAAATTTCTACCCCGCCACTCCTGCCATGCAGCTCGGGGCGGCTTACAACATTAAAACATACAATAAAATGTTTTAATTTTTTTTAAAATTCACATCATATTAAAATATTAAACAGGGCAAAAAAACCAGTATAAATATAAATAGGTGGGGGAACTAAAACATTCCCCTACCCCTCCCTCCCAAAGGCCTGGGGGAACAGCCAGGTCTTACAACTACGCTGGAATGTTAATAGGCCAGGAGCCAGGCGAGCTTCCTCCGGAAGGGAGTTCCAAACCCTACCACCGAGAATGCCCTCTCCATCGTGGCCCCCCGCTTAACATGGGGGACCTCCAGGAAGGCACCCCCGGCGGACTGCAGGAGCCGCTCTGGGGCGCGAAGGGTGAGGCGGTCCCTAAGGTAAGAGGGGCTGAGACCGTGTAGGGCTTTATAGATCATCACCAACACCTTGAACCTGGCTCGGCACGCTATCGGCAGCCAGTGCAGAGCTCGGAGAACCGGTGTAATGTGCTCCCGGCGGCCCGTCCCCGTAAGAAGATGAGCCGCCGCATTCTGCACCAGCTGCAGCCTCCGAACCAAGAACAA
>QEPC01001126.1:2332388-2348659 GCA_003113815.1 Sphenodon punctatus
CACCCCCCTCCCCACCAACCCTCCTAGTGCTCCCCCTGCTCTCACCAAGGGGAGTCACTGGGTCTACCCCCCTTTTACCCACCCCTTAACTACAACCCCCACCCTACCACCCTAGCCCTGTACAAAAAAGAAGCCCACAATACAATAATTGCCCTTGCCACCCCCTGCAGCCCCCGAAGTGCCCCAAAAGTGCAGCGCCCTTTGGCCCTTTGGCCTGCGGTGCAGCTGCTGTCCCTGGGGCTTTAAGCCCCCAGCTACTTCCGGGTGGGGGGGGAGGGGACAGGTCAGCCCACGTGGCTGGCCTCTACGTTCCCCCCCTAACCCCCAACCTCACTGTTCGTTGTTTTTCTCCCGCAGGTTCCAGCGGGCAGCGGAGCAGCGGCAGCGATGGTCCCAGCAGCGGGGATGTCAGCAGCGACGGCGGCAGCAGGAGCAGCAGCGGAGCACCCCCCCACCAGTGGCAGAGCCCAAAAGCCCCCCGCACCAACAGCAAGGCAGGTGAGAATAGAAAAAAAACAAAAAACCTGCAGGCTCCCACCTGCAGGCCTATCCTTATGGGCCTTTCCTCCAAGAATTTATCCAATCCCTGTTCAAACTCACCTGTGCAATCGCCCATAACTAACAATATCCTCCGACAACAAATTCCACAAGCTAAAGAACTTCTTTTTGTTTATTTAAAATCTGGTACCATAAGCAGTTAGTTGTACAGAGTATCCCCTAATTTTAGTGCTGTTTCAGAGGATAGATTACCAGTCACTAGTTACTTGTTCCACACCATTGATGATTATGTAAATTTTTATATAAGTTGTCTCTTCTACAAGCAGAAGAGCCCTGACCAATCAAGTCTCTCTTTGTATGGAAGCCGTTCCAGAAGTTTGATCATTTTTGTTGCCCTTCTCTGTACCTTTTCCAGTTCTACTATGTCTTTTTTGAGATGGGGTGATGACCAGAACTGCATACAATACTCCCAAATGTGATGGCACCATAGATTAGGGATGGGGATATCGAAATTGATTCAACACGATTTGCTCAATTTTGGGGCAAATCGTATTGATCCGATGAATCCGATCCTGCCGAGAGAATATGATCCAAAAAGATCGGTTCCCCTTCTATCAGATCTCTCCAAGGAGCATTCAGGGAGTCCTAGTTCTGTCTCCCCTTCCTCCTAGCACTCAACTAGGTGCTTGGAGGCAGAGGTGGCTGAGTGGGGAGGGAGAGGGGAGGTTTAACATAACTTTTCCCCTTCCAGTGGCACCCCGCAGTGCCTGTTGCGGCCTTTTCATGGCCGGGCTGGGCAGAAATAATAAAAAAACCTGCACATGAACAAAATGGTAACTACGGTCATTCTGCGCATGCCTGACCATTTTCCAAAATGGTGCCAGCAGCGTTGGCACCATTTTGGAAAGTGGCAGCCATTCTGCGCATACCTGCCTGCTGGCTGAGCATGCGCAGACTCCTTGCACCGCTGGCCGGTGCCGCACACCTCCCACAGACCCCTGCCCAGCCACCCACTCCAGCGCTGCTGAAGCAGGTGCTGGAGCAGACAGGAACGGGCACGGGTCCGGGGGAGGTGGGTGCTGGGTAGGGGTCCTGGGAGGCAACTACCCCCTCCTCACTCCTGTGCGGCCCCTCTACCCCCATCTATGCCTCCACTAGACCCCTGCCCAGCACCTGGGCCTGGCAGGAGTCCGGGGGAGGCAGAGCCAGGGACAGAATTTGGAGTTATTTATTTATTTATTTTCTGGATTTATACCCCGCCCCTCCTGACAACAGCTGAGCCGTCAGAATCCAAACCAATTCTGATCAATACGATCTAAAATAGTATTGAAAGTTGGGTCGATATTTTGAATCGATCCTGATTTTCAGTACTATTTCCCATCCCTACCATTGATTTATATAGCATTATGGTATTTTCTGTTTTATTCTCCACCCCTTTCTGAAATAATTCCTAACATTCTGTTTGCCTTTTTTTGACCCCTGCCACACAAATTGAGCTGATGTTTTCAATGAACTGTCTTCTGCGGCTTCTCTTGCGCATGTTAGGGCAGGATTTTGCACCCTGACATGCGCGAGAGAAGCCGCAGCAGATCCCCGTTCGCACCAGCTCTTTTCATGTCATTCGACTCCTCCGCGCTGCTACGTCTTCCCTCTCCCCTCCCTCTGCCACCACCGCCACCGCAGATGGAAATGCAGCCTTAATTTAGAGCCCAGCACTGTGTACGCACTGGGAAACAGAGCAAGGGCTGGATATCCAATGTCTGTAATTGCATTCTGAGCCAGGTTCCATCCCTTAAAGAGACAGTGTCCTGGGAGGACTCAGAGGGGGACATGATCTCTGACCCAGGAGGGGAGAGACCAAGAAGAAATGAGAAGAAGGAGGAAGAACAAGGAGGAAGATCCCTGAGACAGCAGGCCGGAGGGGAGACTGTGACAGTAGGAGACCTTTCCATCTCTCCCCACAAGTCAAGACTTTCCCCAGAGAGCCTGCAGGGAACAAGTGGCAGTCCCAGCCTGAAACCTGAGGACAAGAGGTCTCCTTTCCTGGATGACTCTGGAATCCTTGAGTGCAGAACAGTCCTGCTCAGCTGTGGGGAGGCCCATGCCCCAATCCAGAGTGCAGCTAGGGATGTGCAAACGCAGTTCGGAAGTTCGGTGTTTGGACCGAACTCGGTCTCTTGGGATGACCGAACCAAAACCCGAACCAAAACCGACCAAACCCAAACTCAATCTGAACTCTGAAACAACCGAACAGTTCGGCCACATTCAGATAGAGTTCGAATGAGTTTGGGTGGGAAAAACGTGACTGCCAGGCACAGGCAGGCACAGGGAGAGAGGGTCAGCTGAGGAGCAGACTTCCAGCCACCAGGGGTGGTGAGGCTTGGAGTAGCAGCCAGCCTGCCCAATCACAATCCTTTTCTCCTCAGACCACTGGCTTGGCAGTCTGCGATTGGACATGGGGGACGGGGGGGCTAGGCTACACAGAGCCAATGGGGCTTGTGGTGAGGCGGATGCAACAAGTAACAAAAGTCATTGCCCTCCCTCCTTCCAACACCTTCTGAGCTAGCCACTGTCCCTGACAGCAGGCGTTTAAGAAGGCTCCTCTCCCAGCAGATTTGGTTCCTTCCTATTCCTAATCCATTGCCATCCTCCTCCTATTTCACCCATCCCACACATTTACCTCCCTAGTATAATTTATTTAGATTAGATTAGATTAGATTAGATTAGATTAGATTTAGGTGTTATTTTTATTTTTAAACCCTCCCTGTGTTATTTCTCTCTACCCTCCATTGAATCCTGCCCTCCTCCCTTTATATATTCCATCCCTGATTCCCTTCCCCTGTTTTTGGATTTATTTAGAGTAGGATTAGATTGATTCAGGTTTCATTTCAGTTTTGTACCCCTCCCTGTGTTGTTTTGTGTGAGCTGTCTGTGCCCCCCCGCAAATCACTATGATAGATAGATAGATAGATAGATAGATAGATAGATAGATAGATAGATAGATAGTGTGTAGTGATTCAGTTTTATAGTGTGTTTGTAGGACTAGGCCTTTGTAGTTAGTAGATATTCCATTTAGTTCCATAGGCTTTAGAACAGTTAATAGCAATTAGATTTAGTGTAGATAGACAGATATAATATTAGATTAAAAATTTGAATATTTTTTTTTAAAAAAACTTCGTGTGCATTCTTTGAGTTGGAAAACATGGAGAAGGGAAGTAGGAGAGGCCGGTCTGCTGACCATAAGGCAGGCAATGGGGCACATGGCAGAGGTGGTAGGGGCTGTGCCAGAGGAATTGCAGCATGCAGCAGCAGCCAGATCCCATCACCATGCCCCAAGCTTCACAGGCCTGCTTTTGGGAGACAGGCTTCAGAGGCTCCCAGAAGTTGCACTAGTCTGGGGGTGGTTCGGTGGTGCCTCCTGCCAGCGTCCTCCACTGCCACGCAGGGCACTGGAAGGCCTGCAGTACATGAGGCTGTGGCTGTCTCTGCTGCTGGAGCAGGTGCTTCTGATGTTCCTCCAGGGCCACCAATGTCCCCCATTGTCAAGGCGATCCCCAGCAGTCCAGGGCTGGTGGATCCCACCCTGGCTGCTAGAGGCATGGCATATCCCCAGGCAATGGCAACAGGGAGAGGAGTAGCAACAGCAGTAGCAGCTATAGGGGATACAGGGAGAGTGACAGCAGCAGCAAGGTGGGCAGTCAAGCCTCATGGTCCCAGTACTCCCCTTCATGGGACATCACCATGTTTGGAGACAGTGAGGCAGAAGAAGACACTAGTCCCGTGGAGGAGATGTCTGCTGCCGAGGCGATAGCTGTCCCTCCTCCCAGAGCTGTGTCACCACCAAGTTCTGCCCCTCCGAGAAGTGTTGGCAGCAGTGTGTCACCTGGTGTGGGCCAGATGACAGAAGTGGGGGGGGGAATCCTCTGTCTGGACACATTTCAAGGTGGTGCGGGTGGATGATCCCAGGGAGGTGCAGTGCACTGTGTGCAAGGTGGTGAAGCATGGGCAGGTGCTCGCCAACCTTGGGACAACTACCATGGCGAGGCACCTCAAGGCATGCCACAGTGCTCTACTGCTAAGCGGGCAGGTAGGGGTAGTGGATGCCAGCGGGTTCCCGACTGCAGCGGCCACACTGGCCAGTTGTCTGCCTCCTTCAGCAGGCAAGCATCCTGCCTCTAGCAGCAGGAGCAGTATTCCTGCTAGGGGGGAAGAACAGCAGCAGGAGCCTCGCCAGCAGCGTCAGTCCATGATGGAGGATCTGGGGTGGGGGCAGCTGTCAAGGCCATCGGCAGCTGGAGGGCAGCGTGGCTTTCAAGCAAAAGGCACCTGTTGGGCGAAAATGATTGAGTTTGATGGGCAGCCCTTCTCCATAGTACAGGACATGGGCTTTAGGTGGCTGATTGGGTTCCTGGCCCCCCAGTTTCAGCTGCCATCACGCACCACCCTGAGTCGGCAGGTGGTGCCAGCCCTGTACACGGTTTTGAAGGAGAGGGTGAGGGAGCAGCTGGCAGGGGCTGGGGTGCCACCATACACTTCACCACAGACCTGTGGTCAAGCAGAAATGCACAGCATGCCCACCTGGCAGTGATGGTGCACTGGTGGCATGACCCGGAGGCAGCTTTTAGCAATGGCAGGAGGGGTCCTGAAGGTGGTCCCTGCTTCACGCACAAGTAATGGACGACCCCCACACTGCTAGCAACATCTAGGCAGCCCTGACCACCATGGTGAGGGAGTGGGTCACGCCAGGCGCGCCTTTCACCAAGGGGTGTGTGGTGACGGACAACACGGCCAATATATTGAAGGCAGTTCATGACGGGGGCTTCACCAGCATCCCTTGTGCTGCACACACCCTCCATCTTGTGGTCAGGAATGCTCTGGGCTTGGGGGAGAAGGGGATTGGGGAAGGCACCCTTAGCTCCCTGATCAAGCAGGGAAGGAAGCTGGCCGGGTTCTTTAACCAGAGCGTGAAGGGCAGCAACCTCCTCCGGGTCAAGCAGGCCGAGCAAGGCTCCCCCGTGCACCAGCTGGTCCAGGATGTGTCCACCAGGTGGAATTCCACTATACTGATGCTCGAGCAGCTTCTTGAGCAGAAAGCCGCCTTATAACAGGTTCAATTGGTGATGGACGGTGGGACACCTCCAGGGTACTATGGGGTGGAATGGGAGATCCACTGCAGTTCAGGCCACTCTGGGCTCACACAGTCTTTGTTCTCAGACTGTTCCTGGCCATGACAGAGACCATCAGCTCCTCCATAGCCACCATCAGCCATGTGACCCCTCTAGCCCAGAGTCTCAGGAGGCTGGAGAAGATTCTCCAGGGGCGGGATTTTGGTCCTGAGGGCAGGAAGCTGTTCGATGAGGCGGCTGACCTGGCACGGCAGCTTAAGGCAGGGCTGAAGGTGCGGTTTGATGAGTTCTTGCGACGGGACAAATATGTATTGGCAACAATGCTGGACCCCAGGGTCAAGGGCAGCGTGGCACGTTCCAGTGCCCTTCCTATGGGTGAGCTGGTGGATAGGGTCCAGCAGACATAGTGGACTATGCAGCAAGATGCCCCTGGGGATGGTGGGAGTGGGAGCAGCCACCCCTTTCAGCCGGTGGAGTCTATCCCTGCCCCCAGCCCTAGCAGTAGCAGCACCAGCAGCAGGATGAGCAGCAGCAGCACCCCTATTGCCAGCAGCAGAAGCTCCTTTGTTCAGACCACTCTGGAGGAGCATGGGGTCATGCACAACAGGCAGGCAGCATGGCTGAGGGCAGTGGTGGAGGTGGTGCCCAGGCAGAGCTACCAGAGGGAGTACAACAGCACCTCAGCAGCCATGGAGACCTACCTGGAGGAGGAGCCATGCATCAGTCCCAGAAGCGATCCCTTGGCCTACTGGGCCAGCAAGGCCAAAATGTGGCTGGCCCTGTCAAAAGTGGCCAAGGGTATATTGTCCTGCCCACCAACCAGTGTCCTCAGCGAGTGGGTGTTCTCCATGGTGGGGGACATTTGCTCCCCGCACCGCCTGAGACTGGGGGCCAAGTTGGTGGAGCAGTTGTTGTTCATCAAGGTGAACCTTTCACTGCTGGGATTCCCCGAGCTGCCCCTGGGCAAGGATTGATGGTGCAGTGGCACACACCATCCCATGCCAGGGGCAGTCTTTGGATGGGACTCCTCCTCAATCTGGGCTGCTGCTGCTGTGCTGAGTTGTTGTCCCTCCCTCCCAATGCCTGGTGCCCACCCTCCACCCCCATCCCCCTCTCTCATACTAGACAGCCTCAACCGCCTTATCTGACAGACCTCATAAGGCAGGGTGGCATTGGGAAGCTTTAAGCCTGCCAGCCATCCTCTGGCTAGATGATCTCAGCCCGCCTATATGACTGGCTCTCTCTCGCGCGTGTGCTGCACAGTCTTTGCCAGCCTATCTGAGTGCCCTGTCAAGGTCCCAGTCTGCCTTCCCTACTGCCTCTCATGCCATGTTTCCTGTCTGCCCGCCCGCCCAGGTTGCCTAGCTCAAAGCCTGCCCCAGCCCGCTTGCCTGCCTCTCATGCCAAGGTGCCTATCTGCCCACCCTGTCAACCCTGGGTGATGTGCCCCACTGGCCAGGTAAGCCCACTGCTGCTGTCTGCTGGTCCGTGGGCACTCTGCTCTGGCAGACTGTCAAATCCAAATGTGCCCATGCAATCCTGCTGCTGCCATCTTCTGCTGAATAGGAGCTCTTCCATGGCAAATCCTACCATCTTGTCTCCATGGGTGCAACGCACAGGCAAATCCTGCCAATGCCGTCTCTGCTGTGCCATGGGTTCTGTGCCTGGGCAATCCAATGTCTGCTCCTGCTACCAATGCTGCCTCTGGGCAATCCAATGTCTGCTGCTGCTGTCAATGCTGCCTCTGCTGTGCCACTGCATCAAGAAGTTGGCACTGCAGCCCCAGGACCCACCATCAGGGTTCTGGGGCCATCATTCCTCGCACAGGGTGCTGTCATTCCACCGTATCAAGAAGCAGCCACTCCAGCCCTGGGACGCACAGTCAGGGTTCTGAGTTATATGTTCCAGGCAGGGAGGGCTGTTGTTCCACATCATCCAGAAGCTGCCATTCTATCCCCAGGACCCACCATCAGGGTTCTGGGGCCTGTCATTCTGCTTGAAGAGAGCCATTGTTCAACTGCATCAAGAAACAGCCATTCCAGCCCCAGGACCCACCCTCAGGGTTCTGGGGCCTACGTTACTGGCATGGAGGACTGTCCAATATCTAGAAGCTGCCACTCTAGCCCCAGGACCCACCCTCGGGGTTCTGGGACCATCATTCCACTCACAGGGCGCTGTCATTCCACAGCATCAAGAAGCAGCCATTCCAGCCCCAGGACCCAATGTCAGGGTTCTGGAGCCTATGTTACTGGCAGGGATGGCTGTCCAATATCTAGAAGCTTCCACTCTAGCCCCAGGACCCACCATCAGGGTTCTCTGGGGCCCTGTCATTCCGCTCATGGGGAGTTGTCATTCCACCTTTTCTTTATGAGTTAGCAACTTGCTGTTCATGGAGAGAGAAAGAGAGAGAGAGAGTGTGTCTTCCCACCGCTAGAAGGAGAGACAGACACGATCCCACCCATGCTGTCATCTGCACTATATGGCCAGAGAGAGAGAGAGAGAGAGAGAGGCTCCCCGCTAGAACGATAGAGATGGGGGTGGAGGGGGAGAGGTGTATCCAGCTCAAGCTGCCTGCCACCTGCCAGAACCAGCGAGAGCTCTCATCTGTGCCCACATCCACCAGCAAACTTACCAGAATGAGATGGAAATAACACACAACGTATTATATGTGCCTGCCTGCCTGTGTGCATTCCTGTCCCTGCTACCACCTATCGCATGATTGAATGAGGTGTGCCCAACCAAGCACTAATTCTAGGGACATCATTCAACTCCCATAGGCTGTCATTCTACTGTACCTGAAGCAGTCATGCCCATCCCAGGAACCATCAATGAGATTCTGGGACCACCATTCCAGTCATGGGTGGCTGTCATTCCATTCCACTGCATCCAGAAGCAGTCACTCCAGTTCCAAGATCCATCATCTATCTCGGTGCTGCCACTCCCCGTGCCTGTCTGGCCAGTGGTCACCGGTGCCTGCATGCCAGCCTGCCCCCCCAGCCTACTCCTCCGCACCCACCCATGGATGCCACCTGAAGCTGCTGAAAGGGTCCCTCTGACCACAGCACCCACCGTCTGCTGCCTGCTGCCAAAGATCCTGTCTCTCTTTCTCTCTGGCACAACCACACATACACAAGCCCTGCCCCTCCTGGGGAGCTGTCTGAATGTTGAGACCCTGCTGCTGGCACATCTCGGGGCTAATATGCTACTACACGTGCTGCTGCTGTCAGGTAGGGATCTGACAAGCTGAGATTCTGCCACCTGCCAGAACTTCAGCACAGAGGGATAAAAGATTGGAAAGTAAAAACAAAGCTTGTAACAACAAATACAACTTTTATAAAAACTTTTTCAACCACAACAACAATCAACAACACACAACTTTATAAAACCAAAACCAAACATTAATATATATAAAATGAAAGGAAACTTAGGGGTCTACTAGTCCCCTGGAACATGGGGGAAAGGCAAAAGGGGTGCATGGGACCTCGGGGTGGGCATCACATCCTCCTCTATCTGGTAGCCATTTTGTTGGGTGACGTCCACGGTCCCTGCAATGGCCGCCTGCCACTTGGAGACCTACTGGCAGTAGAGTTCCAGGTCGGCGATCACGGTACGCAGGTACTGGGAGTACACCTCCACCTTGTTCTCCCATACCTCGACCTCCTGGAACCGTTCCACCAGCTGGTTCTCCATTCTCAGGGCTTGCAGCCTTAGCCCGTCCATGAACTCCCGGGTCGGCCTCTCGACTTGGACCCGAAAAGCCCTTGCCGCTTCTGACTCCTCCTGGGGGGGGGGGACTCCTCAGTGGAGCTGGAGGAGGGGGAAGAGCTTTGATGGTGGCACTTCTGCCATGCCTCCCCCCTTCTTCTGGCAATGCTCCTCCACGCCGGAGTCCCACTGCCTCACTGTCTCTCCATGCACGTTCTCCACGTGGGCAATTAGGCCACATGTGGTCCCCTGCCTGCCCCTTTTAATTCTTTTGCCACATACCTAAAGAACATAAAAAGATAGGAACATAAGATGTGCCATACTGTGTCAGACCAATGGTCTGTCAATGTCAAGCTCTGCCTGCATTCTGTCTCCACAAGTGGGTGGGTGGCCAATCTCTCTCTGCAGAGGACTTCCTAACAGGTCATAGGGCAATCCATTCCCCGTTGTTCCAGCCCCCATGCCTTACCTTGCTTACCCGCCTTTCGGGTTGTCATACCATCACTAGACGTCAGACCACACGTGCCTGCTTTCTGGCAGCGGCTCCAACCTCTGCCTTGATGGCGTTCTGGGGGCCCGGGGCCAGGCACCAGCGGTCGGGGTGGCATCATCACCGTCTCTGAAACAGGAACACATAAACAACACTTAAATAATATTATGCATTTATGATGATGCCTCTAGTCCTCCCTTCTTGGGGTTCTAGGGATGACGGTGACTGGAGAGACCTGGCTGCCTGGCACATGCAAATCCTGCCCATCTTTGGGTGTTAGGGATGGCGACTGGAGAGACCCTGGCTGGCACATGCAAATCCTGCCCATCTTTGGGTGTTAGGGATGGCAACTGGAGAGACCCTGGCTGGCATGTGCAAATCCTGCCCTTCTTGGGGTGCTAGGGATGGCAACTGGAGAGATGGTTGGAACGTCTTTGGGTGGGTGCTTCCTTCGGCTCATACATAACTGCTGGAAGATCCCCCCACATGCTCTCTCTCTGAGGCAGACATCCGCTGCCACCCGCTGATGCCCACTGTTCGTACCTGACTTCCCACGACCCACGCACCCACCCACACGCCAGTAAGCTCACTCTAAAGGATAGCATTCTTCTTGTCTTCAAAGTTCTAAGGAAAAATAAACCAAAATAAAGTTTACAAACCTGGCAGCACTGGCACCTGTGCCCTCTTGCTCCTCTGATGAGCAGCCGACCTCCACCACCTCAGAAGGTCCAGCGGCAGCCTCTTCCTCCTCCACCTCCTCCACCTTCACCTTCTTAAGATGCATCTTTTTTTATTTTTTTAAGAGCCAAACAAAACACCCACCAACTTACACAACCAACCAGCTAAACCAACACAGCCAAACCAGAAACCACACCAAACAAAACCACACAGTCAGCCAGCCACAACACAAATGCTCTCTCTCCATACAAGCTCTGCATGCATTCGAATTTCCGGTTTCCGACGCGATCACGGGACCATACGAGACCGAGACTGAGACACACACACCCCCAAATGTTCGGACGAACCGAACTCCACCGAACCAAATTACCAAATCTGAACTCAGTTCCTGGACCGAACGACCAAATCCGAACTCAGTACCAGAACAAAATGACCAAACAACCGAACCACGTTCTGTTCGCACATCCCTAAGTACAGCTGGCTTGCAGGGACAGGGACAGAGCCAGACTGAGCCTGCAGCAGTGACATCCAGGTAGAGAGTTGCATCACTCCTCAGACCTTGGGTAAGTGGCCCGGACATTGTCACTGGTAAGTGAACCAAACACAACGGGCCAGCCAGTGATGGGGTTGTTTCTGACAATGAGAACTGTTTTCTAGATACATATTTCCCCTTATTTTAACAATTTCAACTGGTTATGATCCATGACAGGACACTTCCTCCTGTCTGTTGTGAGGGACTTTGTTAAACGCTTTCTGAAAGTCCAGATACACTATATCCTTCCCTTCGCAAAATCATGGGTGGTTTTTGATGAGTCTGCTGGGGGTGGGGGCTACCCCAGGTTGGCTCCAGGTGCAGCAGGTTTACACAGAGGCAGCTGTTGCCATAGCCCACCACCTGCCTGCACACGTCCCCTCCCCTGCACCATAGAGCTGCGGGTGGATCGCCAGGCACCCTAGCTGCCGCCTGCATCTCTATGGCATTTGCCAGGACAACCCACAACCAGGAGCAGAGCTGCACTGACCGGATGCCCTTTAGATGGACAATTGCTCTGCCCCCAGCCGGACCATGCCCTGGGTTCTGGAAGCCCGCTCTGCTCATGATTTCCGTGCATGCCTGCCTTTAGATGCAATGGAAATGGGTGTTTGGATGTGTGTTGACGCCATTGTTTATCCAACACATATGTCTCCCTGTTTACTGCATTGCGGTACTTACAGAATTATATCTACCAGTGCTTAAACACTGTATGTCAGCATTGACAGTGCGCAGCCCTCCACGGCTTCCCCGGATGATATCCCATCATGCCCTGCTCCCTTCCCTCGGTAAAAAGCACGATATCCCATGATGCACAGCTTCCTCCCCTCACTACACAGTGCTGTCACTTCCAAATCCCCACCCCTCAGTAATGGTGAATCTTCTAAAAAGAGAGAAGATTGCTTCCTTGGAACCAAGGTTCTTTGAGATGGTTCGGTATATTCTCTCAGCTGGAGTGGACCCAGAGTAAGAGTACTTTGACAGAGGACAGAGTAAAATGATGGGGAGTGGGGAACTCTAAATGAGTACACACAGGGGCAGAGCCATGTGGAATGAGGCCTTGCCAGAGAGAGAGAGAGTGTGTCACACCCATGCAGGACTGGCCAGCAGCCTCACTTCTCTCTCAAGGGCTGGGCAGCAGCAGAAGCCTTGCTTCTGTCTGTCTGTCTGTCTCAGTCAGGCTTCCTTGCCGACCGTGGTGAGGGTGATCGGAGCACCCAGCTGTCTGGGATTCCCTGTCACTGGCCCCCTGCTTACGAGCAAGAGGAAAGCGGCTTCTGTTTTGTTTGCAGGAAGTTGCAAGACAAACCCAAGCCAGTCTGTGTTAGGGATGGGCGAACAGAACGGAATTCGGAAATTCAGTTCGGTTCAGATCGGTTTGAAATTTGAGTTCGGCAATTCAGTTCGGTTCGGTTTGAAATTGGAGTTCGGTTCGGAAGTTCAGTTCGGTCGACCAAGCAGACCAAGTTCGGTCAATTTCCAAACTTCCGAACCAAGTTTGGCCATTCAAAACCAGGTTTTTTGGCATGTGTTGCCACTAGGGATGAGCGAACAGAACGGATTTTGGAAATTCGGTTCGGTTCAGAAGTTCGAGTTCGGTTCAGAAGTTCGGTTCGGTCGACCGAACAGACTGAGTTCGGTCCAAACTCTGAACCTCCGGACCACATTCGCCCATACCCACTCTGTGTGAAGAACTCTATACTCGCTCACCAGAAGTAACAGCAAATATATGCTTAACTGGACTATCAGGGGGCTAAAAAAGTGACAATGTTTAAATGCAATGCACAGCCATGTGGCAAACGTCATAAGTACCCGTTCCCCGTTGCATCTAAAGATGCCCCTTGTCTCCAAAATGTTCAGGAGCACTATGAGCGGAGCTGATCCTGAGCAGGCAGAGCTTGCTTCACTCCTGCTCCACCTCACCCCAGTGTTGCCTGCCTTTACCATGGGGCAGAGCAGGAGAGGAGCAGGTGTCCATCTAAAGACACTCCATGTCGGCTCTTCCCCACTATGTTTTGTTTGTCAATATGCCGAGTAATTCTATTTTTTACTAGTTTCCACCAATTTGCCCAGCACGGATGCCAGGCTCTCTGGTCTGTAGTTTCCAGGGTAATCTCTGGAACACTTTCTAAAAATGGAAGTTACATTTGCTACCTTCCAGTCCTCAATTACAGAGTTAGACTTTAACAATAGGTTAGAAATTACCAATGGCAGTTCTGTGATTTCATATTTAGGTTCTTTCAGAACTCTTGAGTGAATACTGTCCAGGCCTGGCAACTTGTTACTGTTATCATTCTGCTGGAAACCCTTTTCTAGAGTCATGCCGCTGATTTGTGACAGTGCTTCAGATTCATCACCTACAGGGAATAGTTCCAGGGTGGGCATCTCCCAGTGCTTAATTTGTAAAAAATAATTATTTCCGTGACCCATGTCTGCCCCAGAGGTCTCCCCCTGAAACCACATCTCCCAGCTCAGAACGTGGCAGAGCAAGAAACTAGCAATCCCACCACTGGACTAATCTGCCTCCCTACATCGGAAAAGGAGTTTTTGTGAATCAATCTATATGATGACCAGTGCAGAAGGGGGAGCAGGAAAGTTATTAATGAAAATCAAACAACCAGTTTTTTTTCTGGTGTTGGTTTCCAACCCTGAAGTGGCCAATATTGGCCTTTTCCTGGTCTTTCACATTTTGGCTGCTTACTCCTACTGGAGACATTTCCCAGAGCTCAAGCCCCCCCTTTAATTGCTGGGGTTGAGGCCTGGTATCTCTCCATAATCTTCTGTAGTTAAAACTGATGCAAAGAATTCATATAGCCTTATCTTCTTTGAGTGCCATCTTTATCTCCTGGTCATCTAATCACCCAAATGACTCTGTAGCAGGCTTCCTGTTTTTGATGTACTTGAAAGTGTTTTTATTACTAATTTTTCCATCTTAAACAAGTTGCTCCTCAAATTTCCTCTTGGCCTGCCTCATTATGGTTTTGTATTTAACCTGCCAATGTTTATGTTCTTTTTATTTTCTTCACTTGAACAATCCTTCCATTTTTAAAAGGATGCCTTTTTGGCTCCAATAGCCTTATTTAGTTACCTCACCATTTAGCCATACTGGCATATGCTTGGTCCCCCTGCTACCTTTTTTGATTTGTGGGATACATTTAACCTGGGCCTTCAAGATGGTGTTTTTAAATGCCTCTTGCAGACATTCAGTTCTCATGACTGCTCCTTTTAGTTTCCCTCTAACTAGCTCCCTCATTTTTGCATACTTCCCCATTTAAAAATTAAATGCTATTGTGGTAGTTTTATTTGGCATTTCCCCCCTTTGTAGGCACTATTAGCAAGCGGCCTCACTACTGCTTCCCCTTGCACCAGATCCTGCATTCCGCTTAAGACAAGGTTCAAAGTCACTTCTCCCCTCATGGATTTCAGATCTATCTGTTCCAAGCTGTGTTCCTAGATTGTAAGCCCTCTGGGGCAGGGATCTGTCTCTTGTTAATGATTATTCATGACAGGTACATTGCTTGTGCTATATAAATACTTATCAGAGGCTTTAGTCTAATTTTTTTTTTCCCCTGCAGCTCTTATCAGCAAAATAATACATATTTCATTAATATTACATGTGTATTATATAGACTACCATATTTAATATAATTTGCTTTATGGAGTCATTGTATTAAAGTCCTAGGTATAGGTCTTGTTTATCAATTGAGTAATATAAAAAGGCAGAGTTAAGATGGCGTATGAGCTGAGCTGTGACCTAACGTCTAATTTCCTGGTTTTGTGGTGTTTAAATTCAATTCTATTCAATGTTTTTGAGAGACATGTATTTATTCATCTCTGCCCGAACTAATCATTTAAACAAAGTGTTTGGTCCATAATTTTTTGTGTGTTTTTGAAATTTGAATGTGCAATCATAAAGCAATAAATAAATTTGAAACAGACATTAACAAACAAGTACGTACTCTGAAAACAATATCTGCACTTACAAAGACTCTTGCAAATAATGCAGATTTGTAGAAATCTGTGAACTGTACTGTGAGAAGTCTTAGAGGAAATAATAATCATTGATTTAGGTAACTACTGACTAAATGGAATAACTAAAAACCAATTGCTTCAGATAAGAACATCAAATCGTACCGAATCCTTAAACAGCTGTGTTTACTGTTTTCCTCGGCTAACAGATAAACCTTTTGCAGCCACTGCTGCCCCAGAGGAGGACTGTCCCAGAACAGGACCACCATGGATACTTTCAGATATGTGGAATACTATCTCCTTTAGACAGATTGTAGAGGGAGGACAAGGACGAGGACGAGAGAGAGCAATGGAAGAGAAGGAAGACAGGTGCAAGTCAGGAGAGCTTTGATACTGATCTCAGGGGTGCACTTTCAGGAGGAGCAGGAGTGGGTGTGCTGAGGAATCTGTAGCTAGAGGGAGCAGAGCTCCACCTGTATCTTTCTCTTTCTTGAGCAAATGGCAAGGACATGATTGTTAGGAAAGCTGGTAACTCCAGCCCAGGAAGGCATCAATTCTTGTGCACTCTGTAAACATGGCTGCTGCCTCTGGAGCTGGTGTGGGAGGCAAGGGGAGGAGACACTTCACTGCCTCCCAAGTTTGGTTTGTGGGTGAGAGTGTCTCCCCTTTGCCGACGCACCGAAGGAGACAGGACACAAGGACTGGGTTTAAATAGCCATACTCTTTATTCAAATCAAATCATCATTAAAATTGGTGGGGGAAATCACCTAATGCGATTTGGGTCCAGTACTTGAACTCTGAAACAGACAGCAACTCAGGGGTGGTTTTGATATACCCTCGATTACTACTAGGGGTGGGAAACCGGTAAAATCCGGTATCCGATAATGCCGGTATCGGGCGTACCGGCATTATCGGATTCGACCCGGTAATCCGGACCGGGTACCGGATTCCGGGGTACCGGATTTTTTACATTGCAGCCATTTAAAAATGGCTGCAATGTAAAAAAACTTAAAGCCCCAGGAAAAAAGTTTTTTTTTAAAAAAAACTCCCCGAGTCCAGGCTGCGCGGGTGGAAGGAGGGACACCCCGCACCCACCCTGCCCAGCCTGGATTTTTGTTTTAAAAAAGAGTAGACCCAGAGGCGAGCCCACCCCACCAGCACCAGCGGCCGCGGCGTCCCCCCGCAGCCGCCGGTAAGTATGACCCGATCCCTGGGGGGGGTGTTTAACCCCCCCCCAGGGATCACCCCTACTAACATTCAGTGCGCTTACCTT
>QEPC01001126.1:2354332-2366361 GCA_003113815.1 Sphenodon punctatus
GCGGGGGGGCGACAGTGGGAGCAATAGAGGTCAGGAGGAGATTGGGTCAAGGGGGCAGGTGGAGGGGTTGGATGAAGAGAGCAGAGCGGAGATTTCCTTGAGAGAGGCAGTGGGGAAGGATGTGAGGAGAGAGGGGAGAGGGGGAGGGACGGGAGCGGGAGGAGGAGGTGGGTGGGAGGCAATGTCCCGGTGGATCTTGTCAATCTTTGAGGTGAAGAATGATGCAAGTTCCTGAGCAGCAAGGGGAGAGGTCAGAGGAGGGCAGGGGGGTTTAAGAAGGGAGTCGAAAGTAGAAAAAAGTTGGCGAGGGCCGCTAGAGAAAGATTCGATCCTGGAGGCGTAATAGCATTGTCTAGCTAGGGAGATAGCCAAGGAGAGGAAGGAGAGGGAGAATTTGTAGTGGAGGTAGTCAGGGAGGGAGCAGGATTTGCCCCAGAGGCATTCGGCAGCCCGGGTGCAGGTGCGGAGGTAACGGATGTTAGGGGTGAGCCAGGGGTAGGGGTTTTGTGGCCGGACAGGGCGGGAAGAGAAGGGCTAGTGAGTCAAGGGTCGAGGAGAGAGAGGTGTTGAGAGCGGAGATGGCAGAGTCAGGGGAGCAGGAGGAGAAAATGGAGGGGATGAGGGGGAATAGAGAGGAGGCAAACTGCATGGGGGTAACGGCCTGCATATTGCGGAAGGGACACGGAGAGGGGGGGGAGGAGGGCGGTTGGTGGGAGAGGCTGAAGGAGGCGAGGAAGTGATCAGAATTATGGCAGGGATCAAAGGAGAGGTCAGCAAGAGATCAATTTTGTGAGAAGATGAGGTCGAGGGAGTGGCCGTCGGTATGGGTGGAGGAGTCGGTCCAGAGTCGGAGATCAAAGGAGGAGGTCAGGGAGAGAAAGCGGGAGATAGAGGGCATGGAAGGTGTGTCAACGTGAATGTTGAAATCACCAAAAATGAGAGCAGGGGTGTAATCAGAGAGGAAGAAGGTGAGCCAGGATTCAAAGTCTGGGAGAAAAGAGGAGAGGGAACCTGGGGGGCAGTAGATGACAGCAACACGAAGGTGTAGGGGGGAGTATAAACNCACCCCCCCTGGCCCTCAGGGCGGGGTCAGTGAGAGAACGAAAGAGCCCCCTGAGCATAAAGCGGCCAGGGTAACAGAGTTGGAGGGTGAGATCCAGGTTTCTGTAAGAGCAAGGAGTTGAAAGGGGCGAGAGAGGAAGAGATCATGGATGAAGGGGGCCTCCTCCCAGTCAGAGTGTCCCAACAAGGCCCGCTCTAGCCGATCCAGCCTAACTGGAGTTGCGGCTCTTACCCAGGGTGCTCAGATTGCCACCTCCTTGCCCACCTCTTCCTGCCCCCCCAAGGTTGGATTTTCCCTTGGCCCATGTTCTTGCACGAGGACAGGCAGCAGCTGCGTGGTGCCCCGCGCAGTTGGGGCAGGTGTGTCAAAACCTGCAGGTGGTGTGGGAACATCTCCCATAGCAGCTGAATTCCCAAAACTGAACAAAAATGTTCGCCACCGCCTTTTCCCCCTCTTCACGAAAGGAATTAGCTGCAGATGCAGCCCCCCACCCTCACCCTTCGCCAAAAGATGGTCACTGTCTGACCTGGGGACATTGCCCGTACCGCTCATACAGTTGAGCCACAGGTCATTCGCGTGTAGATCCCACCGGAGGCCCAGGGTGTAGGCTGCCCTATGCCTGAATGCCTCATCATACCACAGCCAGGCCCCAGAAGGACCCGCCTTGTATGCCCACCGTACAATGTCAGCGTACTTGAGGAGATTAGCGGTCCAGCTGGGGCACGCTTGTATCAACACCCTGTGATAGATGGAAAAAGCTGAGGTCCAGTTGGACTAGTTCTGCTCAGCTTTGGGGCGCTTGAAACATTCCTTCTCTTTTTTGTTGTCCTCCTCAGCTGGGTCCACTATGGGATCACTGAACAGGAGGGAAAATATGTCTATGTATTCACATCACCATATTCATTCCCGTGTAGACGGGAGGAAGTGATCCCCGATAGAGGCGGAGACAACGGTGTACCCTCCCCCCAGGGTGGTGCTGCCTGGCATCCATGCCCAGAGGCAGTGACACATGTGGCAGGGTATTCACTTGCCTGAGGGAGCCGGACGGTGAGGCCTACACCCGAAGGGCCTGGCCCTCGAGATTGCTTGTGCCCCTTGATAGGCCCACAGGTGGAGGCTACTGTGAGGGATAAGCCCTGCTGCCAGTCCCTGAGGGAGGGTGAGTGATCACCGGAACCCACGTTCCATTCCACCATAGCAACTGGGTCTTCCCAGGGCCCGGTGGCGGGCTAGATTGAGCAGGAGCCATCGCTCCACTGGCAATTCCAGGGGAACGCATTTCCAAAGGCATGGCCTGGGCTAGTGCCCCATCACCCATACTTTCCGCCCACTGTGGGAGGGCCCCCACCTCACCTGTGCCGTGTTGCTTGGCCTGGTAAGTTATTGGTTGTTGGGCACGCTGCTGTGCCATTGCCTGGATGGCGCACTCCATCATCTCAATCCTCTGATGGAGGTCGTCCCTGCCTCATTCTTGGGGCTCCGGATGGGCTGACTCGTCCCTGTGTGATAGAAAAGGGGGAGGGGCTCCCCCATGCCGCCCCATGGGAGGGCCCTGTCTGACGCCACCACAGGCCCAGCCACCTGTTGTCCCAGGGCAGACAAAACATGCTGGGCAGGCCCCCCCATGTGGGGCCCCAGTGGGGGGCATTCCTGTCCCTTGGACACCCCCACTGCACCTATCCTGGCAGCAGCCACAGACCCTGCAACTGCTGAGGGGGAGGGCTTAGTCGGAGGGGCCCCTGGGTCCCGCAGACCATCCCGCAAAGCCCGCTGATCCCCACCAGGGGCCGTCCATGCCGGGCCTATTGGTCAGGTGTCATCCCGGTATCGTGCCAGGGGGGTGGTCACTCATCCCCCTCGCCACAGCTGCGGGGCGGCTGAGGAAAGCCCAGACTCCATCCGGTGGCCATGCAACAGTGAGAGAACGGGGGGCAGGGCGAAATGCCCACGGCAGATGGGCAGGGGGGCTGTGCCTGCCCTGGACCTGCTCCCCTGGCAATGAGCTCCCTCAGCAGGGCCTCACACCCAGCAAGCCTATTGTAGAGGGGGGCATCTGTCCCCCCCCGGGTCCCCCAACGGTTCCGGGCACGCTTAGTCCACCAAGGAAGTTTGGGGCCCTGGAGGGGCCTCCACACCCACCCCGCTGCTTTAGGGGTGCTTTCGGGAGCAAGGGCGGGTGTTCCCGCCTGCCTAGCCCCACTCTACTGCTTACTAGTGATGGTAGCAGCAGCGGCGGTGGCCTTTTTTGCTTTCCCCATCTCACGGGGAAAAGCAAGTATGACCCTTCCTGACGGCTTGGACCTGTGACCTGAGGGCGCTGAGACTCTGGGTCTGACCGGGGCTTTGAGCCTTTACAAGGCTATAACGGTGGGCCCAGCCCAGTTGGGCAAGGCCCATGTGGCCCAGCTAAACCTATCCTGACCCACTGGGGCTGCCTAGCAAACCCGGTGGGGTTCCAGAATGGGCCCGCCCACCTGCCGTGCAGCCGTCCTTTTTCCTACCTCCGGGGTCGTGCAAAAAACCCCGAGGTGGGAATCACTCCCCATCCTGCCCCCTCCTCAGGCGGGCATGGCAAGGGGCCTACCCCCAGAGCAGGGGGAGGGATGGAGACAATTTCCGTTTACATGCCCCTGCCTATAGCACTGCCAATTAGGGAGGTTGTCTGACTAATGGGGAAAGTGGGTAAGCAGCTGGAAGGGGAAGTTGTTCTGTCCCTGTGGCCTGTCCACATGAGTTACAGACAAGGAGAGGAGCCCCACTCCTTGGCCCATGATATAAAAGCAGGGGTGCACAAATGAATGGGAAGAGAGCAGAGAATTCTGGCTGCAGCACTGAGGTGAAGAGAGGGTGGGAGGGATCCTGCTAATCACCCCTATAGGACAAGAATGATCCAAGTCTGAGAGGGACCCTGCATTTCCCCCCCCTCCTCAGTTTCTCTCCTCTGTTTCTTTTTCTCCCTCCGTGCTTATCATCTTCTGCCCCCAAGAAACACATTGGGAGCTTTGATTTGGTATTTGGGACCCTCTTGCTAACTCCCATCTGCTTCAACATGGCATGAAGAACACAGGGGGAACCTCTACAACCCACCCCCCAAACCTCAACTCCCTTAATCCCCCTCAAAAACTGTCCTGGCACCTCAAGCAGAGCCACTCCATCCCTCCCCACTCCCTTGGGACCCCGAACCCCGAACACACCCACTCTGATGTATGGGGTTTTTTATCTTTGCTTTTTATTATTATGCAAGGGGAAATAGTGTAACAAAACCTTTACCATATAAACATTGACTCATTTCGCATTTTAATGGGGATGATCCCAAAACCTGCGGACAAGTCAATGCGCGCAGCCCGTTACAGGGACTGTGGTGGGCACACAAACCACGTGGAAATCACACAAAAGGTCTCCCACATGTGAGTTCTGGATCATGCCCATTGTTTATATATATATAAAAACACAATTCCTTAGCACTTTGTAATATGTTAAGTCATCCAGACTGAGATTTGAGTCAGCATTCCCATGTAAGGTTGCCGCACCAAAGCCAGTTGATGTAGCAGCAATGCCACTCAGGAATACAAATGCTAGCTCCCTCCTAATGGAAGGAAAGGTGTTTGACAGTCATTGCCACCAGAGACCTCACTTCAGCAAAGAGTTCCATTTCCGATCTCTGTAACAGGAAGTTATTATAACCTCAGAACTATTAGTCTGCATGAATAATGCTAATTAAAGGTGAAAAGGAGGAGTGAAAAATACCTCCCCCGGCCTATATGTAAATTTTCATTTCATCTTGAAAGATGAGCTGAAATGAGAGAACTAGTGACCTGTAAATAAGGTTGCAAGAACCAGATGAGGTGGGGGTTTTTGTCCCCCAGCCTCATTAACTTTGAAACACACCACCACAAACCTTCTAAAAACACAATAGCACCCCAACAGACTCCACACACCAAATTTCCAAAGGTGATGTTTAGGGGGTTAACAGTTCTTTCTGCTTAAAGTTTTGACAGATAGCAGTGTCTGAACTAGTGTGGATTCATGCTGCACTATAATTAAGCTAGTGGTCACTACTGAAAATAGTCATGGGTATCTCAGGAGAAATTCTGTGCTTCTGTTGCATTCACACATTATGCAAGTGGCAGGTCTGTGGTGATTATTACTGCTAAACTCATTTGAGGGACAGTCAGTGGTAATTGCCACATAGGGGTACACTAACATCACATGTGAATGCTCATAAAGAGTAACAGTTGTGCAAATAGGGAACAACAGGGAGTGTATAGTATGGGAGTGTGGAACTTTCTCCCCTTGGGGGCCAAATCCTCACTCCCACAGGGCTCCATAAGCCAGAGCTTTTTACAGGAGGTGGTGGTGGTGGAGAAACATGTCCTGCTATGTAGAAGTGTTTTCAGATGGACGCTTATCCTGGGATAAGAGCATTATCACCCGGATAGTTTGTCTGCTGTTAAACAGTGATTATTATCCCAAAATAACAAAAATATCAGGGTGTTATAAAAAACCCATCGCTGGGGTTTATAACAATTGGTTGTTAAACTGTCCCCGAATAATGTCTGTCTGAACGACATATCCCGGGATAGTCAGCAGGGATGGGCGAACAGAATGGAGTTCGGAAATTCGGTTCAGTTCAGTTTGGTTTGAAATTCGAGTTCGGAAATTCAGTTCAGTTCGGTTTGAAATTCGAGTTTGGTTCGGAAGTTCTGTTCGGTCGACCGAACAGACCAAGTTCGGTCGAATTCCAAACTTCCGAACCAAGTTCGTCCATTCAAAACCAGGTTTCTTGGTGTGTGTTGCCACTAGGCATGGGCGAACAGAACCGAGTTTGGAAATTTGGTTCGGTTCGGTTTGAAATTCAAGTTCGGAAATTCGGTTCGGTTCAGTCAACCGAACACACCGAGTTCGGTCCGAACTCCAAACTTCCAAACCGCGTTCACCCATCCCTAATAGTCAGTTATCCCAGTGATTAGCACCACAGAGCCTAATGGCACAGAAATGCTCAGCTGCACAGAGAATGTGACATTGCAGAGAAAGGACGTGACGTTTGAATCCCAGAAAACATCGTGCTGAACTTGGCAGAAAAGCACCGCGGGATTTACAATGTAATGTTCACATGGACTATTAAGTTATCCCAGGATAGAAATGTCCGTTTAAACAGGAACCACTTTGTTATCCCGAGATAATAATCACCGGAGATTATTCTAATTATCCCAGAATAGTTTGTCCATCTGAAAACACCCTAGGGGGCATAGCCACTGACCCAGAAGTGTTCTGAAACCATCTTTTGGGCCACCACTGAACCATGGAGCACAGCAGAGAATGGGACGATAGGGGAATCTCCAGGGGCTGTTTGGTTGCTGGCCGTTGGCTGGAGATTACCCCCCTCCCTCCCCCCCATTCCTGGTGTAGTACCTTACCACCCACTGTTGAACATTCTTACTGTCAGAGACACCAGAGAGTATTGGATCCCTTCCTACAACATGACCATGGCATGCAGTGTCATCCTTGGCTTCAGTACGAACGTGATGATTGCTGCTTTGCCCATTCCTAGCTGATCCCCTGAACACAGAGGGCAGCAGGTTAGAGCAGAGAGTGTGCTCTGATTCTGCTCCGAGCCCAGCCATGGCAGTGATGTCCAGGGGGCCAGGCCTCACACAACAAAGCTGTCAGTCTCAGGGGCCATTAGTGCCCTGGGTGACAGCATGTCGGAGTCAAAGGTTTGGCTGGAAAAGTAGGTCCTGGCCGGGTGAGAGCAACCGATGGTGGCATGAGAGAGAGAGCAGACTGGGGGTGCTGCATTGACAGGGTAAGCAGGGGATGGGCGATGAAGGGATAGCTCAGGGGAACAAGGGGGTGGGGTGGCTTCATGGTTGCTAACTAGAAAACTTTCAAATTACTGACAATTATGAAATGTGTTACTGGCAGCAATGGTGTTTGGCTGGGTTGTTTGTTTTTTAACTTATGAAGCAATTAAAAAATAGCAGCTCCCGAAAACGTGCATGGCAGCAAATTTGCCAGGCGTCACCGGGATGCTAGGTTTTCTTGCGATTGCCCTGTTCTGTCTCTGCTGGCTAGGAACAGTAGGGAAAGGCAGCAAAAAGGCTGGGAGAATGATTCTGCTTGCGAGCTTTGTTTCAGCTGTTGCTGCTAGCACCAGTGTCCCTGCCTGGCCATGCGCCTGCCCCGCTTCACGGCGTTCCCAGGTGAGGATTTTTGTACAGATTCCATGGGCAATTATTGATTTATTATTTATTTATTTTATTCAGCTTTTATGCCGCCCCCTCCTGCCACAGGCCGCTCAGGTCGGCGTACAACAATAAAAGACATAAAACATATAAAAACGATTTAAAACAGTAATACATAAAAGCACCAATAATATCCTATCGAACAACCCCCCACCCCCATCCCCTTCCCCAAAGGCCAGGTGGAACAGCCAGGTCTTACATTGTCTATGAAAAGAAGGGAGGTCTGCAGACAGACGGACCTCAGACGGGAGGGCATTCCACAGCCATGGTGCGGCCACCGAGAAAACCCTCCGCATGGCTGACACCCAAGACCCACAGGAGGGCACTCTCCGATGACCACAGGAGCTGATCCAACACTCGGGGGTTGAGGCAGTCTCTGAGTTAGCAAAAATTAGAGATTAAAAAATGAGTAAACCCATCAAATCTTCATTTCCTGAACTGAAAATGGCAGTTCAGTTATAACCAATAATTTGTACTTCCATAAGGTATCTGTTTCAGTGATTCCATTTTGGAGTGGTTGTTTTTTAATTTCTTCATTTTTGTGGTTTTGTTATTTTGGCCATTTCAGTGACATCGTTTTAGTAATATTTGCACGGTTGTGGATGCGCAATGGATGGAAATGATGCAACCAACATTTTAAAATGACCAAAAAAGCCAAAACAGAAAACTAGAAGGACAAAAAAATCCAAAATGGAATACCTGAAAAACTGGATATGCAAGTACCTGTTTGAGTTGCCGACAGTGTATGGGCAGCCAAAGGACTGTCCAAAAATGTAGACAATACCCATGAGTAATAAACCCCACTGCCCATTTCAGGGCTAGTAGAAGGGATTTTTTCTGAGTGTCTGTAAATTTCCTGTTTCAAGTGAGACTGGTGCAAGAGACGAGAGCACAAGTAGTTAGAGGCAGTATTAAGACAACGGAGAGCAAGCCGGCAATGGGCCACAGGCTACTGTCATGAAGCCCATATGCCTGCTTAGCCGTCTGTTGTCTTACTGCTGCTGTGTAATATGCTGCTTGAGTTTATCAAACCTAACTTCCTTTTATTTAGCTTGGAGTCATCCCTGACCTTCTCACTGCTGCCTGGGGGGGAAGACCTCTGTGAAGCTTGGAAGCTGGCACACTCTCACCAAGAGAGGTTGGTCCAATGAGAAGTAGCATTTTAACAGCTCTGTCTTTTGCTTCTCTCATAAATCCACTGACAACTAGCAACCCTGGCTGGTGTAATGGCTCCCATGCACAGAGCTACATGGGATAAAGGGACAGGGAGCAGAAATTCAAGCCATGTAGTGTGTGCTTAGAGACTAGAGTGATTGGATGGGTTGGGGGTTCCCACTTCTGTCTATAAAAACTGCCTGAGAATTTATTTATATTTATTTATTTATATCATGATTTATAACCCGCCACTTTCTGCCCAATGGCAGCTCAGGGTGGCGAACAATAAGCAATAAAAATATACATACAAAATATAAAATACAGTATAAATTATCAGATAAAAATCACAAAATCAAAATCATATTGGGCCCGAATAAATACACCCTTCCACAAGATCCACCCACCCACTACCCATCTCTCTCACCAAATGCCTGGCGAAACAGCCAGGATTTACATTTTCTATGGAAGGCAGGGAGGTCTGGAGAGAGGCAAACCTTTGTCAGGAGAGAATTCCATAGCTGAGGGGTGGCCATCAAGAACGGCCTCTCCATTGTCGCCCGCTGGGATACCCAGGGTATCTCCGAGAGGGCACTCCCAGCCAACCAGAGAGGCCGATCCAGAACACAGGGGAGGAGGTGGTCTCGCAGGTAGGTGAGAATGATGGGCCATGCTGCATTGGTGGGCCAGAAGCCACTGGTTTCTCTCCCTAGAGCTGCTTCATAAAGGGAAGTAAATCAGCTAAGCACTGCAGATCAAAGGAGCTGAGCTCTGAGTAGCACTGCCAGGGAAAATGTACACGGCTGAAGACAAAGGGTGGGACGCGTGAACTTGTGGGTAGGTCATAAGCTTTTATGACGTTGTAATGGGAATTGGCAGTCCCCTCAAAGCACCACTGGATCCGCCACGACTCAATGACCCCACTCACAGTCACCACTGAGCATCACTCTCCCAGAGTGTGCCAGCCTGCAAGGGGTTAAATCTTTGTCACCTGTGTCTCAGGGTTTCCCAAAGAACAGAAATAGGATTTAAAGGTCCTTCTGAGTCTCTAACTCAGAATCCCCTCCACTGTGTCTCCCCCAAATGTCAGTACCACTGTCAGGCATGCAAGACTTAAAGAAATTTGATTTGTAAATCAAAATTAAGATCAGTGCAAGACTGTATTCAAGAGTACAATAAAACAAAATATAAAGATAACGCAAATCTACCTACCTTTGTGAGTTCCTACGCTAAACTCTTGCCCTCTTGCCCTCTCTAAAGTTCATGATTAAAACAAAAGTCCATTTCTCAGCCAGATAGAATGGCTGGGTGCAATTTCTTGCTTCTGCTGCAGAGTCAGTCAATTCCAGGAGTTCTCTCTTTTATCTGTTGATGGCCTTTAAATAGTTTCCTGATGGTCCTTCCAGGCCTTTCTCCCCAGAGTCTGTGTCATGTACCTCACATAGATCTCATCCGCCATGTCCCTCATCTACACATCCGTTCACACTTCTTTAGTTTTGTTGATTCCCATGGAATGTCGTGATGTCAGAACACTATGAGGGGTGGGTTTGCATCAGAAAGGGGTATGACAGGCCTTTGCCCCAACTCTTATCAATGTGTCCACACCCTCTCCAGGTGAAAGCCCAGAGGGAGATGGTCAACCAAGCCACACAGCACTGCAGTGATAAAGAGAGATGTGCCAGGGCCTGACAGGATGGTGAAGTCCACAGCACAGAGGGCTGTTTTCTGCATTGACCCGTGTGCTTTTAAGAGGTTGGGGTTCATGAAAACTGGAGGTATTAGTGCCCAAGTCCTTGCAGCACATCGTGAAAGACTGGCTAGGCGGCTCCGAGATCACAGCCAGGTAGGAGATCACAGACAGATGTGGAGCAGGAGAAGTGCTGCCTCGGGGTCTGATATTGGCAGTCATCCTAGCTAAATCAGTGTCTTTGAGCTGGGGCAGAGCACAAAGGCTCGGTAGAAAATCCTTGGGGCACAACACCTCGGGGCTTTTTTCTGAGCCTGTTTGCTCTTCCTCATCTAAATGCAGAGGTAACCTGGCATTTAAGCAGGGGCCTCACACTGTCAGTTCTAAGCCACTGTCGACACACTCCAGCAACAGAGGATCCTTTTAACGGATAATCTTTGATGCTTGTTTGTCCAGAGTTGGCCAAAGAAGCTAACAAACCGATAACAAATACAGCTGGCCCTTGGCAAAGGATCTCAGAGATTATTTACTTGTGTGAAGTATTAGATAACTGTGTAATCTTCTGACTTTTATAAATATGTAGCAGCTACACAGAGCTCCCATTGGCATAACACTCCTTGTTTGAACACAGGCCCCACACCACCCAGCTACAAAATCCTACATCTGCTAGGACAGCAGAGAGCCATCCGATGGCAATCACTAAATCTGGTACAGGGACTCATCCCACCACTTGCAACCCATAATCAGAGACCCCCATCCCATCAGCACAGAGGCCTGTCGGAGCAATCACAACTGAGAATATACCAGAGATATCAATCTTGGCCAGTCTCAGGGCAAAAGTCAGTGAACAGATTTGTCCCACCAATCACATAAAAGAATCCTACAGTCATAGCACCTGCTCCTCCCTCTACTTCTCTCCCCTCTGCTCCTGCCTCCCTCTAAGCCTGTTATCTCTCTCCAACATCTCCCGTCCACACCTCCTCCTCCTCCCCCCACCTTTCCCCCTGCCCATCTGCCCCATTGCCCATCCCCCGCTGATCCCATCGCCCCCTTTCCCCTAAGCTTATCCCCAGTCCCTGTCTCCCCTATGATCAACTCCCATTCTCCTGTTCCCTCTGGAACTGTCACTCCTCTGCTAGTAAAGCCCCCTATATCCATGACCTTTTCTTCTCTCGCTCTCTTCACCTTCTCGCTCTCACTGAAACCTGGATCTCCTCCACTGACTTTGTCACCCCTGCCACCCTCTCCTACGGAGGTCACTCCTTCTCCCACCAGCCCCACTCTGAAGACCGGGGTGGTGCCATAGGCCTCCTCCTCGCCTCTTCCTGCAAGTTTTGATCCCTCCCCTCTCTCTCCTTCCCTTCTTTTGAGGCTCACTCCGTCCGCCTCTACTCCCCTCTCCACCTCCGTGTTGCTGTTATCTACACCCCCCCACGCCACGCCCAGCTCCCTCTCCTCCTTTCTCTCCGAGTTCGAGTCCTGGCTCACCTTATTCCTCTCTGATGACATCCCCACACTCAGCCTTGGTGACTTCAATATTCATGTTGATGCACCCTCTCAGCCTTGCATCACTCACTTCCTCTCCTTAGCCTCCGCCTTTAATCTCCACCTCTGGACTAGCTCCCCCACCCACACTGATGGTCACTCTCTTGATCTCGTGCTCTCTCGGAACTGTTCTGTTTCCTATCTCTCCTTCGAGCCCCATCCCATATCTGACCATTTCCTTGCCTCCTTCAACCTCTCCCACTGCTCCCCCTCCTCTTCCCCATCTCCCCGTCCATTCTGCGATCTGCAGGCCATTGTGCCCCAGGACTTTGCCTCCTCCCTCTCTCCTCTTCTCCCCTCAGTCCTCTCCTCCTCCTCCCCCGATTCTGCCATCTCC
>QEPC01001126.1:2401809-2418299 GCA_003113815.1 Sphenodon punctatus
CAATTAGTGGAATGGCATGGCAGAGGCTTTAATTCCGCGGTTTCATTCCGCGGTTCCGCGGTTCCGCTTATTTAATTCCGCAACTTAGTGGAATCGTGGAAACATGACATTTTCGCTATTTCCGCAATTCCGCCAGCGCCAAAAAATCGCGGAATAGTGGTTTTCCGCGATTTCCGCGATTTTTCCGTGATTTTTCCGCGATTCCGCGATTTGCAGAATTCCGGCGGAATTAGCAGAATATCCGCAGAAATGTCGCGGTGTGGCGGGGGCAATTCCGAAATAGCGGAACGGAATCGCGGCGCGGTAAAAGCTGCTGCCGCATCAGCCCTAGATGAGACTGAACAACTTGAATGGGTTTAAATGGCCGCACTCTTTATTCAAATTAACATAACTTCTGAGTGATTGGTATAAGTGAGGTAATTGCCTATACGAACTGGGTGCAGTACCGCTAACAGCATTAGCTAACTCAACCTGAGGGTTGGCCCGATATACCCTCAGGTACCCAGAACCTATTTATCTCACACGTCTCCCCCTCTCCTGTACGAATCTGAGAGGGGGACAAGGCCCTTCTAGACCAGAGGAAGGATGAAGGTACCTACAGGCTGGGGACCATATTTGTCCCTACTGCCTTCGCAGGTTACCTCTCCCAGGAATGCTGACCCCACTGCTTGCCGTACCCGGCTTTTGCGGCAGGTGTCGCCTCCCCATCTCTTATGGAGATGCCTCATTTCCTATGTTTCCTTATAACTATTCCCGGTACTGGACCCCTGATGAGAGCAACATTGTAAGTTGAGTAACACCTCCCATAACTAGCTTAACGAGGCAACATCAATTAAACCACACTCTGCCCAACACTCTGAGGAATGCAAAAAACGGGAACCTTCGTGCCAATTGATTTCCATAAAAATTCCTTCCTGGCCCCACTAGGCGACTGATATACCCATAGTGCTTTGCAGGCAGGTGGGTGGGTGCTACTCCTAAGGGCTCCTGCCTGAAACTGAGGTGGGAGCATGCGGAAAGGCTGGAGCCCCGCCCTCTCCCAAGTGGGGCTCCAATTATCAGCCACTCTCTTCACGCCTAAACCAGCGAGGGCTGCCTGGCAAGACTGGCCGGGGAAACAGCGGTTCCAGCCCCCTCTCTTGTCCTGCCCATTATCTGGAAAGGGGGGCGGCAGAGGGCCCTGTTGCAGCCAGCAGGCTTGCAAAGGAGCGTTTGGGCTTCTCCCTGCCATGCCATGTTGGAAGGAAAGAGAGGTAATGTCTAGGTTGTTTTTTGGGAGTGGCCTAGCACACTCTCCCATGTGTTCAGGGGGAAGAGCTGGTTCCTTTCCTAATAACAAAGCTTGGCTGAGAGACTCCTTTTAGCATCTTTCTTTGCATGTAATACCTGCTATTTTAGGAATTGTGGCTGCCAGGGTCTCTTCAGACCTAGAAGGGCTGGGGAGCAACTAGTTCTAATGAAAGCCGCGATACCTCCCAACAGTCCCATGTTTGGCACGACCGTCCCAAAATTAGGGTCCAGTCCCATGGTCCCATCAAAGTCAGGCTGTGTCCTGCCTTTCCATGGGGTAGCAGTCACAGCACCAGAGCACACCAGTGCCTGGACTGCAGTCTGGGGTTCACACATGAGCCACCAGCAACAGCAAAGAGCTCCAGCCTCCTCATTGTCCTCAGCATGCAGCCAAGTCACTTGACTCCCTCCACTCCCTTGGTTTCCATGGCTCAGTCCTCAACTGATTCTCTTCCTACCTCTCTGTGTCCTTCAATGTGTCTCTTGCTGGTGCCTCCTCTACTTCTCTTCCCCTCTCGGCTGGAGTTCCCCAAAGCTCCATCCTTGGCCCTCTTCACTTTTCTCTATACACGCTGTCCCTAGGCAAACTCATTGAATCTCATGGCTTCCAGTACCATCTAAATGCTGATGATACCCAACTCTATCTCCCCCTCACCCCTCCCTCTCTCCAGTCTCGTCTCACTAACTGCCTCTCTGACATTTCTGCCTGGATGTCTCATCGTCAGCTCAAAGTTAAGCTCAAACAAAAACCAAACTCCATATCTTCCCCCCTAATCCTTCCTCTCTGTCGGTCTTCTCTGTCTTTGTTGATGGGGTCAACATCCTGCCCATCCCTCAGGCATGTAGGCTAGGGTTCATCTTTGACTCCTCCCTCTCCTTTAAACCTCAGATCGATTCTGTTGCCAAATCCTGTCGCTTCTCTCTGCACAACATTGCTAAGATCCGTCCTTTCCTCACAGTTTCCTCTGCTAAAACCCTTGCCCATGCCCTGATCATCTCTTGCCTCAACCATTGCAACCTCCTTTTCACTGGCATTCCTTGCTCTCACCTTGCTCCTTTCATTTCTGTTCATATGTCTGCTGCCAAGGTCATCCATCTTGCCCACCGCTTTGACCACGTACAGCCCCATCTCTCCACTGGCTCCCTCTTCCTGAACGCATTCTGCACAAACTCCTGGTTTTTACCTACAAGGCTCTTCATGGCCTTGCTCCCCCCTATCTCTCAGCAACCATTTCCTGCTACAATCCTGTCCGGGAGCTCTGCTCCTCCTCTGCCACCACCCTCCCCTGCTCATGTCTCCCCTGCTCCTCTAAATGCATCCATGCCTTTTCCCTGGCAGTCCCCCACGCCTGGAGCTGCCTCCCCGAACACATTCGCTTGGCTTCCTTCCTCCAAATCTTCAAATCCGTCCTCAAAACCCACCTCGTCCATCATGTTTCCCCGGCTCCTCATTCCCCTCGCCCCCATGCTGACTTATCCTGAATCATCGTATCTTGTGTAACATTAAATGAGTAATTACATCTTTGTAACTAAGCCAAGCACGTGCACCTGAGACTTCACGAGTTCATGTATGCATCCTTGTCTCTTCCTCTGCCCACCCCCCTTTGTCTCTCTAAGGCTGTTTTTAGATGAGCGCGACAGTGCCGGCGCTTGTTTTTCAAAAGATCCGGCAGTCCGTTCTACACGTGACGCTGCCACCAAATACGCGCATGCACGGACGATGCGCATCCATTTCCGGCCGTGAACTGCCTGGGTCGGCGATCGAGGCTGGTCATACGTGGCCGTAAATGGATGCGCATCGCCCGCGCATGCGCATATTTGGCGGCAGCATCAAGTGTAGAACGGACTGCCGGATCTTTTGAAAAACAAGCGCGGGTGCCGCCAACCTCGTCTAAAAATGGCCTTAGATTGTAAGCCGGCTACGACAGGGACCACGTCTCTTTCTTACAATTGTAAAGTGTCAGGTACATTGCTTAATAAAAGATATAATAAATAAAATATATAAAAATGCTTAATAAAATAAAACAAAATAAAATAAAATAAAATAAAATATAATAATAATAATAATAATAATAATAATAAATTGCTAAGCTACAGCCTTGCGCCAGTTGTCTGAAGGTAGCTTTTTTGTGAGAATTACAAGCTGTAGCTGTAGCTGAGAGGCTGCAGCCTCAATACATTGAATATTATGTGTGTGATGATGAGGCTTTGAGTTGGAGCCTGGTGTGGGGTGCTGTGCGACTTGTCACCATCAAGGTGGGCATCTGCCTTAGCTCGGGCTCTGATCTCTGCCTATATTTGAGAGTGCTGCCTCCTGTGTACCCTGCCAGATCAAAGTCTCTGGAGGAAGCTGGGTAGCCTGAAAGCTGGGACTTTGCTGCTTACTCATCTCACTTATGACCTTGCTAGTTACTTCTCATTCTGGCTCTCCAGTGTGCTTAGTGCTGGCTGTGCCTCTACCCCCTTCTCCCTGCCCCTCTCCAATGCAGCACAGGCACTTTATTTCTCATTGCTGATTTCATTCCCTGCTAATAGCATGCGAGGTCAAGCAGTGGCTGCCCCCTGCCCTCTCCCTTCCCACTCTGTCCCAGTAATGGTCTCAGTAACCTGCATTTCCTGCCCGGGCAGTGTCTCAGAGTCCCTATGGCAGCAGGGAGGGACCGGCTGCAGCCTTCGCTGTGAGTGGCCTGATGGGTCCCTCTGGGAAAGGGCAGTGGTGCATGTGTGAACGGGTGTCAGTGGCTGAGTGCGTGCAGGTTTATGATCATAGGTATGAGTGTAGGAAGCTCCCTGTTGCTTGCATACAGGTATGTGTGCATGGCAGGAACATCCGTGTGCGAGTGCAGACATGTTTTCATATTTGTGAGAGTGTGTGTGAGTGACTGTGTGTGCCCCAGTCTTGGTGAGTGTATACTTGCATGTATCCAAACGGTATGTCCAAGGGACAGAGTTTATGGGGTTTGTTTGGGAAGGGAAAGCTAGGGGAAGCACAGGGTTTGGCAGCAGGATTAATGGTCATTCCATGGGAGAGGGAATTCCATGATCTCTTGCTTAGGGCTGAAACAGATTCTTTTGGGCAAATACTGTTTCTGACAGATTCACCTGATCTGATCGAGGTCTGAAAAAACTGAGATCAACCATGCTCTGGTTCCCTTTTTGCCACAGATCCACCATTTTGGTTTTTTCGGTTTGGTCACTTGGGTCATTTCTGTGTTTTATTTTGGCCATTGTGCATGTGTGAGAGTCAAACAAACAGCCAAAAAACCACAAACAACCCAGAAATAAAGAAATAAGCAAATATGCAAAGAAATAAGCAAAGTTATTAAACTAGAACAACAGGAGAACTTTTTACACACAAACGTTCTGGGAGAAGTTCTACACATCCATTTCCGGCCGTGAACTGCCCGGATCGCAGTTCTACGCAGAAGTTCCAAGAGCCAGATGTTTAAGATCCGGGTGAGTGATTTAGACACACAGAAAGTTCAGGACGTAACAGCAAACTTGCAGGAGAAATGTGTATGTGTAAAAACACTAGGAGTGGGAATTTCGGTTCCCCCGGTATCCGAAACTGCCGGTATTTTGCTGTACCGGCAGTTTTGGATTAACCTGGTAATCTGGGGTACCAGTACCAGTTCCCCGTGCCGGATTTTTTTACATTGCGGCCATTGAAATGAATGGCCGCAATGGAAAAACCCCAAAAAACCCACCCCCACTTACTTTCCCTCCCCCATCCAGGCTGCGCAGGTAGAAGGGGGGACACCCCCCACCCACCCTACCCAGCCTGGATTTTTTTTAAAATTTGTATCCCGAAGTCCGGCTGCTGGTGCAGGCTCCGGGCTGCGGCGGCGGCGGCGGCGGCGACCCGGAGCCTGCACCAGCAGCAGCCAGGGTGATCCCTGTGGTGGGGGATGGTTCAACACCCCCCACCCCCACCCCAGGGATCGCCCTACCCCCACACCCAGATCGCCTTACTTGTCCTCTGGGCAGCGGTGGTGGCTCGTCAGCCCTTGACTAGGACTTCCGGGGAACTTCTGGGTTTCCCTGGAAGGCCTAGTGAAGGGCTGAAGGGAAGCCAGCCACTAGCACTGAAGCCACCCAGACCTACGCAGTGCTGCTGCCGCCGCCACCACCACCCGGAGGACAAGTAAGATGATCTGGGTGGGGGGTAGGGTGATCCCTGGGGTGCGGGGTGTTAAACCACCCCCCACCCCAGGCATTGCTTAGTACCTGCTGGTACGGGCTCCGGGTCACCGGTGGCAGTGCGGCAGTGGCGGCCTGGAGCCCACACTAGCAGCCGGACTTCAGGATAAAATTTTTTTAAAATCCAGACTGGGCAGGGTGGGTGTGTGTGCCCCCTTCCACCTGCGAAGCCTGGGAGGGGGAGGGGGAAGGTATGGGGGTTTTTTCCATTGATTTCAATGGGGACAGTTCCCCATTGAAATCAATGGGAAAAAAACCTGGTACCGGTATACCGGTTTTAATCCGGTAAACTGGGTTTTTGTAAACCGGTAACCGGTAAAACCGGTAACCATTTTTTTGCCCCCAAAAGCACCCACTGTCCCATCACCACATACATCCCTGTATACAGAGTTCAGACCTGGAGGCGTAGGGCTTGTCACCTCAAGCCCCTCTGGCTGGGCACCGTCCCTCCTCAGGCCAGAGATAAGCCTCTTCCAATCTCTCGTCACTGATGCGCCTTTTCATTATATTCACTTAGTCCCTATGTCTTAGGGTCAGAGCCTCTTCCTAGGCTCTGCAGGGGCCAGGCATGAATCCCTCCTGCATCCCACCAAACCTTCTAGCTCGGGCCGCTCCCTCTGAGCAGGGTTTGTGTGGGGACAGAGCCGTGTTCCAGCTCCTGTCTCTTCAAGCCCACCCTCTGGCTTCTCCCAAGCAGCTCTCCAGTCACTCTGGGTTGTTTTTAAATGAGTATGGCTGGGGGGAGGGGGTCCGCTGTGGAGCGGACACTCAGGTGGAGCGCATGGGGAGGGATTCTAACGGGCGTTTCCCAGTGAGTAGCCACCTCACACTTCCCTTGCCACGGACCACAGGGGAGGGGAAAGTACACAGGACTGGTCTTTGAAATGGACATCTTGCGGTGTGAGTGACTTGCAAAGGCCGGGCCCCCCGCCCACAGTGCTTATGATGAGTGGACTGGTCTGCTGGTGTGGCTGGCTACCCCAGTTCATACAGGCAGGGGGCGCTCATTACCATGTTCTTTTTTGGCTTGCCCTGCATGGTGCACTCTGGATTTCCCGGCTGTGCACTGGGAGTGGCCGTGAGGGGGTGCTGCGTGACTTACGGGAGCGTGCTTTCCCCCCTTCAGATGGGTGCTCAGATGAGTGGCTCCTGGGTGGCCATGTGTGGTAGCATCTCATTTTAAAACACCTTCTCTCCCTCATAAGAGCATAAGAAGTGTCATACTGGGTCAGACCAATGGTCCATCTAGCCCAGCATCCTGTCTCCAGCAGTGACCAATCATGATGGCTTGGGAGAAGGTAAATAACTGCTCCTTGTTTATTAGTTCCACACCACTCATGATTTTATAAACCTCTATCATATCTCCTCTCAGTTGTCTCTTCTCGAAGCTGAAGAAGCCTAATATTGAGACTTGCTAATGCTTTTAGACTTTTGACTGGCTCAGTCATGCCCAAGCCCAGCTGCAAGGTATCAGGTGCTGTCCTTCAACCCACGTAATGCCAGAGTCTCTGCTAGCACCTGTACCCCACTGCCGGTGCTACCCTTCTTAAAGAGCCCGCAGCCCAGATAGCCTGCTCCCTGCTACACACAGAATCTCAAACATGAAGAGCTCTGGAATGTGAAGACCCACAGCAATTCAGGAGGGCCCCCCAAACACATAAGACCCTCAACACATGAGACCTAATAACATACGTGTAACATACAGGCCTGTAAAACTTGCAGTGTAAGGAACCCCTGTCCTAGAAGGGGATGTTATGTTTAACTGAACATCAAACATGGATTAGGATAACATTTCCCTTTTTCTAATGAGCGAGTCAGTGTGTGTCTGTCAAACACTCCATGTTAGAAGGAGGTTCATATATCACCGGTTTCACATAGGGCCCCAATTTGCTTGGATCCAGCACAGAGCACAATCACTTGGGGGTTGCTTCCCTAGAGCAGCTGTGCTGAAGAACAGTTACTCGCTCCACCGCAAGTGACATGTTGCTAAAGAATGGCATCTTCACGAATGATGCAGCCAAGTGCTACAAAGTAAGGGCAAGCTGATCTGTAGAAACCATCTTGTGCCCGTAGATAAGCCTTCTATTACCCACCACCTCCAGAGGTGCAGGTTCAATATCAGGGATGTTGGAATAATTGTTTGGGGATAATAATGATGGATGTTGCTAATTTCCTCTTCGCTATCCCTTGGTGACAGCGACAGCATATTTGCCGCGTCCCACCCTCCTGGAAAATGGGGCAGGACAGGGGTCGATGACTGGGGAGCCATCCTCTTCCCCCTTTGCCACGTAGTTAGGCTGTGCCCTGGGGGCGCGGCGTTCCGCCTGCTGGGGAGAAGAGTGTGAGGCCGCTGGAGCGGGGCTGCCCAGGCGGGTTGCTAGGTAACCCTGGCTGGGCTGTTTGAGCATGAAAAGTGCACTGCGTGATTGGTTGCACCACCCTGAGAGGGCGGCGCTGTATTTCGCTGCGCCGCTGCCTCCTTAGTCAGGAGTCAGCGGCATGTGGAGCAGCACCCTTCCACCCGCCCAATCAACAATGTGGTAAATTGGTTGCTTAGCAGGGCCAGGAAGGAATTTTTGGTGGGTCAACACGATTGGTCCTTGGTTGCCCGTTTTTTTGCCTTCCTCACATTGTTGGGGCTATTTGGTTTAATTGGCATCGAGTCATGTTAGGTTGTGTTTAGTTATGTTGCTGCTGGTTACAATTGTCGCACTCTGCAGGGGTTCAGCACTGGTTTCAGTTTAGGAGCAAATTAGTTTGGGGCATCTCCATAAGAGATGAGGGACGACACCAACTGCATTTGCAGGGTATGGCAAGCGGGGGACAAGTGACCATGAGGGCAGTAGGGACATATATTGTCCCCAGCTCTAGGGTCGCTACCCTCCTTCCTCTGACTCAGAAGGGGCCTTGTCCCCCTCCACACAGCCCATTGCTAGGGAGGGGGAGACATTTTCAACAAGTTAATAGGGGTTGGTACCAGATGGTATATCTGGTCAATCTCTGGTTTTGGAGTTAGAGTTAAGCCTGGTGCTGGACCTGAATCACCGAAGTGATTGTCCCCACCAATTAGGGATGTGCGAACGTAGTTCAGAAGTTCAGGGTTCAGCCCAAACTCAGGGTGTTCGGCCCATTCGCGAACACCCCGAATCCGAACCAACCCCCCACCCGAACTGACCGAACAAATTCAGATTCCAAACTTATTCGGGAGGGGGACAGGTCAAACCAGAAGGACTAGTAGTCACCTGAAGTGCTCCAGAGCACTCTCGCCATCGGACCTGCCACCGCTGCCGCTGCTGCTGCCGCCACTGGACTCAGGACCAGGGCCCCGGCACCACTAGGTAGGTCGGGGTCCAGGTCTGGAAGTGATGGGGGCAGCGACGGTGGGTCTGGCAGTGGAGCGCTTCAGGTCACTACTAGGCCTTCCAGTTTGATCCAGAAGGCCTAGTAGCAGCCTGATGCGCTCCGGAGCGCCACTGCCATTGGACCAAGGGCCGGAGGCCCGGCACCACCAGGTAGGGCAATCCCTGGGGTGGGGTGTTAAAAAAAAATTAAATTCCCAGGCTGGGGAGGGGGGGGATGTGCTGCCCGGCGCCCCTTCCACCCACGCAGCCTGGAGGGGGGAGGGAAAACTGCCCCCCTACCCAAACAGGTTTGGCCCCCTCGAATGAGTTTGGCCCAAACAGGCCAAATCAAACGGTTTGGGGTTCGGCCGAACCCCGAATGGGACGAACCCTGAACCCCCCGGGGGTTCGCACATCCCTACCACCAATTCCAATCCGAGGTTAATTCAATTTGAATAAATGAGTGCGGCCATTTAAAATCCATTTGATGTCTCCTGTCTCATTGGGGGGTGCGCCGGCAAGAGAGACTTCGTAAAGGGATGCGAGTATCAGGCAGGGATCAGCACCTTCTCCAGGGCCCAACGTTAGGCACCAAAAGTACTCCTCTCTCTTGGCAGTGTGAGCTGATGGGGTCACCTCTGTAGTACTTTAGGGTTGATTGTGTACTGTGACATGGTGCTGCAGGACTTACTCTGTATTATGGGGGGGGGTGCTTCCACAATAAGGCCCATCACAAACAAACGACAAAATGCATGAGGTTTATCATGCTAACTCCCAGGTCTCCACCAGTACTGCTGTCTATCTTGCACTGCTCTTGGCTCCCCACCCTCACTCCTCCATGCCTGGGGAGGAACTAGCAGTAGCACCAGGCAGACAGCAGCAGTGACGGACAGGCTCAGGGGTGTGCTTGGGACTCCCTGTCCAGCTCTCCCTGTCCCACTGCTTCTCACTCAAAGGGTGGTATAACTGGGTTCCATAAAGGACTGGATCAATTCTTTGAGGATAGGCCCATAAATGGCTATTTGTCAAGCTGGGGAAGACACCTCTGAGTATCAGGAGCTGGGAGTGAAGACTAGTAGGAAATTGACCACTTCATTATGAGCTGTTGTGGGCATTGTTCTGAAGCAACCAAAGCTGACCACTGCCAGAGACAGGATTCTGGACTCAGTAGACCATTGCTTGGACCCAGTAGGGCACTTCTTGGGTGAAAGCAGACATGACGCTAACTCCTCTTTACCACTCCTTTAACCTTTCTCATGCATGTTGCAGGGCCCTCTCTGCTTTCCAGCGGGGTAAAGGGGTGGGAGCAAACGAAACAAAAATAAAGAGTCAAAGACAGAGAAACGGTAAAAGGAAAGACTGACTGAGAAAAACAGAGAAAAAGGAAATGAAGAGAATCTGCAGAGAGAATGGAAGATCAAGCTAAAGGAAGACACAGGGAAATTAGAGAGAAAGAAAGAATGAGAAATAGTCTCTACAACATGTAGATACATACTGTGCCGATTTCCGTTTTCCAGGCACTGCGACCCAAATGAGTCTATCTCCTTTAAAAAAAATAAAAAATGTAAAAATTAAAATTCCGCTGTTGACAGGAATGTGTCATGTGTTTATTTTGCATTGCGCTTTGTGTGTGTTGTGGGGTTTGTGGTGTAATAAAAATCTATGTGGTTGGATGCCTAAGCACTGCAGAGTCCTGAGCCCTGTATCTGGGCAGGGTCATTAGGAGGATCTCGGTTTATTAATTGGTGGTTGGCATGTGGCTCTCTCATACTTGCTCCAGAGGGGAAAAGCACTGGCGTCCATGCCCAAAGCCCTTTGTGCACACGTTGAGGGATTCTCCCTCAGGGACAGAGAGTGCAGTTACACAAGACACCTTGGGCAACCTTAACCCACTCTGGGCAGCTGTACCACAGGACCACCAGATTTTCTCCCCGCCGCATGGCTGGGTGAGCAGTTGGCTGCTACATGATGCATCCTTGGGAAAAGGCTGAGGACGCATCGCATAGCAGCCTTACCAAAGATGGGGTACAGATGCTCAAGGCATGGTAGCCCATGTGCCTGGGCCCCTTCTGCCCTGCCACGCTGTGAGCTCTGCAGCAGGGCTTTGAGTGGCAGGTGCTGTCATCCATGGCACGCAGGGCGAGATTCTGGTCGGGCCAGGGGAAGGAAACAGGGCATGGCTAGCGGCTCCTACTTGACCGTGGTGGGAGAGCTGACAGTGGCCCAGATGCTCCATGAGGGATTGGGGGCTGGGAGTGGCAACCGTCTGCCAAGTTCACCATGCTGGCACTGCAGTGCGGTGGCTGTGATTGCCCGCCATGGGGCCACATGAGGGTCAGGCCCTTCGCAGCTCATGTGGCTGCCCCCAGACACAGGGACTGTAAAGGGGGGAAATTCCTCTAGCACAGACACTTTGCAAGGTAGCCATAAGCTCCCTTACACAAGTCCCCTGCGTGGAGCAGGGTGTTGTGGAGCCTGGGGCAAAGCAAGGCTGCGCTGGGCCAAGGCTCGAGTCTCAGTTATGGGCCACCTAAGAGCAAGGGGTGGGATTTCCAGGGTGGAGAAAGGGAGCAGGGTCTCCGGGGCAGAGGGCGCGGCTTACAAGAGACCCCCTTTCAGGGTGCTACTGCTGTAGAGAAGCCGCAGCTAGGAGCCCTGATCCAAGCCATCGCTGGGGTGCAGGTGGCTGGGAGATTACTGGGAGTCATGCCTCCTTTTCAGGGGCCCATTGGGAATTGCCCCCGCTGTCATCGCTGGGAGCAGGCAGCCAACCCCAGCTCCCTCCCATCCCCCAAGCAGCAGTAGTTCTCCCAAGGGGTCTCCTGGCCAGCCTGTCCCAAAGGCAGAGGTGCTCTCTCAGTGCGTCTCACAGTGGGGCAGAAATTCAAGCTCCCCTTTAGTTGGCCTGCAGTTGTGCACGGCTAAACACTTGGCTCGGAGAAAGACGACCCAGTGGGTTGGTGTTTAAATGTCCACATCATTGCAGTATTTCCATGCAGCTCAATGTGGCAACCTGAACAGGCCCATCTAGTCATGGTGAAAGCCAGGCATATCGTCAGTAGGGACTAGGGATACCCCTAAAAGGAGGAGGCCCTGCTAAGGAAGGACCACCACTCCCCCAAGTGTTAACAAGGCCAGCTCTAGTAGGTGTTCCATTCTCCGTCCGTCCTTCTACCGCAGCTGAAATGACAAGCAGTGATGAATTCCCTTTTGTCGAAAATAGCCAATATGCTGCCATCCCCTGTGATATAGAAGCTTATTGGAGTTTTACCTGGTTTGCTTGTTCTCATTCAGGAATGTTCTTTGGTGGGTACTTTTGGTATGTGCTGGCACATTTGCCACGTTGGTGGGAGGGGGTGGGCACAGTACAAACAGACCACACACTGCAGGTGCAGCAGCACTGTCTCCATCACCTCTCACTCACCCTCCTCCACAAGGCAAGCAGACTTGGAGGTGGAAAAGGCAGGGAGGTGGAAGGGCAGGAGCCAAGTGACAGAACCATGACACAGACGGTACCAAAACGTCCTGGAAAGGGCCCCAAAGTGCCAGAAATCGACAGGACAGTTGAGACATTACAAAGAGTTGTAGAAAATGGCAAAAATATATATATTTTTTAATCGTCACCTGCAATTCTGCAAGCAATGGAATCACAAAACATGTCCCAGACTCAACAATTCTACTGGCCACTCAGCCATATTCCCAACATGATAGGATTTCCCGTTGATTTGGAGATGGCTGATTTTGACTCAGGACTATGTGCCATGTCTTAGGAGTCACAGCATCTACTCCTACCCATCTACTCCTGCCCACCCACCCCCAGCTTTCCAAGTCCAGGCATGCTCTGTCATGGCATTTCAGCTGGCAGTGGGCCCCCAGCTCTGGAAGAATTTGGGGGGGGGGGGAATGTCACACGGTCTCGTCCAATTAAGGCTCTTCAGCCACGTCCAAAAATGAGCATTTGTGTCGGGGAGAGAAAGTCTCTCCCACCATATGCCGCACACCACGGACCCTACTGCCCCCTGCCAAATTAGCTGTCTGATGGAAAAGCTGCTCGCCTGCTTACTTAACACTGTGCTTATGCCAACACCAGGCGAGAGATAATTGCAGTCTTTAATTAATTAGAGTAAAAAAAAATTAAATATTACAGGCAATGCATAAAATTTCAGAGACTTTGAAACAATTGTTATTGGAATGGTAATTGAATTACAAGGCTGCTCCTGACAGGAAGCTCAGCAGGAGAGAAAAGCTGTGGTCCCGTGCTGCTTTGCATGGGGATGCTGCCGCCACAGCTCTTTGGATTGATGGGATTAGGCTAGCCTCACTCCATTTAGGGGAGACTTGAATCAGATGGAACATTTTAAAGAGCACTTTCCCCATTTTCATCGTTTATGAGAGCTCTTATAATGAAAACACTTAGCACTTTCCAAAGGGCAGCAAAATAATCCCCACATCCCTGACAGAAGAAGGAAAGCAAGCACGTTGTCCATCTCCAGGAGAGGAACAGTCAACCGTGGTGGGTGGGTGTGGGGGCAGGGGTAGGCAGTTCTGCCCCTATCGTCCTCCAAACTGTGTAACCTGACTGCCCAAGATCAGGGGTAGCCTTAGGGTGAGGCAGAGGGGGCAGTTGCCCTGGACCCCAGACTACACGGGGGCCCCGCAGGAAGAACTTCCTCAGGCCAGGATTAAAGTGCCTGCATAGGCCCCTGCTGTAGGAACACAGGAGGCTGGGACTTACCTCGTATCCCCCAGACTCAGAGTGTGAGGGGCACACCTGCTGCATCCTTTTCTGATTTGACATGCATCCTTGTCTCTCTCAGATGGGCAAACCAAAGACGTGTTAAGATGAGGCAGCTACCTCAAGGTAACCATCCAATCATTTGTAGGATGTTTGGCAATTATTTTGCATGTTACCTGAGCTTTCATGATACCCTTGGGGAAAATACCCCATTCCATTAGGGGCAAATTAGGGCTGAAACAAAATTTTTAACCAGATTCCCTTCAACGGAATCTGGTCATTTTGATCAGTCCGGCAAAATGCAAACTGGAATGTGTTCCAATTCCTATTTTGCTAGATCGATCAGAACAATTTCTCCACATGGCGTGTATTCAGAAAGCACCAGTGGCTGTACTACACATGGAAAAAAAGGCAGAGCTGTGGAGGGGACCGCCTTTTTGCACAGGTGCAGGACAGCTGCCGCCATTTTCCACATGTGCAGTAGGTGGCAAAATCTTCTGATCAGAATTCTGATCGCCGTTCTGAAAACACAGAAAAATTCTGCGAAAAAAGAAGGGTTGTTTCAATCCAGCCTGAGGGCAAATTACCTCTGACTCCCACATTCCATGGCTGGAGCTACACCAAATACAGGAGTTGTGTCCCGGGGCAAAGTTTGTGCTTTGTCTAAGGCTGCTTTTACACGAGCAGGTCACAGTTACACGACCCGCTCGTGCAATTTTCCAAAATTCCACGAGGCGGGATTAGACGTGACAATGGACGCGATCACACACATTAAAGGTGGTTGCAAGTTGTTTGCCAACCACAAATTAAATATCTCATACATCGAGGTATTTAATTTGCGGTTGGTAAACAATGCACGAGCGGATCACCCGACTGCAACCCGCTCGTGTAAAACCAGCCTAAGGCACATGCCAGAGGACACATAACATGTTCCGATTTGAACACTGTGCCCCTCCCTCCCAAGTCGTGGTTGAGCACATCAGCTCACACAGCAAGTCTACTGTCTACGAAGCATGTGCTGGTAGGACCTGCCCTGCTCTCTCCCTGCGGAGGCCGGGACGCAGGCCTGCACAGGGAACACAGTTCTTTTAAAGCGAGTGTCGGGAATGTACTGAGCGCCGTGTGGCTGAGGTGAAAGGCAAGTGTGAAGCAGAGTCCCGTCGCTCTGGCTGTTTACAAGCGTGTAGGTATCAGTAGCCCAGCTGAATCCCCAGAGAGGGCGCCACGGCTCTTCTCCCCAGGCTGCTGGGTGTTAAAAGCTAGCGTCAGACTCCAGGAGCGAGGAGAGATCCTGTCACTGGATCACAAGAACATGACGGCCTGTCAAATCTGCTCCTCGCTCATTTGCTTAGTGACCGTAACCAGCAGCAGCAAACACGGGGGCCCAGGAATGCTCCTGTTTGGGAAAGACTTGTTTGGTTTGGAGTCATCAGGCTCATGAAAAATGCACCTGCTCAGTGAGTGTGACATGGAATTGGTTTTAGCTTGGAGTTTAACGGGAAGTGTTGGGAGCTGAACAGATCTCCCTGCAGGACTCTCAGCAACGTAAGAGGAACACAGGCACCAGGCTCCCTGCCCTGCCAATCTGCTGCTTCCTGTGTCTGCTACACCCAGAGCTCTCCCAACCCTACCCAGTCCCCGCCCTCTTCTATGCCCCATTCCCACTGATCCGCCACATCCCCATCACCACCGACCCTCCTCATCCCTACACCACGCACTTCTCAGAAGTCTCCCTTGCTAGCTTTTTTTCTCTCAACCCTTGCTGGTTTTTCTTCCTACCTCTCTGATTGCTCCTTCAGGATATGCATTATTAATTATTATTACTATTATTTCACCAGCAATGGGCCTAGAACTGTGCAGTCGTGATAAGAGACAGATCCTTCCCCAAGGGGCTTACATTCAAGAATGGACAGGGGTGGAAGGGCCACATACGGAGAAACAGGGATACATTGAGAAATTGCAGGTGCCCACACTTGACTTAGTTCCTGATAGACAGCACAAGGAGAAGTATAAACAAGGAATCTATGGGGGTGAGAAGCTAGGGAAAGAAGATGTAGGTTTTCAGGAGGGATTTGAAGGTTGGGAGGGTGGAAGCAAGCAGCTTCTTGAATCCCACAGACTATTTTCTCAGCACTCTTTCCCTTGCCTCTGGGTGCAGTCACAAACACACATTCAGCTCCCATCTCTATGCAAGTAGCTCACAAATCTTCCTTCCACTCCAGGCTTCTCACCTGCTGTCCAAATTAAAATCTCATCCATCCCCTCATGGATGTCCCATCTCCCAAAACCTGTCTGTCACGGAGGAACATAGTGTCACACATGTGTGATACTCGCCTACATGTAGGCTGCAAGCCTAGTAAATATGTAAAGCAAAACATGCAACATGTATGTAATGTTACAATTGAGAACTGTAAAACCCAAATCAGGACTGTGACATGTGACCAAGCTCCAGGAAATGAAGAGATAAAAAGAATGTGTATTTGGGAACCCTGGCCAGACAGACCTGTGGAGATGCAAATCAACTTTCATGTTTGCCTAGGTTGCCTATGTGACAGGCCTCACATTTCTCCAAGGCGGGAACGAGAAACAAAGAAACCATCAAAGGTACTTAAAGAGGCCATTTGCCACCTTCAGAAGCTCTCTCACTTAGCCATCTGGAGCAGCTGCATCTGCATCCTAAAAGCTGTCAGCCAGTAAGGCTGGAAACCATGAACTGAAAGACAGGCCTTTGCTTTCTAGCAACTCTAAGACTGAAGACCCAGTCGCTTACATCAAGGACTGAGAAGAACGTATGGACCTTTGTAGGGTAAGATGCTTATTTAGGAACTCAACCAGTATAGGTTAGGAATGCGTTATATTTACCTTTGATTTCTAGTAACCACTCTGTATCAACAATCTTGCTTATGTAATCAATAAACTTACTT
>QEPC01001126.1:2418613-2444334 GCA_003113815.1 Sphenodon punctatus
GCTGCTTTCACACATTACAAAATGGGCTATTAATAACTCAAGATAATAGCGATTTTATTGCAGACTGCAGCCTAACAGAACTGTTACTTACTGTAATAGAGAGAGCAGGGTGGCAACAGAACCAGCTTGGGACAAGTTGAAGGCTGTGTAAGGTAGGGATGGGCAAACGTGGTTTGGAAGTTCGGAGTTTGAACCGAACTCAACTAATTCAGTCGACCGAACTGAACTTCCAAAACAAACTCGATTTTTTAACCGAACCGAATTTCCAAACTCGGTTCTGTTCACCCATCCCTAAAAGATAATATTCCATTTAGTTCAATGGGGTTTGAATTTCCGAACTCTGTTCGGAAGTTCGGACCGAACTCGAATAGTTCGGTCGACCGAACCGAACCGAATTTCCGAACCGAACCGAATTTCCTAACTCTGTTCTGTTCGCCCATCCCTAGTGTAAGGCTTAGTAGAAGCCAGTTTGAAAGAGGCAGAAAGCCTCAAAGCAGCTTATTAGCTGAAAGCAGCTGCAGAGATTCAGCCAGCTTAAATAGAAAAGCAGCCAGCAGCTAGCTGCTCACTAGCTAGCTGAGGGCTACTTAAGCTCAGCTGAGCAGCTGGCTACCCAGAAAGGAAGAAGCTGCTCCCTAATCAGGAAAAAGAAGTAGCTGGGTGTGGCCAGTTCAGCCCAGCCATAAAGCTGAGCCAAGAAGGAGAAGACAGTTAGTTCCAGTAGGGGAAGGCGCTCTCTGCTGTGGCTGCTAGTCTGTCTTGGATGAGCAAGGCAAAGGCACTCAACTCAGGGCTCCTAACCTGTTGCTGGATGCAGTGGGAGCATGGAGTCTGACAGCCAAGCCTAAAGGACCAAGATGACAAGCAGTTACTGAGAGGCCTGACTGACAAAAGCATGAGGGAGAGAAAATCTCTGAGCCCCCTGGACACCAAGAGAAGATCAGCCTACAGCATCTGAAGGCAAGCTGCGATATTGTGCTAGGACGAGGGGCGCTTTTAGACGAACGGGTCACCATGGTGCGACCCCCTCATGCAATTTTTCATGAGATGGAAGTACGGGATCATGTGCATTGTTTGCCGACCGTGAATTAAATACCTCACAATCAAAGTATTTAATTCGTGGTCGGCAAACAATGCGCGACCGCCTTCAATGCGTGTGATCCCGTACTTGCGTCTTGTGTAATCCTGCCTTGCGGGATTTTGAAAAATCACGTGAGTGACCCACTCACCACGGCAACCCACTCGTCTAAAAGCGCCCTAAGATCAGCCAGAAGCTGAACTCCTGGCTGGAAAAATTTTGGGGGGTTCACTGGGACTGAGTTGGAGGCTTGAGAGCCTGCTTATTGACCCAAGTTGTATAAAAAGGACTAAGAACTGTTGAGAAGCCTAATAAAGACTATTTTGAGTTAATCCCTTACTGACTAGTTGATTTTGAGACCCAATCCAGCATGCACTTACACACTGACAAGCTGCTATAAGCAGGCATTATAATGCCACAGTTTTTGTAATGTGGGAATGTACAATTCCCCTTTTTATGCTTTGGAATCTCGACTCACTGTAAAAACCACATTTGGTGGCTCTTAGGCTGCTTTCAGACACTACAGGGGAGGGGCGTGAACTTTTGCAATTGCCACTGTGGCTCTCTAATTGTGAGAATTAGTGTCCATCAGAATGCACTAATTCCCTTTTAGTGTGCAAGAACACCCGCGCATGAGCCGGTCCCGAAATGTAGCCTTTACAATAGTGGGTGTTCTCACGCACTAAAAGGGGATTAGTGCATTCTGATGGGCGCTAATCCTCACAAGTCCCCTTCGCCGCGGGTAATCCCGGCGACGGGGTAATTGCCGCGCCCCCCCTGGGGGATGCGGCGCAGTCAAAATGGCTGCCGGGCAGCGTGATCGGGCCATGGGCCGGTTGCCAGGGCAACCCTGGTGGCGCGTGCGCAGTGGAGCCGCGCCTGGAAAGAGAGCGGTTCCCGCCCTTTGTAGGGAAGGCGGGGCCGCGAGGAGAAGCCTCAGTCTGCGTGCGGGTGCAAGAAGGCAGCCCCACCCACCTCACCCTTGGTACTGTGGTTTTTACTGGTTGCCATTACGGAGCCGAAGGGGAATTTTGGCAACTAGCCTAAATTTAGGGTTGCTTGTTTCGCCCCTTTAACAGTGCCAAGTAGGTTAAATAGGTTGTTTGGCAACGTAATTTGGACAGAGAATGATAAAACCACCAAGTGCGGAATTAATGAAATATGTGAATGTGAATTGACAACAGCAAGATTGATTCCACAGGAAAAGGGATTTATCGTCGCACTTTGCGGGGGTCCAGTATGCTACAGTAGGATAAACAGGTAAGAATAGGATAAGATGAGTCATCTCCTTAAGAGATGGGGAGGCGACACCCTGTGCGAAGGGAGAGCAGTACGCGCAGGGGTTATCACCCTGGGAGGCGTACCAGGTGAGACCAGCAAGTACATGCACGGTCTGCTGGCCTTACGGGTACTCACCTCCTTACTCATGCCCACCGTTGGGCCTGTTCCCTTTCGGCCAGAGCCAGAGTGCTGTCGAAGGGAAGAAGTTCGTTGGTTAGTACTGACTAGGGAAGGTGCATCCCGGTCAGTACACGTTAATAAGAATTAAGTAGCTAGCATACTGGACCCATATTGCTGGTGCAATCACCCACTGGCCTAGTTGATCTGTTGAAATAAAGTGCGGCCAAGTTTAAACCATATACTGCCTCTGTGTCTCATTGGGGGGGTGCGCCGGCAATTGGAGAGCCGCAGTGGTGATTGTGAAAGTTCACACCTCTCCACTGTAAAGTCTGAAAGCAGCCTCTCAAGGACTTGAGATCTTGCAGCATGAAAAGGAAATAGTGCATTCACACATTACAAAAATTGTGGAATTATAATGCCCGATATTATCTTGAGTTATTATAATCGCCTATTTTGTAATGTGTGCAAGCGGCCTCAGTCTTGTCAATTCTTCCATTCCCATTTCTCCATGAGCGTTCCTTTCCTCTCTATACATGTGTCAAATACTGTAATCCAGCTCACTATCGCATAAGGAGTAGGATCTGAGATGTGGCTTTATCTCTGTATTCAGTGTTACTGTGCCTGTTTCTGGAGTCCACACTTGCTCGAGAGGAGGAGGTGAGCAGCATGGAAGGCCAAAGGAATTGGAAATGCAACATTGCTCCACACATCTTCCCATGGCTGCTGGAGCAATTTGGAGATAGAATGTGTGGGAGACAAAGCACGGGAATGGAGAGCCTACTGGGTAGGATCCAGGGACCAAGCCAGAGTGTGATGGTGGCACTACTAAGCCAGACGCTGCCTTGAAGCTCCGAGGGGACCCATTCAAGGCCCAGCTCCTCACACAAAGCCTCAGGGGAGTATGATTGGGCCCCAGAATCCTTGAAGAGGGTGCAGTAGGCTGTATACCTGCAGGTGCAATGCTCAACTTGCCCAGAAAGCAAGAGGCTTTGTAGCTTATGGCAATGCCCGTGACTCAGACCCATGCCTCTGCAACTGGACCGCAACTTCAGAAGGGTTTCTCCAAGGTTCCCAGCAGGATCCCCTGCCAGACACTCCTGTGGAAGAAAATGATACACTGAGGAGGAAATTGGGAGCCAAAGAGAAGGTGCTGGCGGCTGCCACCATGATAAAGCAGCGTCGTGGCTGGAAGCAGCTGCAGGCTGAAGAGGAAGTGCTTGAAACAGTATTCAAGAAGGCACAAGGAGAAATTGATGGGTTTACAAAAGGGAAGAGCAAAAAGGTGTTAAACACAGAGAGATTGAGAGAGTCGTGGAGAGCAGTGGCAACCACACACAAAGGAGAGCTAAGGTAGCTCCTGGAGAAATCCTGGCAGAGCAGTGATGGGGTGAGACTGAGGGAAAAGGCAGAGGCAGGGGGAGACACACACATCCTACCTCCCATTCAGGGACCTAGAGCATGTTAATCCTTTGTCTGAGAGTGTACTTGAATGAGTTTCCAGAGGCAGGGCACAATGATGGAGGAGCTTCAGTGGATTATCTCAGTGTGCGAGTATTAGTTGGTCTCTACCACCAACCACATCCCGATGGCATGGTAGGCAGGAGACACTACGGGGCCGGTGCCCCACACTAGTAGAGCAGTGCTGGAATAGGTACCTACAAGAAATAGTTAAACCTGTCAAATCTGTGGTAACTGATCCATCTTAGATGGTTTGGGTGTAGAACAGTAACAACTATTAACTGCCCATTTGGGTACCCAGCATGTACCATGTTATCATTACTCTATTTCCCATTTTCTGTTTTGCCATCCGTTTCTGTAATTTGGGGACACTGTGGGCCAGTGGCATGGATCCCATACAAATGTGTGTCTGTTAAATTGTATCTGATGTTTCCAGTTTGTCCTCTTTTTTGTCCTTTTCTATAATACCTGAAATGATGGGAACATGAAAAGTCAATCACAAGGAAAGTCGGAACAAATTAGAAAGTCGAATATCAGTAACTGAGTAACCATCCTAGTACATGGTAACTGACTGGATACTCAAATATGTGAGTAATAGCCACAAGGACTGAATTGGTTACCCATTACATCTCTAGTCTTATGGGAATCCAGTGGAGACATATTGGGAAGCACAAGCTGATTGACTAAAATTAGTGCCCCCTCTTTTTTTATGCTGTCCATGAGGACAGCATTTCTACGACTTGTAAATCCATGCCTTGGTTTCCCATCACTGCATAAGAACATAAGAAGTGCCATATTGAGTCAGACCAATGAATGGTCCATCAAGCCCAGCATCCTGTCCTCTGACAGTGGCCAATCTCGATCACATGGGAGAAGAACCAACAGTCACAATGGGCAATCCATTCCCCGTTGTTCACTCCCAGCTCCCGACGGTAAGAAATTCACCCCATAAGTAATGAGTAATGAGTCCTGCTGTGTCATTACTTTCCCAATGTTTGGAGGCTGTGGTGGATTGGATGCGGCAGAACAGACTGAAGCTCAATCCAGATAAGATGGAGGTGATGGTGGTGGGTAGGACGAGGGAGGTACTGGCTCCCCTGGTAGAGGGGGGGGCGCCCTCCTGTAGTCCAGCAGGCTCGGAGTCTGGGGGTGGTATTGGACTCGGGGCTCCAGCTGGATCGGCAGGTAGAAATGGTGGCTAAGGCCGCCTTCCGCCAGCTGTATCTGGTATGGAGGCTGTGCCCAATGTCCATACATTTCCAGGCCCGACCTGGCCACCCTCATTCATGCCTTTATCACCTCAAGGATAGACTACCGCAATGCGCTGTACGTGGGGCTTCTGTTATTTCTGGTTCGGAGGCTGCAGCTGGTGCAGAATGCGGCGGCCCGTCTCCTTATGGGGACGGGAAGGCGGGAGCACATAACACCTGTGCTCCGTACTCTGCACTGGCTGCCTATAGTGTACAGAGCCCGATTCAAGGTGCTAGTGTTGATCTATAAAGACCTACAAGGTCTGGGCCCCTCATACCTTGGGGACCGCCTCGCCCTCCGCGCCTCAGAGCGATCCCTGTGGTCTACTGGGGCGCCTTTTTGGAGGTCCCCCGTGTAAAGTGGGGGGCCACAATGGAGAGGGCATTCTTGGTGGCCGGGCCGAGGTTCTGGAATTCCCTCCCGGAGGAAGCCCGTCTGGCCCCAGGTCTGTCAGCATTTTGGCGAGCCTGCAAGCAAGACCTAGCTGTTTGCCCACGCCTTTGGAGGGGAGGGTGGGGTAGGGGGGGATTGTATTTTTAAAACATTGTTTTAATGAATTTTATTGTGTGTTTTATGCTGTAAGCCGCCCCGAGATGCCGTAGGCATGAGAGGGCGGCTAACAAATATTTATAAAATAAAAAATAAAAATAAGCTACTTGGTAAATAGCCATTAATGCACCTTCTCTCTAAGAACTTATTCAGTCCTTTTTTAAACCCAGCTCTACTACTGGCCCTGACAACGTCCTCTGGCAACGAATTCCATAGGTCAATTATGCATTGAGTGAAAAAGCACTTCCTTTTATTTGTTTTAAATCTGTCGGCAGCTAGTTTCAAGGAGTGTCCCCTAGTTCTAGTCTATTTGAGCGGGTAAATAACCATTCCCTATCTACCTGTTCCACACCACTCATGATTTTATAAACCTCTATCATTTCCCCTCTCAGTCTTCTCTAAGCTGAAGAGAAGAGAACATACATGTTTCATTAACAATTTCCATTACATACATGCTACATATGTGCTTTACATGTATCCCATGACAAGCCCACTTCAATAAGGTGCTGTGCCAGCTTATCAGTAGCTCTTTGTGGGGACAGTGGGAGAGAGCCTTGACTGTCCGTGCATTGCACTGTGCAGGACGGGGACTCTCAATACAACGCCAGACCCAGTGGAAGCAGGGCCTGAGCATGGTTGCAGGGAGCTGATTCCCCTTGCTCCCACCTCAGCTGCAGGGAAGACTGAGGGGAGCAGTTTCTGACACTCCCTCCCCAAGGATCAGTGCCTCTGCTGAGATTCGAGTGCTCTGGGCCCGTGACTGAGAGAGGTGGGGATGGGCAGGAGGAGTATTTCAGACCTGGGCAAGGGGAGGCTGGGGCAGTTTTGCTGACAGCCAGCCTAACTTACACAGCACAGTGGACCGGGACACTGTCAGAGGTGCGAGCTCAAGGTAGGACCCTAAAGTGGGTCTTTGCTGGGGGTGAGTTTCATCCAACTTGAGACTGTGACCCTGGGACAGTTCAAGTCATATCCAACCTGGCCGGCAGGGATTGGATGCTGGGGTAGGTGGGCCATTGGTCTAACTCAGCTTGGCATTTCTTATCTTCCTGTGAGGATGCTACGATGCTTATGGCATGGAGCCATTTATCGACAGGGAGACTCATTAATGTCCCTGGTCTCACTTGCTGCTGGTCTCCATCTGGCCCGCCATTCCAGCGGCAGACGTTTGGGCTAAAGTTTGTGGGGGATGCAGATACTCTTTTGACACACATAAGCCCCTCCTCCGCCATCACATTGGAAGTGTGAGAGAGGGAAGTTTGTGCTTTCTCTTCCTCCTGACAACAACATCTGTCTCCATCCCTTCCTCCATATCTTGTCTGCCTCAGTCTATGCCACCGCTCACCCGTGTCCCATTGTCTGTGTGCACTGTTAGTATTGCACGGCAGCATTGCCTAGAGGCCCCTCATGGCTATTGCTGGCCTGAGTTGCCTGAGCTGGTACCATTAATGAGAGGATGGGCCTTCCTCCAGCACAATAGCCCTGGGCTTCTTGTGCATCCCCTGCCTCTCAATTAGCCTGCAGCCTCCTTTCCCTTGGGGTTATCCCAGCTTGCTGTCTGCTCGGCAGGCCTGTCAATTCTCACAGGAACCTGGAAGTCATTGTGATTTCCCTACTGGTACTTCTATCCCCAGGGGGAGCAGGATAGTTGTAAGCCACAACCCTGAGCAATGATATCCTCCATGTCTCCCAGCAGCACTGGCACAGCTACAGCAGCCAACCCTGAGTGTTACACCAGCTCAGGGAGGAGACACAAAGGGCCATGGCAGAACATGGAGGAAGGGTCTTTTTGGGTAGAGCTTGAGCTGAAGGATCTGGATGGAACAGGAGGTGAAACGGACACAGGACAAGAGAGAGGGGTAGAAAGGAGCAGTGAGAAAATGAGGCAGACAGGCCTACAGAAGATGAATGGCAAATGAGTGACAATAGTGATTGGCAGAGCTGCAGTGATAAACCTGATAGGAGGAGACCAGGTGCCCAGGAAAGAGAGCCAGGTGGTGCCTTGGAGAGGGGCTAGGGGCAGAGAGATGCTGGGGAACCAGTTTCTTCCAAAAGGATCTGCTTGCTCTAAAGGAGCTGAGACAGAATTCAGCTACAGGGGCTAGACACTGCTGGGACTAGGGTACCATCTGGAGAAGCATATTAGGAAGGAAGGAAAGAAAGGAGGCAAAGATGATGAACATTGATTCTCCAACGCCACAGAAGATAGAATGAGAGGGAATGGGATTAAATTTCTTCAATGTAGATTTCAGTTAGACATTAGGAGAAACTTCCAAACTGTTAGGCAATGGAATTTATTTATTTTTATTTTATTAGATTTTTCTGTCATCCACTCCTGCCTTCGCAGCTTGGGGCAGCATACAACATTTTAAAATACAACAACATAAAAACATTTAAAACTATCAATAGTAAAGCTAAAACAAAACACAAAAGTACTCCCCCCCACCCCCACCATACCCACCCAACCCCCCACCCTCAGCCGTCTCCCTCACCAAAGGCCCAGCAGAACAGCCAGGTCTTACAATGTCGTCAGAAAGAGGGGAGGTCCAGGGTCAGGCGGACCTCCATCAGGAGGGAGTTCCACGGCCATGGTGCGGCCACTGAGAACACCCTCCTTTTTGTCATCACCCGGGAAACTCTATGTCGCAATTAGTCCACTTCAGTACAAGAACAGCGCCACCATCACTCCAACCGCCGCCTGTCCCGCTTCATCCGCCGCAGGTCCTCCGTATACCACGGGGACCCGCAATGTCGGCGATTCGGGAGCGGATGCCTAGGAGCCGTACGGCCGATGGCCTCAGTCAGCACAGAATTCCAGAGCGTCACGAGGTCATCGAGCAAACCGCCAACGAAACCAGAGGATATATTCCCCCAGAGCATTCTGGAACCTCCCTGGTTCCATAAGTCTCCAGGGGCAAACCAATCGAACTGGCTCTTCTGCACCCTTCCAGGGACTGACATGCGCCAGGATACTGGCCTGGAGGAGATAATGATCCATGCACGACAAGGGCATTGCTGATACTTCCCCCACCAGCAGATCCCCTGCCTCAAGACCTGTGCAAAATATCATATCTAGGGTATGTGGTGATCACCACATGTGTCGGGTCCACAACTACCTGAGACAAGCCCATGGTTGTCATGGCAGCCATGAACTCACGCCCTAAACCTCGGAGACTTGTGTCAGCATGGATGATGAAGTCCCCCAAGACCACCATCTTAGGAGACTTCAAGACCACTTCCGACACCAGCTCAGCCAGAGCAGACAGGGATGCCGCCGTACAGGTAGGTGCATGATATACCACCAGCAGCCCACTCTGTCTCCAGCCAATTCCAACACCAGGTGGAGGCTCTCAACTCCCATGATAGGTTGCACAGGCTATCACCTCACAGACCTTAAGTCTCCTTAAAAACAACAGCTACGCCGCCCCCGTAAGTTTTCTAGGTAGGTTGCTGAATTTCCCTCCTCAGATGTTTTCAAAATCTGTCTGGACAAGCATCTGCCTGGAATGCTGTAAGCTGAGGCTATCCTGCTTGGAGCAGGGGGTTAGACTCTTTCTAACCCTACAACTCAACGCAGGAAATGCAGGGGCTGCATTTGAGCCCAGCACTCTGGCCCCACTCCCAGAGCCTGTCAGTGGAGCTCTGGGGAGCAGCCCTGAACATGCTCTGTTGGGCAGGTTGTCCATGCCCAACAGGTCAGAAATACAGACTGGTGATCACCACATACCACTAGGAGAGCAGTCACCTCAAGCCCTATGCCTTTCAGAGCAGCCAGAAGCAGACTAAGAATTGTTGGGGGCCTCGGGCACAATTTGCATTGCTTCTGCCATTTCTTTTGCCAGCAATTATCTCCCCCTATGTGCATGCCTGCAGGATCCTGAAAACAAAGCAGCCTGCCCCACATCTCTCAGAGGTAAAATAATAATGATAATATTTATTTTTATATAGCATCACCCTGCCATGGCACTCAGAGTGCTTACATATATAACACAACTTTCTTTTTTAATCCTCATAAAAACATGTGAGGTAGGTTAGGCTGAGATAATATTGTGACTGATCCAAGGTCACCCAGTAAGTTTCTGACTAAGGTGAGATTTTAACCAGGGTCCCCCGCTACCTCCTGGTCCAAGTACACTAGTACACTTAGCCATTACCTGCTTGCTGACTAAGAGCTCGAAGCAACAGCAAGCAGTAAGAGCAGCTACTGCCCTGTGGCTGGCTGGGATCTGTTCTTGGCTCCCCCAGTTTTACACAGGAGGAGAAGAAAGAATGTTGTCATCAACAGCAGCATAAATATTGGCTTCTGAGCTAAGAGACTAGGAGTTTTCTTCAAAGAAGCTGAGAGAAAGGAGACACAAGTGTGCAGGGTGGACTAGTACCCAGGGCTGTGGCATGACATTAAAAAAACGTAGCCACTCAGTTACACTGCTATTGCTGTTGTGGCAGTCTTTCAAACAGTTAGCAAGCTTATTGAGCAATATGCAGACTCATTAACTGCTGAATTAATCAGCCTGCACTCAGAATCTCTTCCCTGTAACTAAGTTAAGCACGTGCACCTGCAACTTCTCAGCCTCATGAATGTATCCTTGTATATTCTGCTGTTCCCCCCTCCCTTGTCTTTCTTAGATTGTAATCCCCCTGGGGTAGGGAAGCTGTCTATAACTATTGATTGTGCACTGCCAGGTACACTGCTGGTGCTATATAACTAATGAACAACAACAGCAATAATAAATAGTGATAATGACCTAGAAAAGGTGGCCAGTATACCAAGAATTCACACCTGGCCCTTGTGATGGGCTAGGGTTGTGATTTCCTTTTCTTTTTCTTTTTTTAAAAAAATAACAAAAAAATTCAGCCGAGCCTCAATGCACTGGGCTGCAAAAGAATCCACACAATCTCAGGCATATCTCAGAGAATCTACACAGCAGGAAAAGTTTCTATAGTGTGTGAAAAGGTTTACTGTTAGAGGGAGGGATGTGTGCATGATATAGCTCACTTTATCATACTGACAGGGGGAGGGCTACGTAGTTAGGGGAAGTGCATACGTGTGTGCCAATAAGTGCATGCAAATTTTGTGTAAATGATGCCTCAAGGTGGGGGCAAAAATATCTCTTTTTGCCATTTCTTCCTCTTTGTTAGCTCTGGTGAGGGGAGTGATACATTTTCCCAACACACACACACACCGGAGCTGTCATCACTGCAGTCTGCGGAGCTTCTGCTGCTGGACCCTGACCCCACCTACTGCCTTCTCTATGCATCCTACCCACCATGTTACCAAGCCCTCCTGTGGCCAGCTCCGGTACCCTGTCAGCACATACAGGAAGGGGAGGGGAAGGAGGAGAAGGGAAAGAATAGAAGCTTTAAGGGAACTACGCTCCCATGGTAGGTACCGGGGACTAGGGCTTACTTGGTAGATGGGCTTTGATAATGCGCTCTCTGGCTGGAAGTTTGGGGGTTCCCAGTTTGGGAGTACAAACCCATGGAACCTTGTGTTACTCCACCACTGACAGCAGTTCAGCAAAGCAGACCTCAGGGCAAGCTGCTTGACTGAACTATCTTTATACTTGTTATTATTATTATTTATTTTACTGCACAATTTATAGACTGCCCCCCTCCTGCCCAATGGCAGCTCAGGACGGTGAACAACAATATAAAAAATACAAAACTATCAAATAAAAAATATAAAATCCTACATTAATCATAAAACAGCAGATCCCCCCAAAAATATAAAGAACCTCTTACCCTAAAAAGAAAAGAAACCTCCCCCACCCACTACCCATCCCCTTCACCAAATGCCTGGAGAAAGAGCCAGGTTCTGCATTGTCTCCAGGAGGGGAGAGCCGGAGAGAGTCGAATCTCTGCCGGGAGGGAGTTCCATAACCATGGTGCAGCCACCGAGAACGCCCTCTCGAACCTCGCCACCTGGGGAACTCGGGAGATGACCAAAAGGGTGACCCTGGATGATCCAGGGGTTGATCCAGGACACGGGGGATGAGGCGGTCTCGCAGGGAAGTGGGGCCCAGGCCATATAGCGCTTTAAAGGTAATAACCAACATCTTGAATCGGGCCCAGAAAATTATAGGCAGTCAGTGCAGAGAGGAGAGCACCGGTGTTATGTGCTCCCAGCATCCACCACATTCTGCACCACATACAGCATAGAGTGCGTTGCAGTAACCTAATCTCAAAGAGATGAATGCATGGACGATGGTGGCAAAATCAGAGCCTGAGATATACACTTGAAGATGTTGAACCAGGTGTAATTGACCAAATGCACTCTTCACCACAGCTGACACCTGATGGAGGCCTTCACTTCCTCGCCCTTACCCACCAGCATCACCTCCGTCTTGTCGGGATTCAGCTTCAGATGGCTTTTTTTCATCCAATCCCCCACCGCAGCCAGACACCGGGCAATCACCAAGATTGCCGAGCCTAGGTCAGATGAAAATGAGAGCTACGGTTGGGTGTCATCAGCGTAGTGATGGTACCAAACCTCAAAGCCTCACGATCTCACCCAAAGGCTGCATGTACGTGTTGAACAGGAGAGGGGACAGAATGGATCCCTGCAAGATTCCACATGTGAGGTCCTGGGGGGGGACAATGTACAATCCCCCAGTACCATACGCTGAGTTCTTTCGGCCAGGAACAAGCAGAACCATTCAAGAATGGTACTGCCCACCTCAGCACGGTTCCACAGGCAAGTCACCAACATCTCATGATCAACCGTGTCAAACGCCACCGAAAGATCTAATAGAATCAGAAGGGTGAACCGACCTCGGTCCAACTCCTGGCGCAGATCGTCGACCAAAGCCACAAGTGCAGTTTCAGTGCCATAGCCTGGATAGAAGCTGGACTGTGAGGGGGGTCAACGAATCTGACACGGTGGAGATGCCCCTGGAGCTGCTGAGCCACCACCCATTCAATAACCTTCCCTAAAAAGGGACAGTTAGAGACTGGCCGATAAGTGGCATTGGCATCAATGTCAAGGGATGGCTTCTTGAGCAAGGGTTCCTTCAGGCACCCCATGACCCTGCCCTCCATAAAGGAGGCATTGACAACCCCCACCAGCAATGACCCCAATGTCTTTGGGCTGGCTTTCACCAGCCAGGATGGGCAAGGATCGAGTTAATAAACTGTGGCCCTCACAGCCCCCAGCAGCTCCACCGCATCGGTGGACGATACCTGCCGAAACTGATCCTACAAAACTGGACCAGAAGGGGCATTCGTCACACCTGTGACACCATCTTTTCTCTGTCTCCCCCTGTAACACAATTTCCCAGGGTCTGGCCATGTCTGCTTGGCTGTTTCCAGCACCATGGGACTCTCCGCATTTCCCTTCTGGTTCATATTCCTCCTCATGCACCATGAGTTTGTCCTTGTAAACAGTGTTAGTAAAGGCTCCAAGGTATCATTATAATCCCCTCTGAGTGGGATGGATTTGAGGGCCTGTCCTCTCAGAGCGCATGCAGCCCCCATCAGCAGAGCAGTTCTGACCTCATTAGCTGGACAGATGAGAGAGGGAGGGCATGAATCAGAGCTCTGAAGCCCAGGGAAAACCTCTTCTCATTCTCAGATAAGCCAGGGAGATGGTAGCACTGTGGTGTAGCCTTGGGTGTCTATTAAAGATGTAAGCGCAGAACGCTCACAGTCGCGAGCTTGCTGGAGGGGCAATCGGGGAGAATAGGGAACAGAATCTCCAGCATTATAGCCTGGTCAATTCAGGAGGCTGCCCCAGATCCAAACGCCACAGCCGCAGCCCACGTTTCCAAGGAAGGCAGCAGATAAGACTGGGCTTGGAGTTGCAGGGACCTGTTTGGGCTGCTTGGAACTTGCAGCAAGAAATAAAGAATTGATGAGCTCCTCTAATTTGTAAACACTTCTGGGAGATGAAGCATGGATGAACATTTGGCAATGGGAACATTTCAATGCATGCACACGCTGACAAATTGCACAGGCACAACAGTCTGCACATACTCATGCACACACACCTTCAAATGAACAGGCAGCACAGTGCACACACATACACACACATACACACACACACACAGAAAAATAAACAGAGCAACACATGCACACTGATCAATGCACAGGCAGAGCATATCTCTCTCTCTCTCTCTCTCACACACACACACGCACACACACACACACACAAAATGAACAGGCAGAGCAGTACAGAAACATGCCGGCAGTCATATATGTACTGAAAAATGCACTGGCAGAACAGTGCGCACACACAGTGAAAAATATACAGGCAGAGCAGCACACACAAACACACAGATCTAGGCAGAGCAGTGTAAGCATACACACACAGAGAGTGAAAAAAGGGCACAGGTAGAGTAGTTCACACACACTTAAAACTGCACAGGAAGAGCAGCGCACATGCTGACAAATGTGCAGGAAAAACTTTGGAGCTCCATTTGGAGCTTCACACACAGTGACAAATGAACAAGCAGAGTAACTAACACACATTTACAGGCAAAAGAAATGCACAGGCACACACACACACAGATGCACAGGCACGCACACACACACAGAGAAATGCACAGGCAGAATTGCACACACACATACAGATAAATGCAGAGACAGAACAGCATCTACACACGCAGAGATGAACAAACACACAACCAGCACACGCACACACACACGCACTCTGACAAATGTAGATTGCAGAGGCAGAACAGCACACATACAGCCTCTCACATTTGACACACAAGTGTGCAGTATCTCAATAAATAAACAAACAAACATACAAAGCCCCTGGCAAATGCCTAACCATTCTGGTGCACCCACCACCCGCAGAAATGTGGCAGCGCTGAGGGGTGCTGGTCCCAGGGGCACCGTTTCTCCCTCTCCTCATTGCTGTTGATAAAGGCCTGAGCTAAGTAATGAGTTTTATTCTGCGGGAGATACACAAGTGTGCCAATGTAAATTGCTCCATTTGGAGGGCTAATTGAACTAAAAGGCAGCCTGATCTGTGTTTTTTTCTCTCTTTTACATTAGCAGCTGAGCTGTCAGATCTGAAATGGAAACTCATTTTTAAGGCTTTGCATTTACAGTGGCTTCAACAATGAAAAATGTTCCCTGACAGTAATAGAAGGCAAACCTCATTAGAGAAACTTAAACCAAAGCGGCACAGTGCTAAAGCCCTCAGGCTGCTTCCAAGCATCTTAAGAGGGAATGAGAGCATTTTTCACATGACTCTCTCAGCCTGTGGAGTGCGCTGGCTCTAGAAGACTATTGCTGCACCCTCAGGAGCTGTACATCTGACATGCACCGCGTTTCAATGGAGATGGCAAATGGCTTTCTCTCGGGGGGTGGGGGGGATTGGGACGCTGCAGAGGGCTCTCTCTTTTGTGGGCTGGGGCTTGCCAGGCTGCTACAGCCCTGCATGTGGGATGAGCACCCAGCATCCCAAGCACAACCCGGCAGGGGCAGCCTCCCCCGATCCCTGCCCCAATTCCACCTGCAGCACGTGGGCCAGAGATGCAGTCAGCAAGTCGACCCAACATTCCATCAATGCTGAGCCTTCCCTCCTGACAGATGCTAGCTCTACCTAGCCAGTCTCTGTAATAACGAGTGCAGACCAGAACACAAACCCCTCAGATACACTGGGCTCCCTCGCTGCTCTAGCTGCAAGCCCAGCTCAGTGCTTCCCTCTGCTGGTGGAGATGGCAGGGCTTCGCAATTGCAGCACCCCACCCTAGCCCCACCCTCACCTTCTCACTAGAGTGGCCCTACCACCCTTTAAAAGAGGACGCTTATGGAAAATGCATGGTGCAGGGCTGCACTGAAACCAATGCAGCCCTGCACCATGTATTTTTCATAAGCGTCCTCTTTTAAAGAGGCGGTATGGCCAGCCTACTTATCACTGCCACAACAACCTCAGCTTGGGAATACGCAGCTTCAAGCTGTTGCCCAGCTCCACAGCTCACCCTGCTGGAAGGGACAGGGCAGAGTATCTGCAGCCCCCAGTCTTTCTGAATGGGGACGCCGCGTGCTTTGAGACGGACAGCAGCGTCCCCGCCCGCCCGGGGGACCTGTCTGTCGAGAAGTGGGATGCCAGGTGTGCAGGCGGAGCAGAGGCAGAGCAGGCTGTCCGTGCTCCACTCCAGCCCCACTTGTGGTGCTCCAGAACACTCAGGAGCACTGCCAGCACAGGTGGGCTGCTCAAACCTGACCCAGGCAGGCTGCAAGTGGGGAGATGCAGGGGTGCACCCCCAGAGCAGATCCCGGGGTGGCCAGCCCTGCATCAGTCTGAAAACACCCATGTGTCTTGCCCTGCCCGGAGCTGCTCTTCTGCATCTTGTGAGGCTGGCTGGAGAAGCCGCCCCCGATCCCCGACCAGGACGCACCAAACACTTTGTAAACCACTGCAGTGCTGGGGGCAGCATGCAGGGCTAACACGCCGCGGATCCCCCTCGGATGCAGCCACTCCAGCACCAGCAAAAGCACGCACACACACATCCACGCCAGCACTTCGAGTGGGCTGTAGTCTGGAGCAGCCTTTGTTAAAGACATATCATTTCATTGCTTTCTCTCCAAATGGCCCAACAAGGAGCTTCAATGTTCCCAGGGCTGAAGTGGCTGTAGCAGCTCTGAGAGTTACTAATTGGAAGTGCTCAAAGCATCATCAGAGCAGGTTGCTGGGTTCTCTGGGAGCGCTCAACAGCCTGAGACAGGAGGCAGGCAAGGGAGGAGGCAGGCAGAGGGCAGATCGGCACAAGGAAGGAAGGAGAGGAGAGTGAGCCTGTCAGCAGGGCCCATGAAGGGGTGGGTGGGAGGGGGAGAGAATGGAGGGTATGGGGGAGGGACGGAGGGTACGGGGGAGGGATGGAGGGTATGGGGGAGGGATGGAGGGTATCGTTGCACTGGAAACGATGAGAATTTTCATTCATAAAGACATTAAAATATAATTAATAAAATAATAATTGCAAGTAACGTGTATGTAAATAAAATAGCAATATAGAATCTCGAGAAATTTACTTGAAAATGTATAAATAAACTCCCTGTACAAAAGGAATTCAGCGTAAGGGTGTCAGAATAACAGCGATGTCTCTAGAGCTAAGGCCAGGGTGGGAAATGGGGGTTGGGGGGGGTATATCTACAACAGGCTGCGCTCTCTAGGCTGGAGGCGGAGCTCGTCTGAAGGATTTGGGGTGCCCTAGGCACAGCACTGATTGTGGGCCCCTACAGTTGGAAACGAATAGAAATTGGTTTTAGAGATTTGTGTTTCCAAAATGTTATTGTAAGTGCAAACACATGGACATACTACATACTATAACAAGAAATATTTATATCTGAATTTATCTGTATGATCCAGGCCCTGCCCCTCTCAGCTACTGGACAGAGCCGTCAGTCTGCATTTTGTCTCACCAAGCCTGAACTTCCCAACGTGGCCCATGGGCTGGTAGTCTACACCCACCTACCCCAACCCCTTCTTGGTCAGAGCTGGTCCCAAGAGCAGGGCTAAGCTACAACACTGGACATTCTAATCCTAGAGGCCCCATCCTTCTCATCCCCTTCTACCCAGACAGCTCTTGCTTGCTGTCCAATTGTACTCACCAGAAACAAGGGGATTTTTACAGCCTCATGAGTCCCTTTCCGATGGGAGCCAAGGTCATTCTTTAAGATGTCACCTACTGTAGGCAACTCTGTGCACATTCACAACATACATGCCCCCAGGCCGGCTGTCCTTGTTCGCCTTAAGGCCACCTCATTCTTGCTCTGTCTGGGCTCAGAGATGGGTGACTACTGAGAAGTGGCTATTATAGAGATGGGTTTTTTGGATAAGCTCGAGAGGATTATTTCCTGTTTCCAAAATAGTGCGCACACTCTCTCTTCCTCTCCCCCTCACACACACATTACATGGGGTGCAGCCACACGTGCTGCAGGGGCTCAATCCCCGTGTGGCCCTGTGGTGGGCAAGCACAGCTGTCACACTGCTGGGCCAGCACAGGGAGCTGGCCAGACGGGTGCCCCCACACCCTGAGGCGGAGACTGTCCACTGTTGGAGCTCCCACCACGGTCAGGGTGGACTGAGGTGCCAGCCATAGGAGCAGGTGCCCGGTCCTTCCCTGCCTTCCTCCCCCAGCCTGACTAAATTCCTGGACAGGTGACGGTGCCCGCCGCTCAAAGCCCCGCCATGCCACAGAGCTTGCTGCACGGTGAGGGAGAGTGGGACCCCATATGCAATGATGTGACGCATCCTCAGACTTTTCGGAAGGATGCAGTGTGTAGCAGCCAGCTGCTTGCCCCGCTGCATGGCAGGGGGAATATCTGGTGGCAGCTAGTCCCATGATGCACTGCACTGTGTGGCCTGGCTGCCCAGAGCGGGTTAAGGCTACCCAAGGCATGGTAGCCTCCCCAGGGTGTTTTGTATGGCTGCACCCATGGTATTAAGTGGTTGCCTCTCTCTCTCTCCATTGAAGGAACAAGGGGAAGGGGGCAGACCCACCCACTGCAGATCCATGTGATCGAGGGAAGTAAAAATTCAGGAAAGAGAAAAGCCTGCCTGGAGAAGCCAAAAGCAGAGTGTGGGGCTGAACATACACACACACAGAGCAAGCAGACACAGTCCTAAGAAAGTGAGAGAAACCGAACAACTGTAGGGAAGAAAAAACAACAGAGAGACTCAGGGCGCTTTCTTTCCCACGTGACCAAATGTGCACTGTTTGCCGCTGAGGGAAACTCCGAGAGGCAAATGCCGCTCAACTTTTGCCACACAGGCAAGCTAAGCCGCACAGCTTTGGTGCCCATCATGTGGAGGATGCAGATCCAGAAAATGAAACTCTGCATCATCCACATGAGCAGCGTCAAAGCCGCATGGCTTTTTTTTTTTTTTCCCCACGTGACAGAAGCCGTGAGCGTTTGCCTCTCGGAGTTTCTCGTGGTGCTCATTTTGTCAAGTGGGAAAGCATCCCCAGCCCACATAAATAAGCTTCTGCAGGGAGCCCTAGAAACAGAAGGAATGGGTCAAAGCAAAAGGTTCAAGTTGAACATGAAGCCATCATCAGGCATGAAGACCACCAACCCCGAAAACAGTCACCAAAATACAAGGTAGCTGTCAGTCCCAGGAGGACTCAGACCCAGACCCAGGAGCTAGACCCAGGCTAGTTGAGCCAGACACCCTGCTCCAAAGCCACCCCAGTGAATCTTAGGGTGGTGAGTACTGTGCAGAGGTTAGAGCAGGGCTGAGGGGGTTGGGGAGAGGAAGTGCTAGGAGGTAGTTTTCCTCTGTCCCCAAGGATATGAGTTCAAGGCTTTGTGAATGTTGTAATGAAAGTTTCTAGTTTGGATAATTATATGGTTTACGGTTCTATAAAATAGATATCCAAGACTTAAAACATATTCTTCAAAAAGAGACAGCATGCACTTGTGAGTGTGCGTGGGCTACTTAGGAGAGTGAGCCCATGCTGCTGGTGGGGGTAAGGACATTAAATACCCCTTATTGGAAGAGCAGATAATGCCATATTGGGTAAAACCAGATGTGATGGTGGTGCAGCTCCCCCCCCGAGTCTGCAGCAGAAAACAGCAACCGACAGTGCTGAGGGGGTCTGGGACTCCTGGTGGCCAGAGAGCCGTCCCACCATCCACATGACCTGGGTAGGGCAGAGGAACAACCAAAAAACCGTGTGGGAGGCAGAGCCCAGTCTTGCCCCGCTCCCAGCACCATCCCACCATGACGTTCAGACATGGTGAAACGGAGCTCCTGGCCCTCCCTTTCCATGGACCCCTGCAAGTCCCTCATCTGCTGCATTTGGCGGCCCCAATCCTGCCTCTCCATCTGGCGTCCCCTCAGCAGTGAGGTCCCCTGGACTGGACTTCAGACCGCCGTAGGGAACTCCAGTGCTCCTCCATCAGCCCATGGATGGTGTCCCGCATCTCATCCACTCTGTGTGTGGTCTTCTCCAGCAGATGCTGGTCCATATCCTCCCTGTGCTGCATGCCTGTGTCCACAGGTCCCGCATCTGTTGGGTGGCTGGTCCTGGTCTTGCTAGTGCAGTCGGCCCTTCCACTGGCAGACCTATGGCAGGATGGAAATGAGAGCCGTTGTTGGGGGCCACCCTACTCCTGTCTTCCCAGCCCAGTGTTTTGCCCTCATCCCTTGTGACTGTTGCCTTGGTTCCCACTGTGTCCCCCACTCACCATGTCCACCTGTTCAACATGTCTCACACACACACACACACACACACCGGGCCACCGTGCTGCCCTCCCACCTGCTTGCTGTACCTACCTTCCCCAGGGGGTGATTTTGTGTCCTGTGCCTCCTCAAGTTGCTCCCCCTCGGCCTCTTGGACACCTGTGAACACAGTTAATAATCACAACAGTACTGGTGACTAGCATTTCCTGACCGCTTTGTCCTATGGCTGAACCACCTTCCTCACCCCCAGCCCCTCTTTGGTGCATTCACTTACTTCTCTCCTTGGAGTCCAGATCCCCTGTCCCCATCACCTCCACCTGTGGGTTTTCTGGCCCCAAGGGCTGACTCTCTGCTTCGAGGGGACAGGTGGGGAAGGTCCCAAGGATGGTGGTGTCCAATCCTCCAGTCGAAAGCTGGCTCAGGGCCCGGAGCATGGCCAGATGTGCATTCCTGATGAGCCAGCCTCCTCTGCCTCCTGGGGGGCGGGGGGTACCACTGCCAGAATGAGTGGGTGCTTCAGGGTCAGGCACTGGTGGTGGGGTGTCCACCTGGCATCAGCCCTTGGTGAACCAGGTGCCGGCGATCCATGGGGTCAAGATGGAATGATCGATGGAGAGGATGCATTCAAGGAGATCCATGTAGGGCAGGGTTTTGCGCCACCGCCATAACCTGAAGTTGTTGTCCTTGGCCTCCTTAAAGGCCCTCCACAGATCCTTGGCCCCCTGCCAGCAGTGAGTTGCATCCTGGTTGAACCCCACTTCTGTCATCTGATACAGCCACTCATTCTGCTGCAACAGGAACAGGTCACGTTGCACCATGTTATCCTCCATAGGCCGATGATGGGCCAGGTCCCCTCATTGGTCCACGGGACCCTCTTCTGGTGGGTGGGTGCAGGGCCTTTTACCTGCATGTTCCCCCATCTCCCCCCTCCCCCGATGGTGCTTTCCCTGGGACAGTGGGGCAGGTGGATGCCTGGTAACGGGGTGACAGAGATGCGCCCCATATAACTTGTGCCTTCCATGGGACAGCTGCCATGCTACCCCTCCCCCACCCTGAGGTGTGCTGACTTACCGGTCTATCCCATCCCTCCTCCTGCTGCTCCATCCTCCCCTCTGGGGCACTGGTGTGGTGGTGGGGTGGCCTACACTGACGTAGCTACCACTGGGGGGATAGGAGGGACATATGTCCCTGGGTCCATGTGGGGCGGGGGTCCATTTGTCTCCCCACGTGACCCCCAGAATCCCTCCTGCCCTGTTGTGGTAGCGGCACATGGCAGTATTGGCGTATTTAAATCCTTGCGTTTAAATTAGGAGGCTTATTAAAAATACATGTTACAAGGCTACGCTGGAAACAAGGCAGCCCTGCAACATGTATTTTAAACACGTTTGGTTTGTAATGGAATGGTTTGTATTGCGGGATTTACTGCAAAATAACACACGTTTGGGTCTGGAAGGGGCTCGGAGACCTGGTATATTTCATGCTGGAGGTATGTGGAACTCTTGCTCATAAGTATAGGCAGTGGGAAGATCGTGGTCTTCCTCATTCATCTCCCATTGGATGGGGAGGAAGTGTCACTCCTCTAGTGGGGCGTAGGGATTGGTGGCTGGCCACCTGGTGGCTCTGGCCAGTCATTTCATAGAGTATGGCCAAGAAGAAGCTGTGGCAGTTTCCGCGGAAAGGACCTGCCTAGTGTCAATGTAATGCTGCATGGAGCTGCGTCCCAAACAGCCTGGCTGTGGTGCCAGGGCTGCAGGAAAACGGTTGCTACAGGGTGGGTGATGCAGCTTGAGACTGAAGCACAGCAGCTGTGCAGGGGTCACGAGGGAAGTTGCAATCCATGGCCGCTGGGCTCAGGACGGGCAAGCAGAGCTGAGACAGAGCCTGGCACTGGGAAACTGAAGGGTGCTTTTAAACGATACAAAAAAGGCAGCTGATCCTTTAATCAGCCGCCTTTCTTTGTGATCGTTTAAATGTTTGGCCCGGTTTGATGCCGGATCTTTCCCGCATCAAACCGGCCGAGGATTCCTGCCCCCTCACTTGGGTACCTGGGAACCGCCGCGTTCCCTGGTTTGCAAGCAGGGGGATGGGGGCAGGCGGGGGGAGGCCGGCGAAAACTGCCTCCTCCAGGCAGCGCTGACAAACCCCCTCCCCCCCTCCCCCCTCTAAAGCCCCCAGCTAGTGATTAAATTTAATCACTGGCTGGGGCAGAAAAGACGGCTTTTCCCAAACCCGCTTTGGAGCCGGCTTCTCCAAAACGCGCTTGAGAGAGCGCATGTTTAAAAATGTCCTGAGGCTGGAGGGGTGACTGTTTCGATTTAAATCGTAGTCCGTTGGGGCTTTAAGCTGCATCTCCATTCGCTGGCATTCAAATTCCATCTGTGCTGTTAAAGCACCGAGTGATTCCCTGCCTTCTCCAAAGATTCAGATCCAGTGCAGCCCTGCAACATGTATTTTTCATAAGCGGCCAGTAAAAATGTGCCTATTTGGCCACCCTACCTAGGCCTAAGCTTGGCCTCCCTGCTTTCCCTTGACCACATTTCCCATGTGCTCTGCAGCCCAAGGATCCACTGGGGTGTGGAGTGTCTGAGGGTAATTGGACGAGGCATTTTGAGTTACAGCCCTGGAGGGAAGTGGTGGTTTTTCACTTTAAAAATGGTTCTAATGCCTTTTGTCCCTCATAACTCAAAAACGACTTGGTATAAAAGTGACACCTTGGTTTTATTGCTGCTTTCTCTGAGAGTGGGAGTAATACAGCTCCCATTCCCCCCATTTAGGGGAGCAGAGCAGCAGCAGGATGCACAGTTACCATCCTATCCCATTTATGGGGAGTTTAACTTTCTCAGACATTTCTGTTCAGATCAAACTTTTCTCTGCTTCGTCTCAGCCCAAAGGTGACGTTTTGGGGGGACATTGAGCCAAATCAGTAGAGCCAGGTTTCAGTTAAATGAGCATGAAGAAATCCCATTTCTCCCATCCAGAGACTGCACTTGTGGAGCTCAGAAACAAGAAACGTCAAAATGAGTTCCTGCTGCCAGGAAGTGGCAGAGAGATGGTTCTATAGTGTTACTGTTATGGATTTCAGATAAAAGAGGATGTTTTTCCATGACATTGTTCTGGTCTTTCTTCAAAAGCTAGTAGGTTTATGAGATAGATCATAGAGATGAAGGAAGTGGAACTTGAGTGATTGAGAATAGAAATTTGATTCAAGCTCTTACTTTTGTTTGCTTGTTTTCAATTCAAACACCTTGAAAACAGGAGAAAAGATCTCCTTGTTCAGCTCCCCTTCCCCAACGCATTCATCAAGGCCCAGTTCTCCAAGGAGTACCGAGCCTGGAGGCCGATCAGAATAAGTTGCTCTCTGTTCAATGGGCTTCATTGGACAATTTCTGGTTCCCTTTGCAGGTTTGCCTCATCTCCCTTTGCGTAACTCATGCTCCTCCTTGATGCCAGAGCTGGTAGCCGGTATCATTAGTAGATAATAAGTCACCCACAGGGGAACAAGTCATGGCAATCCTTTGAATCTCTGCAGCCATCCAGACTTTCTAGTGGTAAAGAAAGCACTACCCCCATGATGGGCAGATAGGAGATGTCAGATTTATTTATTTATTTCGATTTTTAACCTGTTTTTCCCAACCCTATTCCTGCCTGCTAAACGCCTGGCCAAATAAATAGCTCTTACATTGCCTCCATAAAATGCTCATGCTCAAGCTTTGACGAATTTCCAGCAGAAGGGAGTTCCTGAGCTGTGGAGCAAAGAGATCAATTTCTGAGCAATGTCTCTCCGTGTACCCTTGCCATATAGAGAGGAAGCGCTGCTGGTACTTGCATGATGGTGCCACGGGCTGACCCTAGGGATCATGAAGGAACACAGGGGAGGAGACTGTCTTTTAGATATGTATCCTGTATTAGGGTAGCATGTTGAAACCCCACTGAGACCAGACCTGATGGGGCAAAGGAAATATGGTCCTAAGTGAAAGAGGCACATTGTGGTTGTGGTAAGGCTGAAGCCTCAACTAAACCACTGATACTTCAGCATTGACCTGGAAATGAACTCGTACACAGTAATGCCATAACACAAGTTGGGTAATGTGATCAATGGAATGTGTTGACCCTCTTCCCAAGATGTTTAAAGAAAAGTCAAGTCTATATGGATCTGCACAACCAGATAAGAGGACAGGCCTCTCTGGAAACCCTGCCAAGACCTTTGGGAACTTTTGGAACTTTCCAAGTTTAGATAAATGACAGGGAGGTCTTTGTCATTTCACGATGGTGACAGGAGCATAACCCATATAACCCAGAATCATCATAACTCAAAAATGCACATTAGAGGCAGAGCATGGGGCATTGCCAGACTAGAACAGAATGGATGAATGGCATGCGTAATGTGTTTTATAACTTGTTGTGCTTTAAAAAGACACCTCCGGCATTACATCTTTGCATTGACTGAGGGGACTGTAGACTGAGTCAGTCCCATTGTCACAGGCATTCACGGTCCGTGACTTGTTCAGTGTGTAGGGGGATGCCAATGACAAATGCTTTATAGACAATAAACCTGATTCCAGTCTTCGCCACTGAACTTAGCCTTTGGTCTGCTCTTGATAATGACATTGAGATCTTCTGGCAAGCAGCTTCAGAACCTGATCGGCCCTGACCCTGCTATACCTTCCACACGGCCTGATGTGGGTAGCTGTGAGTCTGAGTCTGTCAGATCAAAATTGCAAATAACAAAGGACACAATGGAACGGTGGGGTTCCCTTAAAATAGGAGATGTCCCTTAAAGTAAGGGACGTCCAGCAACACTAGCTGGACATCACCCTCTTCTCTGCAGTTGCTGGAAGACACCCCAGGGCCCAGTAACCCAGCGACTGCAGAAGAATGCCAGAGGAATTCCCAGTTAGAGGTGTGCACCAGGGGTCCATGTTGTTTTTGTTTTTGTTTTTGTTATTTAAATCTGTCATTTTCGTCTTCATAAATATCAAGCTTTCGTTTTCGTTTTCGTTTTTCATTGGTTTCAATGGGCTATTAGTTTTATGTTATTAATTATATTGGGCTGATCCTGGAGTGTGCTTATACCTCCATTGGAAGGCATTACGTGTACCAAATTCCAAAAAGATTGGCTAAAGGAATCCAATTTTATAAGCAGTTGAATTATATTATTTTGCAAAAATCTTCATATACAGGCTTAGCTGTAACTTATTTGCCTTACATTTAATGTAGATTAAACTTGGCAGGTTTATACCCCTTCCCATATTTACTATTTCTGAAAACTTTCGTGAGAATTGGATAAAGGGTCCTGGTGGTATAACCAATTAACTTAGAAATTTATGTCTGAGTATAACATCATTTTATTCCAACCAGTGTACATGATATTTGGGAGTACTTTCAGGATCATCTCTATCAAATATCAGAAAGATATTAAAAGGGTCCCAATTTGATATGCCTGCACAGCACATGCAGAGAAGGCACCTATGTCAGGGATTCTCTTACGTGTCACTTTGGTATAAGATTGGTTTGAAATGTCAACCAAATATCCTCATTCTGTTCATTGACCATCCCAACATCTCTTCCCCACTTGTTACTGGGAAGTCAGAAGCATCCCCTTTTTAGGGAAGGTTATTGAGTGGGCTGTGGCACGGCAGCTCCAGGAACATCTGGACCACACCGGTTTCCTTGACACCTCTCAGTCTGGTTTTCGTCATGGGTATGGTACGGAGACTGCATTGCTGGCCTTGGTTGACGATCCCCATCTGGCATTGGACCAGTGTCGTCAGAACTTACTGGTCCTGCTAGACCTTTTGGCTGCATTCGACACAGTCGATCATGAGGTGTTGGTGACTCGCCTGCGGG
>QEPC01001126.1:2444691-2457708 GCA_003113815.1 Sphenodon punctatus
GATTCACGGCTCAGCCTGGAATCTCAGGTTGTGGCCATTGCAGGGAGTGCGTTTCGGCAGTTACATCTTGTCCGGCGGCTTCGGCCGTATCTCTCAGACTCTGACCTCACCACTGTCATCCATGCCTTCATCACCTCAAGGCTGGATCACTGCAACACACTCTACTTGGGGCTGCCCAAGAAGTTGGTCCGGAGGCTGCAGCTGGTGCAGAATTCCGCGGCCTGTCTCCTTACCTGGGCAGGCAGCAGGGAGCACATGACACCAGTGCTCCGGGCTCTGCACTGGCTGCCTATAAAGCACTGGACCAGGTTCAAGGTGCTGGTTTTAACCTTCAAAGACTTTCACGACCTGGGCCCTGCTTATTTGTGGGACCGCCTCACTCCCTATGTGCCCGTGCGACCCATAAGGTCATCCGTGGGAGTCTTTTTGGAGGTTTCCCAGGTGAGATGGGTGGCCACCAATGTTAGAGATCTTTTTCAGTGGGTACCCCTGTGCTGTGGAACTTGCTCCTGGAGGAGGCTCAGTTGGTCCCCACTGTCCTGTCTTTTCTACATTTATGTAAGACCTGACTGTTCCGCCAGGTTTTTGGCGAGGGGGGTGGGTAGGGGTGGGTGGGTTGGGGTGGGTTGTTTTCTCCCTGCATATGGGATTTTTTAACATTTTAAATTGTTTTTATTGTATTATTGTTTTTATTTTGCTGTTCGCTGCCCCCGAGCTGCCCTGTGGGCAGGAGGAGCGAGATAGAAATCTTCTATAAATAAATAAAAATAAAACCTGTTTAGGAAAGAGCCAATAGAGATTCTCTCATGTCCTCTGTCACAGTGCTGCAGGATGTGATTGTGATGATAACTGGCCAGCCTGGATGTGTAAACGATGTCTCCTGATTGCTGGGATGCTCTTCCCAAAGTCCCAGCTATGTTCCTTCTATGCCTGCCTCAGGGCCACCCCCTATGCGCGCCTCGAAACCACTACCTATTGGTCCTGTAAAGCTAGAAGCATGCAACAATTGGCCAGTGAATGTGTCTGTCAGTCTTCTGGGTTTCTCCACATCCTCCCGCCTAAAGCCTCCCTCCCCCTGCCATGCCAGGTGCCTGCCTCTGACTGGCACTGCATGTGCTGTTATTTATCTGAATAATGGTCTTCAATGGGACAACTTCAATTGCTTATAAAATTGGGTTCCTTTATCAAATTGTCCTGTAGTTTGGCAGAGATGACAGGGAAAGTATGGGATATATGCTTGCCAAATTCCTTGTAAACAGGATGGAATATACAAATGTTAGAGCTGGAAATATATTTTTAGATGAATGTCTTATACCATCAGGACCATTAATCCAATCTTTCTGAAAACTGGCCACAGTGTTAAGCTTGTTAAGGTACATAATATACATAAGTTACATGCACATTGGATGGAAGATAAAGATTTTGTAGCCATGAATGTATATGGATAATTTCTTAAATTCACAACATTCAATTGCTTCTAAAATCGGTTCCCTTTATCCAGATGTTTCCAAAATTCGTACACATAATGCCCTCCATTGGGGGTACAATCTCTATAAGTTCCATCAGAATTGGATAAGAAACAAAAATGAATAGCCAGAAATAGGTTTTTCACTTTTCCCCCTTTATTTCAAAAACAAAAAGTTATCATTATTATTTTTTGTTTTCAATATTGTAATAAAAATAACAAAATGACAATTTTAATTATCATTATTGTAATAATGAAAACGACCTGCACACCCCTATTCCCAGCTAAGGGTGTACCAGGTGCTTAGATACCCGGTGATAAGCATGGGGCAGATGGATGGATGGACAGATAGGGTTATCTCCAGAAGAGTATATAGTCAAGGGTGCATAATTTGCTATTTGAGCCTTTGATTTATTCAGCAGGTATCCAGAACTTGTAAACAGCTGAGGACACTAGATCTGTGGACTGTATACCAGAAAAAGGTATACAGGACTCTTTCAGGTGAATGAAAAAGTCAAGGTTTTGTGAGTTTCTGTGTTTTCTGGTTTCCTCCGGCTTGCCCGTCTCTGAACGGACCCCCTCCAGTTCTGCAATATCCTTTTAGAGATGAGGTGGCCAATTCTGTGAAATGTATACAAATGTCAACAAACCACTGATTTACGCAAAGCATTAGCATATTCCACATTATCTTCCATTCTTTATCCACTGTAATATCCTGCTCACATTTCTGACTGCAGCTGCACATTGAGCAGAGGTCTTCATTGAGCTGCCCACAAAATTCAAAAATTTCCCTCAAGTCATATTGCTTTGCATTTGCCGACATTGAATTTCATCTGCCACACAGCTGCTTAGTCACCCAGCTTGGTCAGGCCCCTCAAAAGATCTTCATAGTCTTCTTTGGACTTCACTACCCTGAATAGCTTTGTGCCATCAGCAAATTTTCTTAGCTCACTGCACACTGCTTTTTCTAGAATGTTAATGAATATATTCATCAACAGCAAGATTAGCACAGAAAATTGAGTTTCTTCACATAGATCTGGCAACAAACAAGTATCTGTTTCATTAAAATAAGCAAAATTGCATTCAGAATTGAAAATGGGCCGCACTAGCAGGTTGGTCGGTGTTTGCACGCCGGTGTGGGGGCATTGGGTGGGGATGAGTGTACACAGGCACACACGGGCGCACCCCCATCCTCCATCGATCAGCATCCCCTTGCACAGAACAACATGCCTTTTCACTGGTTGCTTGGGGCATGGGTGATGGGTGGAGGTGGGTGGGCATGTGTGTTCCGCAGGAATATGCACTTACACCCACCTACCTGCCACAGTGTGTACGCGGGCGGGGTCCATGCATGCACACCCAGAAATCTCGCCCATTTTGAATTCCACTGATAACTTTGCAATGCAATTTCAGTGGAAGTTTGGGGACACTCAAAATGGTGGTGGCTGTTGTTTAAGATTAATTTTGTTATAAAATTTGACCCAGCTCCAGCCCCACTTTTAACACTGGGCACAATTCACGGTGCTGGTATTGACCTAAAAAGCCCTAAATGGCTTGGACCCTACATATCTGACGGACTGTCTCTCTCCTTATGTCCCTTTGCTACACTTAAGATCTGCCATGAGTGCCCTCTTGCAGGTTCCACCATTGGCCCCGCCCCGTTTTATATTACTCAGGCTCACAGAGAGACATTAGGAATGTGTGAACAGAATGAGGTGCGGATGTTCAGACATTCGGTCATTTGGTTCGGGTTCGGTTGTTCGGTTCGGCGGAGTTCAGTTCAGTCAAACTTGGCCTAACATTAGAAAATAGTGCTATCGATACCAATACCAAATTCAAAGATTTTTTTGGTATCGGTATCATTTGGCCTGGAAACAACCCCTGATCTCCACCTCTGGTGCCAGGAAGTCTGCTCCACAGCTGCCTCCCCCTTCTAGTCACGTTTTTCCTGGCCAAAGTCAAGTTTTTCCCGCCCCCGAACTCATCCAAACTCACCTGAACATGACCGAACTTTTCAGCCATTTTCAAGTTCTGTTCAGACGTTCAGTTCGGATGTCCGAACAGACCAAGTTCAGTCCGAACTCCAAACATCCGAACGTTCACACATCCCTAAGAGACATTCCTGGTGACTGCTCCACAGCTCTGGAACTCCTTTCCCTTGAAGGCTCACCTAAGCCCTAGTTTGAATGTCTTCCGGAGACAGCCTAAGACCTTTTTATTCAGCCAGGCCTTTAAGGGACAGGGATAGATGGGGGGAGGTTAAGGGGTGTTTTTAGTTTTATGGGTTTTTAATTATGTCTTTTATATTTGTATTTTATTTATTTAATGTGAGCCACCCTGAGCCTCAAATAAAATAAACATTTTGCCAGGAGTAAAGGTGACTATATATTCTTACTCATTGTTTCTCTCTTAGTCCGTGTTTAACCCCCGGCAGAATTGAAGGGTTGGAAGGGACTTCAAGGGTCCTCTAGTCCAATTCCCTGCTCCAAAGCACGATGCCCTAGTTATTTCATTTTAATTTTCTACTCTGTCCTACTGCCTGAAGACTCACGGTGTCTTACAATAAAAAAATAAATAAGGTTCAAAATTACAATAAATTAATAAATCCAATAAACAATTTTTCAGATAACATACCCTGAAGATTCCATCCATATCCCCACCTCACAACAAAGACTTCCCCCCCTTCCTGTACTCCACGGGCTGGGGGCTTGTTTGTTTCTCTGAGTAAATCGGGCATTCTATCAGTCCTCAGGTAGCCCGTCGGGTGTTCGATGAGGTGCCCAAGAATGCAGGCTTTACCTGCGTGTCCTACTTTTAGTACCCAGTGCAGCTCTTACCCTAATACACAACATCAAAACAAACCATTCTAAATAGAAACAATGAAAACAAGCTCATAAAAATACCGATATACACCTGCGAAATACAAATGCAACCATCTGGGAGGAAAAACATCTCACCACAGAAACTTGTGTAGAAAAGATATTGAAATACATAAAGAAAGTTAAAGGAGAGGAGAAGGGGAAAGGAAAACAATACCTATGGTATAGACTGGCACGGATGGGTTTGGGGCGAGGAAAGACATGAGAGAAAACATGGGTAGCATGATGCATGAAACATAATAGGACAAAGGCTGATAATGCAATCGAGAGGGACGCTGAAATTGGGTTTGAATAGAATATACGGGGAAAGTGAGTATAAATGCAAAAATAATAATAAGTACAAGTTAGTAATTCTAGGGCCCTTTTTAAAATGGGCTGTGGCTGTGGGGGGTGTCTGTGAACGTGTCACTGTGGGGGTGGGGGTTCGGGGGCCGGGTGCAGACAGGTGCACACCCATCCCCCATGCACGCCCCCACACGGAGCAAGCTGTGTTGCCGCTGGTTGCTCCACGCAGGGATGATGGGTGGAGGTGCATGTTACGCGGGAGCACACATGCATGCTCACCCACTCGCCACCGCTTTGAAGCGGTTAGCACCTGACGTACCCACTGCATGGGCATGAGTGAGTGCGTCTCATTTGAGAAGGGCCAAAGCTTAGTAAGTTTGATCATTTCTACAAGCCTTGTAATAGCTAATCCTAAACAGATATAGGTACCACTAACTGAATTGCAATTTCTGGGCTGTGTATCGGGCTGCGATTTGGGTCAGGTTTCTAGCGAGAATTCTGATAATCTTATAAACAATTCTGAACCCAAATACAAATGCAAATATAAGGCCTCAGCCCTCCACATACCATAACATCTACACACCCAGTCCCACTCTGCTGGCTAAGGGAGCACGCTCTTCCTCCCCAATGCTCATACCCCACCCCTCACCAGGGAGCATCATGGCATGCCCTCCCATTGTTCATCCCTTCCCCAACACCCATGAAAAATAAAACGAAACTAGAAAGTAACATAGAACCTGGAAACAGGAGAACAAAGGTTGAGGCATCACAGTACAGTAACGATACAGTACAGTATCACAGAAAATGCTTGATTCCACTCAAGAAAGGAATATTGTCTACTTAATTTTCTCAGTAGCCTCTTGGGCAGAATTGTGTTAAAGGCTTTTAGAAAGTCTATATCAGCAATTCCCAATTTTTTTGCTTGCACGACCCCATTTTGAGACTTAAATATAATTCTGTGACCCCGGGCAACAACAAAACCAAGCAGAGTGTATCAAGTAGCAATGGGGATCATGACCCCATCTGGAGATGATGGTGTGACCCCACTTGGGGTTACAGCGCACAGGTTGGGAAGCTTGGCTCTAAATAAACCCGGCGAGAGGCTTTCCTTCATTTGAGAAGCATGCTGATTCTGAGCAAGATGTCTTCTCAAGACTGGTTCAGAGCAGCTGGCCAAGGGAGCGTGGTCACTCATGTACTGATGCAGAGGACATTTTCAGATGGACAAACTAATCCTTGATTTAATCCAAGTTTATTATCTAGTATTTACAAAGTCCTGTCTGTTCAGATGGACATTTTAATGCTAGATAACTTTAATCCTTGCTAGTCCGTCTGAACAAAATGCTTGCTGTTAATTAGGAATTAGAGTCTCTGGGATGAATTTCAATCCCATGGCACTTTTCGTCCATGCTCAGCGCACTGATTTCTGGGACTGAAGAAAATCTGATTTGCTTCATTTTTCTGATTTATGAGTTGAAGAAAATGGAAACTCATCCCTTTGTTCTGCGGATTTTTAAACGTGGCGCTTCGCAATGCATTACAGAACGATGACAAGAGGTAATACGATTTCCCCATAGTCATGTGCCCCTATGTACTATAGAGTAAGAAATGCCTAGAGAGGATGTCAGGTCTTTATGTAGGACTCTGTGTTTGTAATCTAGGATTAGTTGACTACTCCTAGATAGTCGTTCAGATGGACATCATCAAGAATTAATTTAACAACTGGATATCATAAACCCTAGCAAGATCGGGTTTATAAAATTTGTTTTTTTTCCTAATCCTAGATAATAGTCTCTGATTTGCGGTGTTCAGACACTCATCTAACATAGGAATTAAGACTTTAATTCCTATTTAAATGTCCATCTGAAAATGCCCAGAGAGAGGACAGGCAGTATCTGAACGGTGAGCTGAGTAGTGGCCATTTCCTGTAGAGCAGAAACAAAAATCCACACCGAAAAATATCTCCAGCGAATTCACCTGCTTTGATTTGAATCGAAGGAAGTGGACACTCAGTCCCACTTCACTGCATATCCGCTCTGAAGCTATCGGTCTGGGTTATTCGATTCAGTCCTTTTGGTCTTTTGGTTACTTTCTCTTGACATTATTGTGCAGGCACAGTAGCTGAAATGGAGTGACCGAAATGCTGAGACGAATGAAGTACCCTAAAGGAAATAACTAGCTAAGTAGCAGATCTGTGGATATTTGCTTCAGATGTGGATAGGGGTGGGACACTGGGGAGAATACCGGATACTGGATGTACCAGTATTGGATCTCCCTTGTACCGGATTTACTGGTATCGGCATACCGAATTTTTAACATTGGCTGCGATACCGGATTTTTTACATTGCGGCTATTGCCTTCAATATGGTACAGGTAAATATTGGATTTATCGGATTAAGACGATACACCCAAATATCGGCAATATTGGATCTTGGGAGAACCAGAATTCCCACCTCTAGTGGATATCATTCAGAGATTCGGAGGACTACCTGAAACAGTGAAAAATATCCACAAATAAAAAATCCACAGTTGATTCCAGCTCTAATTTCCTGTCCTGAATGTGTTCTGCACTCACCAGTTCCCAGCAGCAATAGCAGTTTGCCCTTGTATGCCCTCACTTGTACAACTGCCTCATACCAATGCCACCTCCCCAAGGGTTAACTTTCTCTGTCTAGTTTGATATTTATTCCTCCCATGGTACAGCCATACTCCCCATGTAATTTGTTCCTTTTTCAGTACAATGCGTCTGTGAGTGAACACGGAGAAGTCTGGCTTCACACCCACTCAGTTGTTCACATTTATACAGAGACGATCTGGACTCCAGATGGGCCCTCGCTTATTTGCTGCAAGAGAGGCTCAGAGCCCCTCACGAGGCAGCTCTGGCAGGAAAGTATCAGGCCGGAGCTTCAGTTGGGATTTCCTTTAGGTGCCAAGGCTGATGGCCTCAGGAGACTTGCAAGCTTCCTCTACAACCCAGAACTGCACAGGCTCAGGTCTTATTGCCTGAGCAAGAGCTCTGGGTTGCTGGAGAGCTTGGAGACTGATCAACAGAAACTAGTCTAATAAAAAGGAACATCTTAACTACAAGTGGGCACTGGAGTGAGCATTAGGCATGGGGCTCGGTGGAATTTCGGTTACTTTTTTTTTGGTTTTAGTTCTTCTTCTTTTTTTTAATCTAATTTCTGTTTTGGTTTTTTTTTCATGGTTTTGTGCGTTGATATCTCTACCCCCCCCCCCCCGTTTTTTTCTCATTGGCCTCAATGGATTATCTCCCATTGAAGTCAATGAGATTAAACTAGGGGGGAAATCAATGCAAAAACCCCGAAACCCAAAATGAACCACAATTTTGGTTTATGGTTTTAAAACCAAAACGGCCATTTTGTGGTACAGTGACTTGGAGCCATTTCAGAAGAAGTCCCGGACGTCTCCTGAGGTGGTTCCAGGCCATCACTTCCCTGGGCAGAAGCAGCAGAAGAAGCAACAGCAGGGAGAGGACTCATCACTTCCGTTTGCAAACCCTCACTCCACACGTCCCCAGCACATAGTCGTCGCAAGGTCCTTTAACATACCTCACAACGACTGTCCGTTGTTGTGAGGCATGTTGTGAGGTTTCTGTCCCCACAACAACTGCCTCTCTCCCCTGCAAAGAGACCCCTGGAAACCCCTTGGAAGCCACGCCCCCAGCTCAGCGGGTGACCAGCTTGCTTCCTGCTCTTTTCCCTGAAGCCTCTTCCAGCCGTCGCGCGCATCGCCACTGGCCTTCGCTCGGACTCTCCCGCGACATCCGCAAGTCTGTTTATCCCCTCTGCTGCCGTGAATACCGACCACTGGAATGTCTCCCCTTATCTCCCTCACTCCCTCACCCTCCATCTCTCCTCTCCTTCTCCCACTGCTGCTGTCTCCCCTGCTTTTCCCTCTCCCTCCTCCAACACTCTTTCTCCAACCTCCCCGCCCCTTATTCTCCCCCTTACCTATTCTCCCTCCTCCCCCTCACCCCCCTAACCATTCACTGCAAGCCCCCTCCTCCCCTCCACCAACCCTTACACAGTCCTGCAAGCCCCATCGCTCCACATCCCCCAACCTCATCCACATTCCCTGCCTTCCCCCTGATCAACTCCCCTTCTCCTGCTCCCTCTGGAACTGTCGCTCTTCCGTTAACAAAGCCCCCTTCATTCACGACCTCTTCCTTTCTCACCACTTTCAACTCCTTGAACTTACTGAAACCTGGATCTCTCCCTCTGACTCTGTAACCCCTGCCACCCTCTGCTCTGGAGGCCTTTCGTTCTCTCACCAGTCCCGCCCCGAAGGCCGGGGGGTGGGGGTGGCATGGGCCTTCTCCTTGCCAACCCCTGTCGATTCCAGACCCTTTCCCCTCCCCCCTCCTCCCTCCCTCTCCTTCCCTTCCTTCCTTTGACGCTCATCCTGTGCATCTCTACTCCCCCCTTCACCTTCATGTCGCTGTAATCTACCGCCCCTCTGGCCCCTGTTCCTATTTTCTCCTGGACTTTGAATCCTGGCTTACCTTCTTCCTCTCTGATGATACCCCTGCTCTCATTCTTGGAGACTTCAACATCCATATTGATGCACCTTCTCAGCCTTATATCTCCCATTTTCTCTCCCTAGCCTCCTCCTTTGATCTCTGCCTCTGGACTGATTCCCCCACCCACACTGACGGCCACTCTCTTGACCTCATCTTCTCCAGAAACTGTCCTGTTGCTGACCTCTCCTTTGACCTTTCTCCCATGTCCGACCATCACCTCGCTTCCTTCAACCTCTCCCACCAACCCCCATCTTCTTCCCCAGATCCACGCCCCTTCCGTGATTTGCAGGCTATTAACCCTTTAGATTTTGCTTCCTCCCTCTCCCCCCTCCTCCTCCTGTCTTCTCCTCCTCTTCCTCTGACACTGCCATCTCTTCTCTTAACGCCTCTCTCACCACAACCCTCGACTCTCTTGCCCCCCTCTCCTCCGGCCCGTTCAACCCCAAAGCCCCCATCCTTGTCTCACCCCTACTATCCACTACCTCCACTCCTGCACCCAGGCTGCTGAATGCCTCTGGTGCAAATCCCGCTCCCACCCTGACTTCCTCCACTATAAATTCTCCCTCTCCTCCCTCTCTTCTGCTATCTCCCTGTCGAAGCAATACTATTATGCCTCCCAGGTTAAATACAACTCTCATGAACCTTGCCGCCTCTTCTCCTTGACTCCCTTCTCAAGACCCCCTGTCCCCCTCCACCCTCTTCCCTTTCTTCTCAGGATCTCGTGTCATTCTTCACCTCAAAGATTGACAAGATCCGCCAGGACATTGCTTCCCACCCATCTCCTCTTCCCGCTCCCTCACCACCCCTCCCCCTTCCCCTTCTCTCATCTCCTCCTTCCCTCCTGCCTCCCTTGAGGAAATCTCCTCTTTGCTCTCTTCCTCTAACCCCTCCACCTACCCTCTTGACCCAATCCCCTCCCACCTCCTGACCTCCATTGCTCCCACTGTTGCCCCCTCCCCTTTTACATGTCATTAATCTCTCCCTCTCCACCAGCTCCTTCCCCTCCACCTTCTAGCATGCCGCTGTCTCTCCCATCCTCAAAAAGTCCACCCTCGACCCCTCTGATCCATCTAGTTACCGGCCTGTCTACCTCCTACCCATCACCTCTAAGCTCCTGGAATGTGTTGTCTACTCCCGCTGCCTGGATCACCTCTCTGCCAACTCCTCCCTGGACCCTCTCCAATCTGGCTTTTGCCCCCTTCACTCCACTGAAACTGCCCTTGCCAAGATCAGCAATGATCTACTTGTCACTAAATCTAAGCACCTTTACTCCATTCTTGTCCTCCTTGACATCTCTGCTGCCTTTGACACTGTCGTCCACTCACTCCTACTGAACTCTCTTCACTCCCTAGGCTTCTGCGGCTTTGCCCTTGACTGGTTCTCCTCCTACCTCTCTGACTGCTCCTTTAATGTGTCTCTTCCCAATTCCAACTCCTCCTCCCTCCCCCTCTCAGTTGGGGTTCCCCAAGGCTCTGTCCTATGCCCTCTCCTCTTCTCTATCTACACCCTGTCCCTTGGCAAACTCATTGCCTCCCACGGCTTCCAATATCACCTCTATGCTGATGACATTCAACTATATCTCTCCACCCCCTCTCTCTCCCCTTCTATCCAAGCTCGCCTCATCAACTGTCTCTCTGATATCTCCGCCTGGATGTCCCAACGTCAGCTCAAGCTCAACATGGCTAAGACTGAACTCCTTATCTTTCCTCCCTACCCTTCTTCTCCCTCTTCCCTGTCCATCCTTTGGGGTCGGATGGGGTCACCCGTTCCCCAAGCCCGTAGCTTGGGCTTCATCTTTGATACTCACCTTTCCTTTAAACTTTACATCGACTCTGTTGCCAAGTCCTGTAGCTTTGCCCTCCATAACATTGCTCGGATTCAACCCTTTCTTTCTGTCTCCTCAGCCAACACCCTTGTTCACGCCATGGTCATCTCTCACCTTGACTACTGCAACCTCCTCCTTGCTGGCCTCCCCCACTTTCACCTGTCCCCTCTTATCTCCATCCAAAACTCTGCTGCTAGGTCATCCATTCAGCCCGTCACTTCGACCATGTTGTCATGGGTTTGAGGGTCCAACACTCCACTTTCCTGGGTTGGGTGACTCAATTTCCCTCACTTGCAGCCCACCTGAACCAGTTCTCTCTCTGGCTGGTCCAGTTCTGCAAAGGGGATAATCCTTTTGTCACCCAAACTCCCAGGGAGCCTCCTGTTTACTCAAACTCTCTCTCTCTGGGTTTGCAAGAGCTTGAAAACTCAAGGCGCTCACTTGTGTTCCCAACGCAGAGCACAGAACACTTCTTATCAAAGAACAAAGTTTATTGATTACATAAGCCAAGATAGTTTGATACAGAGTGGCTAATAAAATGAAAAGTAATATAACACATTCCTATTCTATACTGGGTAATTCCCTATATAAGTTCTTACCCTACATAAAGTCCATAAGCTTTAATCCTTTCTCAGTCAGTGATGTAAGTGACTGGGCACTGATTCTTAGGTTGGTTAGGATTAAAATCCTTTCTCTCAGCGCATCTTCTGGCAAGCAGCTCATCCGAAGCTCGGCTATTCAGAGGTTACATTCCATTCCTAATTGTCCTTCCAGCAAAGGTCTTCACCCTTTTATATTAAGGATGGGCAAACAGAACGCCGTTTGGACATTAGCCATTCAGTTTGAAACCCGAGTTTGGGTTTGAATGTTTGGTTTGGTGGAGTTCGGTTCAGCCGAAGTCAGCCGAACATTCAAAAAAGTGCTATCAGCACCGAAACAGAAATTTTTTCGGTATTGGTATTTTTGGCCCTGAAACCACCCCTGGTGTCCACCCCTGGTGCCAGGAAATCTGTTCTTCTGCTGCCTCCCCCTTCCAGTCATGGTTTTCCCACCAAAAGTCATGTTTTTCCCGCCGCCGAACTCATCCAAACTTTTCCAAACTGTTCAGAAGTTCGAGCATTCGGTTCAGAAGTTGAGTTCGGTCATCTGAACAGGCTGAGTTCGAGCCGAACTCCGAACTTCCAAACCGTATTCACCCATCCCTATTTTATATGTTTTCTAGTTTCTTTGTTTATGTTTCCCACTGAGAAAAGCTTGGAGGGCTGTAGTCACATAGGCAAAGGAAGAGCTTAATTTGCACTCAAATGTTTCTGTCTGGCTCTTACGGGGAATTCACATTAGCCTGGCTTTTGTCTCTCTCCCTTGCATTAATTGAGTTTCCTGTTCTCGGTTTACATTACATGATTACATGAAGTGAGTTTTCAATTCTTATCTTCAACATTAAATACATGTGTAAGTTTCAGTTTTACATATTTGCAAGACCTATAGTCCCGTATCTCTCCTGTGTGGCCTTATGTTCCTTCGTGACACACGTGCAGCCTCTCCTCTCCTCACTTCACTGGCTCCCCCTTCCCGAATGCATCCTTCACAAACTCCTGGTATTCACTTACAAAACCCTTTACAACCTGGCTCTCCCTTACCTCTCAGTCCTAATCTCCTTACACACTTCTGCACGTACTCTCCACTCCTCCTCTGTCCCCTCCCTTGCTCTCCCTCATCTCCCCTGCTTCCCTAACTGCCTTCGTCCCTTCTCCCTTGCTGCCCCCCACGCCTGGAACTCCCTCCCTGCCCACATCCACCTTGCCCCCTCCCTCCGCGCTTTTAAATCCCTCCTCAAAACCCACCTCTTCCTCACCACCTTTCCCGATGCCTGTTAGAACTTTCCTCTCAATATTTACTGTCTGCCCTCCTCGCAGACTCCTGGCTAACTGCAACCAAGCCAATCACGTGTACCTGAGACTTTGCAACCGCTTGAATGTTATTTATCCCTTGTCTCTCCCTATGTCCCCTCTCCTTGTCTCCC
>QEPC01001126.1:2464671-2483197 GCA_003113815.1 Sphenodon punctatus
TGGGAGAAGGGTGAGAGGAGGGATCACTTACCTGTGACTGCTGCTCCAGCGGTCCCTGGCGGCCTGAGCTGCAGGCAGAGGTGGGGGGGGCTTCTCTGATCCAAGCAGCAGATTGGGGGGGAGAGCCATGAGTGTCAGCAGCAGCACTGAAGGTCCAGGAAGCGGCTGACTCGGTGACTCCACATGCAACTGAGGCAGGGAGCAGCACACATGCGCACTACTCCCTACCTCAGCCACCCGGCTCAAAGCTTCTTGCCTGGGTGCTTGCAACAAGCACCCAGGTGAGAAGTTCCATTGCACCCATTAGGCGCAATGGAAGACTAGCTCCTCCCTCCACAGCACATCCTATGCGTGCTGTGGACTGAGGGGCTCAACCGCCCAAATCACATTTTCAATAGAAAACGCGGTTTGGGCGGCTGAGCAGCTCAACTTTTTTGTCCCTTCCGGGACCCACTCTCAGAGCAGCTCTGAGAGTGGGTCCCAGAAGGAAGATAGAGTCTGACACCAGCAGCAGCCTCTGAAGTAGGTCAGAGGCTGCTGCTGCTGTCAGAAGCGGCAGTGCAGGGGGGTTGGGTTTTTTTTTCTGATGGCGCAGCGGGGGGTCCCCCAAGGCGCTAGGGGGGCAGTGCCCCAAACATCCTGGGGGGGAGCCGCACCTGCCTCACTCACAGGTTTAGCTTGACAAGCCTAATAGAGGGGCAGACATTCTTTCCCGCTGCTTAACGCCTGTTAACTTCCCCCTTCTAGTATCCTGGCCCCCTATGATGACTCACAGCTGTGGCAAAGCATGGGAAGAAGAAGCTTCACCAGCTGTTTCTTTCTTCCAGGCTATTATGACTCCGGGAGATGGTCCACCGCCTGCTAACCCTGCCCACTCACAGAGGTTCATACTTAGGTTTATACCTGCCAGCACTTGGTGGCTAGAAATCTTTTGCTATGCATGTAATGCTGAGTTTATTGAGCAAATCACATACTTTATTGAGCGTCTATTGTAAAAATGGAAAGCAAAAGTAAAAAAATTGAAATCAAAGCAATCAGTCTTTGCAGTACCGGCTGGCAGACTTTTAGGTTGGTGGGATGGGGCAGGGCCAGCAGGGGGTGAAGCCAGCAGGGGTCAGGGCCAGCCTTAAAATTTTACACTTACATGATCAATGGAATAGAACATACAATGAATAAAAAACAGTGAATGCAGAATGAAAAACTACACAATGGTGGTGACATGCAATAACGGGCAAACTGCAAAGCTCTGCGTGAAAAAAATCAAAAAGGAAAAACCAGGATTTGCTCCCATAGATCAGGTGCGGGGGAGGAGGAGTATGTAGCTGTTCAAGGCTTCAAGTCTGTTTATGTATGCATGATTTGTTTCACTTTGAAATATTTCTATTTTAAAAAGGTGAATCCATTTAGGAGAGAAACTCTTGACATACGGGGGAGAATCCTTACATGTGCCCTGACTAGGAAATGCTACAGGGTGTGCCAGCCCTCAGTACACACCAGAGAATTCACCCTACCAGGGAAAGACTCTATGAATGCCTAACTGTGGGGAAAGCTTTTGTATGAACTTCAGTCTTAGTATTCATGAAATAACCCAACATTTCCTTCATTCCCACCTCAGCTGCAATTGCAGATAAGAGAAAGGAGGAGATGGCTAGAAGAGGCAGCATGGAACAAAATACTTTTGCAAACAGTGGTTTGGACTTTGCAAACTGCAAAGAAAGTATTTTTGAAGTGTCCACACTGGAATAGAGAGACCGAATCTATGAAGTCACCAAATAAATCCTTTGGAAAATCTTCTAATTCTGTCTGTAATTTTTTTCGTTAGATGACATCACCAAAATATTCCAACCAATTTAAACATTCAAAGTTCAACAACAAGTTTTTCAACCATTAGATCACTCAGGAATAGGTACCAAATTCAAAAGATCTATCACAAGAAGGAGCACCACTATTTTTTTCCTTTCAGAAATACTGTAAGTCGATATAAGGTCACATGAAAAGCAAATATTTTTGAAGTGTTCCAACTGCTGCAAAAATATTAAATATAATACGTCTGCAAGTAAAGCTTTCAGAAAAACTTTTAAATTCTGTTTGCATTTCCCCCCCTGCTGCACTCAGTCAATGCACAATATATTCATGCCAGATATCCAATATCCAGACTACATACAAATACAAACAAATTATTTTAAAAATTTAAAAGAAAAATATAAAAAATATAAAAAAATATAAGATAGATAGATCGATAGATCGATAGATAGATATGGCTTACATGCCATGTAAAAAAATATATTCAAAAATATATTCACTCAACGCACAAAATATCCAAATCAAAAACATTTTTTTAAAAAAAACATTAAAACATATATTTAAAATATCCAAAGAACCAAATATAAAAACCCTTAAAAATAAATAATAAATAAATAAAAACATACAAAATATTTTTTTTAAATAGAAAAATAAATACAAAATCATTAAAAAAATTCTTACCCAAAGTGAAGCGGTCCAGCCTGCCCTCTGCTACAGCAGCCTCTGAAGTGGCCCAGACCAGTTCCAGGCTGCTGCTGTATCTTCTGCTCTCTCCCCTCCCCTAAAGAGGGGAAGTGGGAGAGAGAGCTCCTCACGCTTCTGATTGGTTTTTAGGGTGCCTGGAAAAGGTGCCCTAAAATCATCCTGATTGGCTGAGTTCCTCTACTGGAACTCAGCCTGGGAGCCCTGAGCCCCTCCCCATCACCCCAAGGGGCATGCTCCCCTTCGGTGGCCCTGCGAGATGCCCAGAGTATATTTATTCACTATCTTAGGGGACATGCTGACCCCATGCTTTCCCCCTCCCTTGTGCTGCTCTGGGTGCCCTTGGGCCCACCTCTGGGCCCGCCTCCTCTCCACACCTGTATGGATGTGTGGGGAGGCACTTCTGGCCCAGCCTAGGCAACCCCTTTGCCACCCCCTGAGTTCACCACCACAGCTAACAGAATTAAGCCGAAAATCAGGCACACGCACAATATCACCATTTGCTGCTATGCACTATTGCACATGCATACACTGTCACACCATCTTTACTCTCTGCACTCTCTGTGAGCATACTCAGAGAGCAAATATGGCAGCATATGATAGCTGAGACCCTCGGCCATGACTGGAGAAACAGAGCACAATGATGTGGTCGCCTGTTCCTGTGGAGAAGCATGTTGCCATTGCCATCTGGGAGCAAGTCATACCAGACTCTGTTGCCCATCAATTTGGTGTTGGAACCTCCATGGTGGGCATCATACTAGTGGATGTTTGCACAACGATTGTGGAAGTGCTGTTGGATCAGGTAGTGCAGTTGGCTGACTCTGAAGGTGATGGAGAGCTTTTAGCAGGAGGGGTGTCCAGTGGGTGGTGGACACGTGGCTGGAGGAGGCAATCACCTAGTAAACAGGCAGATGGACAGACGCCCACCTGGTGTGGGCTACCATCTCATTTGTTAACACTCTAAAAGACCGCAAATCAAAGGCAGAGACAAATATCAGTAAGCTGGAGTGGGGGAGGGAAGTGGTCAGAAGAGAATTTCAGGACTTTGAGTTAGGAGTAGGTCTGTGCATTTGGGTTTTGATAAAACATTAACAAAAATGCAAAAAAGAACCATTCCGGGTTCCATATCCTAAACACAGATACTAGAAATGTGCTTTCAGGTTCCAAGTGAACCCCAAAATTCTTCAAAAATGTGGTATCCAAGGTCTCAAACCAAGCCCCCAACATGGTAGCAAATATCCATCTTGGAGCTGGGCTGCTGTCTGACCCTCAGTGTAGTCACCTGCTTGGGAAGCCTGTAGTGAGCCCTCCCTACCTTCAGGGGCTATCTCAGAACTGCTGTTTCTAGCACTGCAGCCAGAGAAATGGTAACTCTCCAAGCACACACACACCCAACAAGTGACACCCCTGAGCCAGCCACATCCCATTCCCCCTCCAAGCCAGCAACCTTCTCTGAACCGAGACCCATGCCCCATTCCTCAAACTAGCAACCCCTTCCCTAAGCCAGTGACTCCCTCTAAGGCAGATACATGTCCGTTACTACCTCCACAAACTAACAACCTCTCCACCAAACCAGCTGTATTCTCAACTTTCCCCCAAACCAGTGTCCCCCTTTTAAAATTGGTGGCAGACTTAGCAGCCATTTTAATTTCATTTTTCTTTCCTAATACGCTTGTCAAACTGACAGTGCTGCATTGCACTTCTGTGTCAAAATAATCCATACTCAGGGACTCGTGTACATTGTGTCTTCCATATTGGCAGCAATGGGGGAAATGCAGTGAACACAGGTAAATATACAAATACAAATAATTATTAATGCTAAACCACAAATACAGATACAAATACTAGTTGACCCTTTATACGACCCTAGTTAGGAGACATGTCCACCTATAATCCGAGAGGGGAGTGAGCAGTACTACTTCGGTCTGTAATGTCCTATGGCGTTCCGCAGGGTTCCATCCTCTCCCCATTATTATTTAACGTATATATGCAGCCCTTGGGGGAGATCGTGAGAGGGTTCGGGGTGTGATGTCACCAATATACTGATGATACTCAGCTGTATCTCTCTTTTTCAACTGACCCAGACCCTGCTGTCTTGTTGCTATCCCAGTGTCTGGAGGTCGTGACGGAGTGGATGCGGCAGAGCAGACTGAATCTCAACCCTGATAAGACAGAGGTGATGGCGGTGGGGAGGGTGAGGGAGGTGTCGGCCTCCCTGATGGAGGGGGGGGATTGCCCTCTGATAGCCCAGCAAGTTCGGAGTCTGGGAGTGGTGTTGGACTCGGATCTCCGCCTGGATCGACAGGTAGAGGTGGTGGTGAAGGCCGCCTTCCATTGGTTGTATCTAGTGCGGAGGTTGTGTCCATATCTCTCTGGGCCAGACCTGGCCTCCCTCATCCATGCCTTCATCACCTTGAGGCTGGACTACTGTAACACGCTCTACATGGGGCTGCCCTTGTTCCTGGTTCGGAGGCTGCAGCTAGTGCAGAATGCGGCGGCCCGGCTCCTGACGGGGTCGGGTTGTCGGGAGCATATAACACCTGTGCTCTGGACTCTGCACTGGTTGCCAATAGCGTGCTGAGCCAGGTTCAAGGTATTGTTATTGATCTATAAGGCCCTTCGTGGTCTGAGCCCCTCGTACCTCAGGAACCGCCTCGCCCTCCGCATCCCAGAGCGGCTCCTTCGGTCTGCCGGGGGTGCCTTCTTGGAGGTCCCCCATGTTAAGCAATGGAGAGTGCATTCTCGGTAGCCGGGCTGCATCTTTGGAACTCCCTCCTGGAGGAAGCTCGCCTGACCCCAAGCCTTTTAACATTCGGGTGGGCTTGTAAAACCTGCCTGTTCGCCCAGGTCTTTGGGGAGGAGGGGGGGAGAGTGGGTTAAGGTTTTAGCTCTTCCCTTCCCTTTTTATTTTTATTTATTTTTCCCACCCTGTTTTGGTTTTAAATTGCTGGATTTTTAAAAATGTTTTCTATTTGTTGAATTATTTTTTTTTAATTGAATTGTACATCGCCCCGGGATGCCATTGGCATGGGGTGTGACTAATATATATATATATATATATATTTAAAATGTGTCTCTGCCTTGACTACTAAAGGTAGGTCTCCAGCTGTGGCTTTAAAGCTGTTAAAGGTAGGTCTCCAGCTGTTGAAAGGAACACTTTTGCTTTAAAGCTTTTCTATGCTAAATCCTCCTCCCTTGGTCTGACTGACCCATGGCCACCCTTGTTGTTGGCCACCCAGGGACTCCAGAACACACACCCCCCCTCTGTTGGTTGGAGAGGTACAACCAACTGCCTGTCTGGGGCTGGCAGCGAGCCGTCTGTCCTGTGATACAAAGAGGCTGGCCCTACCTCCTCTTTAAAAGAGGATACTTATGAAAACAACATGTTTCAGGGCTGCATTGGTTTCAGTGCATCCCTGAACCATGTATTTTTCATAAGTGTACCCTTTTAAGGGGGAGGTAGGGCCACCCTAGATACAAAATCATAAAAAGCCAATCGCATTGTTTCACACACAGGCAGCTAATTCCGGCACCCCTGATCACTGAATGAGTGATGCTGCTGCGCTGGTCGCAGCTTTTGAAGAGACCACTGTGGGCAGTTAGGTTGCCCTCGGGCACCGTCCAGGCTGGAGAAGGCTCCTAGGGGTTCGAATCTCCATTCTTTCCTGCTAGGAATGAGTAACCATAAGGCCTCCTCTGTGGACTCCCTCAAAGTTGGTGTTATCCCTGCGTGAGAAACACCTTGGGAACTGAGGCAGTAACACGATCTAAGGGAGTCTCTGGTTATCAGCGAAGTGAGAAAATACAAATTAGCTGCACTCCGACATGAAAGAGATGCCATAAAACAAGAAATCATAAAAGGCAGGCTGTTAATACACGCGTACGCATGTAGTTCTCAGAGAGACTCGAATGCATCGCTTCTCAGGGGCAAGCTGTCTCAGAGGGAAACAGAAATCCTCTTGCCGAATGGCAATGGACGTGGGGGCCAACAAGTTCTGACAGGGGCAAGCTGGCAATAAAGGAGCCCAGTTGCCAACTGCTGGTTGGGGCCAACAGCCTAGAGGGTTTGCCCGGCCGGCCGAAAGCAAGCACTGTTTCAAATTAGGGAGTGGAGGGTAGGGTTGGAGAAGGGTGAGGGGACAAGACAAAGAGTGTAATCTGCAACCAATTTGATTAAGGGCCAGGACATTAGTCATTGATTTCGCCAGCCCAAGCTCTGTCTTACAGGGATGGGCGAACGCGGTTCGGAAGTTCAGAGTTTGGACCAAACTCGGTCTGTTCAGTCGACCGAACTGAACTCGTACTTCAAACCGAACCGAATTTCCGAACTCCGTTCTGTTCGCCCATCCCTAGTGGCAACACACACCAAAAAAACTGGGTTTGAATGACCGAACTTGGTTCGGAAGTTCAGAATTCGACCGAACTTCGTCTGTTCGGTCGACCGAACCGAACTTCCGAACCGAACTCGAATTTCAAACCGAACCGAACTGAACCGAATTTCTGAACTCTGTTCTGTTTGCCCATCCCTACTGTCTTAGTAACCAAACCTAAGCCACTGGATTCAACCCTTCTTATGGCTTTACATATTTGTTCTGACTAAGGAGCCTCTGTAACCAGGGACTGAGGTTCCCTCTAACACCCCGTGGCGCCTCCAAATGCAGTCGTGATTCAGTTTTCCTATGCAAGAGTGTGTTGGGCCAAACACATAAAACTGTATTCTGAAGTGCAAACCTTTGGCCATTTGTAATTTGTAGAGGTGGGACCCCAGGGAAATTTCCCGGTACCGGATTTACCGGATTTTGGTTTCCAAAAAACTGGATTCCCGGATTAAATCCAGTATACCGGTACCGGATTTATTCCATTGATTTCAATGGGGCACTGTCCCCATTGAAATCAATGGAATAAAAAAAAATCATCCTCCCTCCCCCTCCCAGGTTGTGTGGGTGGAAGGGGGGACATCCCCCACCCATCCTGCCCAGCCTGGATTTTTTTTTTTTAAATTCCCCTAAGTGACTCTCCGCCGGCAACCCAGAGCCAGCCCAGCCAGCAGCCGTTCCAGCAGCAGCCGGTAAGTATTAGACCTGTACTGTATGATCCCTGGGGGGGGTTAACACCCCCACCCCACCCCAGGGATCACCCTACTTCCAACAAGTTCGCACCGGGATCCTACCTTCCAGTTCAACTCTGGGTGGCGGCGGCGGTCCGGGGGCCTCAGCGCCGTCTGTGGCTGCCGGCTTCAGATGCTGTAGGCCTTCTGGGGAACTTCTGGGTTTTCCCGGAAGGCCTACTAGCGTCTGAAGCTGGCAGTCACAGCCAGCGCTGAGGCCCCCGGACCGCCGCCACCACCCGGAGCTGAACTGGAAGGTAGGATCCTGGGAACTTGTTGGAAGTAGGGTGATCCCTGGGAGGGGTGTTAACCCCCCCCCCCAGGGATCATATAGTACAGGTCTAATACTTACCAACTGCTGCTGGGACGGCCGCTGGTGCTGGGCTGGCTCTGGGTTGCCGGTGGAGAGTCACTTAGGGGAATTTTAAAAAAATAATCCAGGCTGGACAGGGTGGGTAGGGGGTGTCGCCCCTTCCACCCGTGCAGCCTGGACTCGGGGAGGGAAACGCGGGTTTTTGGTGGGGTTTTTACATTGCGCCCATTCATTTAAATGGCCGCAATGTAAAAAAAATCCGGTACCCGGAATCCGGTAACCAGGCCGGATTACCGGATTGAATCCGATAATGCCTGTACACCTAGTACCGGCATTATCGGATACCGGAAGATCCGGTTGTCCCGGCCCTAGTAATTTGGGTTGTTCCCCAATTACTGAAAAATCATTTGGGTCGGTTCACCTTTGTAGCTAAAGCTCTTTTCACACAGACACTCTAACACTAATAAAATGGGGTTTACATTGTATTATACATGATGCAGGTCTGCATGTGTGCTCTATGGGTGCCCTGAAACATGTATAATAAAATGTAACACCCATTTTATCAGTGTTAAGGTCCTTTTTGCACAGATACGGTGAGTGGGGGGATCGGTGTGTGCTGCCGGTGGGTGGAGGTGGGTGCTTTCCCTTTCCCATGGGCACACACCCATCTCCACCCACAGAGCCTTCTCCAATTGTTTTTGTATGGCTCCATGCATAGGTGATGGGTGGAGGTAGATGTGTGCCAGGAGTGCACACTCACCTCCACGCACACACACCCCGCCGCACCATGCGCATGGACACCTCACCACCACCACCACCACACATCCGCCAGCATACCTAGCGGGGGGCATCTGTGCAAAAACAGCCTAAGAGAAACACTTCAAAATCCTGTAACCAGCAAATTAGCAGACTCTGATAGGGAAGGGAAGATTCAGAGTTATAGACAGTTGCTACTGAAAACAAAAGATCCGGCTGTAGCCTACATGGTGTGACAAAGGGGTGTACGGAATCTTATTTCCCTTCATGGTTATCCTGCACCTCTCTCTCTGCTTTAGAAAAGACCCTCTGTGGCACTGCTAGGGCCCTGGGGTTTTGTCTGTCATGAGGAAGGGGTCCTGCTCAACTGAAGCGGCAACTCCTAGAGTCTCCAGGTGCCACGTGGGGGTGGTGGGAGAGGGAGTGACCAGGGAGTATGTGCATGGGGATGGGTGATGCTAGTTTCACTCCTGCAGTGCAGATGGAAGAAGTAGTAGCTCTAGGACCGAGAGGAAGCCTAAAGGGGACTGCTCACCATAATAAAATAATAGACCACATGATAATTGGTCTTGATCTCCTCTAGTATAAATATCACTCCCCCCCAGCCCCCCACAGAATGACAGTTCCTTCTAACCCTTTCTAGGAATATAAGGGGAAAAAAATCCATTGTAGGCTGGAAGGGTGTTGTGAGAATGTTAGGAGCCATCTCTAAGAACCTTGTTTACAAGGTAGCAACCTTCTGTTCTTCTTCGAGTGGCTCCTCACAGGACCTTTTTACATGGCTTCACAGGGTGGGAGGTCCGTGGCCGCACCGGTGCGTGGGCAGGGCGTGCACATGGCTGCACACGCATCCCCACTCACCCCCACTCATCCAGACCCACGGAGAAACCACCATTTCCCCTGGTTGCTCTGTGTGTGGGGACGAGTGGGGGGTGAGTGGGGATGTGTGTTAGGTGGGTGCGTGCACACACTCCCAGTCACCATGGGCACGCGTGCCACATCATTCACACAGGGATCCCCCACCCATGAACGCACAGCATGGGGGCAGGGCTTGGCTTGGAGGAAGCAGCCTGAGAATTGCCTAGGGTCGTGAAATTCCTAATTCAGACCCTGGACACAGCGGTCCCCCTTCCCAGAGCATGCAATCACATAACCCCAGGGTGGCCTCCTCAGGCCATGTCTGTCCAAAATGAGGTATTTACTCTGGAGGAATAATTGCCCAGGAGAAACAAATCCAAGAGTAACTGTTGATCATATGAGCCCAGCCTGAGTTTGCTCACCCAAGGAAGGCAGAACAGTCTTGACACATTCAGCCTTCAGCTGCTCAGATATGTTGCACTGGCATTCTTTTAGATTGAATTTCTAATGTTTTTGAAAGAAGGGAATGAAAAAATGCAAATATCTTTGGAAGGAGCTGTCTCCCTCCAGGATTTGGGGGTGCCGAGGGGTGGTCAGAAATTACACATCAGCTATAACCATTTGCCTCCAGCCCACCTGAACACTGCTGCCACCTCTGACCAGGGCAGAAAGCGCCCAAGGATCCAGGACTGAGGCCCCCTGATTGCAAAGAACAGTGTATCCTCTTGTCCTGACTAGGGGATGAAAAAGTGACACTTACCGTATATACCCGTGTGCTCAGGCTGGGGTCCCATACTGTGCAGAATGTCCCATTAGTTCCCCCCACCGGCCACCGTAGGACACCGCAGTCCACAGAGCTTTTGAAAAATGTGCATATGACATGGGGCACAGGCTTCCCACCGCTGCCCTAGACCTTGCTTTGCAAGGAGCTTGGAGTTGTTCTCTGTTGTTTTTTTTAAAATATAAACTAGCAGAGAGGTGCCAGCAAGGATGAGTGGGGAATAGACTGCCCCTTCCCCTGCATGGTTGTCTAAGGGCTCAGTTACCCAGACATATTGGGTAACAATAAACAAACAGCCAGCACACCGGCTACAGACTCCAAGGGGCGGGGGGGGTCAGGTGAGGACTTGGAACTGATGTGCGTCCAACCAGTGAGCACTTCCCCACACCCATTAGGGCAGGGGAACAGAACAAACCTGTGGTCAGGTGACCCTACCGCCAGTGCACCTCCATCAAGCGCTCTGCCCTCCACCATGATGGGCAGCCATGGTGGCCGGTCATGGCAGCCCCTGATCCCCAGTGGGGATGGGGCCAAAAATAGGTGCACTGGTCGACTATGGCATGGGTGGCCCTTGGCCCGGGATCATCTAGCCCAGACCTGGGCAGCAGCAGGCCCACATCTGGCGGCCTGGAAAGAGACGTCTGGGTGAGTCTCTGGCCCAGATGGGCCATAGCAGACCCTTGTCACGTCTGTTATCACTCATTTTTAATTAATGCTACTGTAGCCTCCCGATAAGCAGATCTAACTAATGAGAAGTATGCAAAGTCCTTTCTTGGTTGCCGTTTTAAAAAATGACACCCAGCAGCTGCTTCTTATAATGCACGTGGTAGACCTTTGGAAAGGAAACTGAAAGGTCAAGGATTCAAATTGGTTTAAGAAAGGGGATATTATATGTATATGTGATTTATTTTTTAAAGTTTGCTTTAAAAAACTGTTTATTTTTCCAGTCCAGCCTCAGTAAGTTCAGTCCTCATTACTCACCAAAGAATCCACCACACAGAAGGGAAGTTCTATAAATTACTCAGCTGCTGGAAAAGCTTTGGTAGGAGCTTCAATTTTCTTACACATCAAAGAATCCAAATATCCCACACCCCCATACCCACCATGTCAGTTACAGTTGACGGTATGAATGGTAGACTTCACTTAGGAAGAAACAAAACTAAAACTAGTTCTTAGGCAGAACTAAAACTAGTTTAGGTAACACTGTAGAACACCCAAAGCTTAGACAGCAACACTACTAATGCTGCTGTGGCATCCTGACCAACAGCTACTTAACCAATGGGCAGTTTGCAAAGTACTTGGATAGTGGCTGAATGAAATGCAGTATATTGCAGTTGCTTTTGTAGCTCAAGTGACAAAGCTTTGAAAAAGAAATTGAAAGATTAGGGGTTTGAATTTGGAATATGTGTGTCGGACTGATTTTTTAAAAAAATTCGGGGTGGGGGAGGGGGCTCAGCTCACTTAGAATTCTGGAATGGAATATTTTACATTTGCATAAATTTCCACAAATCAGCACCTACCTGTATGCAAATAAGGAGGGACACTTTTGCTGCTATTATTGTGGGGACGTTGATTGAACCATTGGGGTGGGTGGTTGCATTTTTGTGTGTAAGAACATTTTGCATTGTCTGAAAATGAGTTCATTTTTGCAATGGGGTCAGGGTGTGTAACCCTCTTCACATACTCAGAGGCATGCCACTGCCGCATGCCTTGCGATTCTCTGTGTCTGCATTGTCAGTCACTTGCTGTGTAACATCCCCATCCACACCAAGGCCACGGGGTATCAGACAGCTTGTGCTCTACAATTCCCTGCCGCCACCCTAGGAAGCCATTGCCAAGCAACAGACTCTAGTAAGTGTGTGAAGGAAGTCGGGGGTCTTCCACCCGAGGCCTGTCACAATCACACTGAGTTTGGAGGTAATTCCTTTCCCAGAAGCTGCCCATCACCCATGGAAGGAGAGCGAGCAGGAAATGCCACAGTGAGGCCTACCTGGATGGTTCTGTGAGAGGTTCTGTTCCACATACATGTGGAAAGGCCCTGCTCGCACTGGGCTTCCCCGCAGCTCTCCCCAGATGGTATGTGGGTGGTAATCTCGGCAGCTTAGCATGGCACCTTGATGAATGGGCTGTAGAATTTGGTGAGATAATTAAAGAACCTGACTCTCACAATGCACCTGATAACAAATGAGGTGTCTCTCTGCCTTTGCTGTTTTGCACAGTGAATTATATTTCTAAAGATTAATGGGTTTACTGTTCCTATCTCAACACTGTTCCCCCTCCATTACCTCTCTGTGCATGGTGCCTTCCTTTGCAACTGTCCTCAGGCTAGCTCTGCCCACAAATGCATCCCAGCCTTGCATACACTCAGAGAAACAGCACACAGCTGGGCTGGCGCTCTCTTGCCTCGTGCACTGGTTAAGCATCTGCTCAAAGCCAAAAGGAATCTGCTGTGAGAGTCCAGAGTGGTCCAGACCCAACAGGTCTCATCCTCTAGGGCCAAGGTGGGAATGATTCCAGCAGCACGCTCTCCAGGGCTAAGCATCCCAAGCATGGAGCTCCCATCCCTTCCCTCAGAATCCTCCCACTTGCGGGAAATGATAGGATTGTTAGGAATCAACTTGGCCCTTCCTCCTCATCCATCCCCTCTGAAACGTGCCTCTGTGTCCTGGCCAAGAACAGTCAAAAAACCACTCACAGCCTTTCACAGCTTCCTTAGCTGACTCTTCACATGCTCAGTGGTAGGGAGACCACTTTATTTGGTCGACTGATCTTGTATTGGGATCTCTCACAGAGGAAAGGCAGAGAGGTTACAGGCTAGCTCTCGAGTATAGCAGAAGGGGAGCGGGATGCTGTGTGCTCCCTTTTACTCTGCTAGTGCTCCTCTAAAAGATGCCTATTGAACTCAAATAGGATCTTGAATGAGACACTACAAGTTGGAACTCTGTATTCTTCATAACCAAGCACTTCCTGTGGCCCCAAATCTTGAATGATCCAACAAGATAACATCACAAGACAACCACTTAAGTTAACCATAAGATACAGCACCACCCTTTCCACACAACTCATTACACCTGCTCGTCAACCCCGGCCAATTAAGTATAGTTATTATTACTGATAACTCTTAAAGATCCAGAGAGTCCACCAGCTAAGTGTGTCACTCTGCCCTAGAACCTTGTACTCCATCATGGAAATATCACCCCTAGTTGGGTTGAGATTGAATATTAGTGAGCTCACAATACCTGTCCCTCAGATGAAACCTATTGGGTGTGGGAAGACTGTTAAGGGCTGCAGCGAGTGGCATTCCTCACGGCCTAACAGCAATGCCTCCTTCACAACCAGTCTCTATCATGTTCCGCCAAAAACTACAGGAGTATATATATCCACACTGGAGCTGAAACAAATAGGCCCCACCCACAGCACATGTGTGTAAACCCATTGAATTCTCCTTCCTAAACCCAAACTGGTGAATGATGCGCAGGACTGGATTTAGGATTTTAGTGCTTCTAGGCAACTCAGGCTGCCATTCCCCACCCTGGAACTCTGGCACGTTCACGGGCTGCTGTCTCAGCTAGGGAGGGAAACCATGGCGGCGCCCAGCACAAACGGAGAGAATCTTCCTCTGCACTCGACAGCATCACAGAATACGTTTGTGGGGGTTTCGGGGGCAGAACGGGGCTTCTCCAGGTGGGGATGGATGGTGGGTCCCTTTCCTCCAGACTGCAGGTGAGGCAGTGTGGTAGCAGCACAGGGAGAGGGATGCTGTGTCTGGGAGGGTGCAGGCTTAGAACAGAAACCCCCAACTCTCCCCCTTTTTCAACCCCTCCCCCCCCAAAGCTGCTACCCATGGCACACTTCATTTCAAGTAGCATCCTCTTTCAAGTGGCCTGCCACTAATTTAATTAATTTAATTTATTTATTTATTTTATTTTTATTTATTTATTATTATATTTTTATCCCTAATGACCCTATTGACTGGGTCATTAGGGATAAAATTAGCTCTGTATGATCATCGAAGCTACTTCTTTGTATTTAGCTCAAGTTCAGCTCTAACCATCTCATATTGCCTAAAGAGAGCTCTGTGATGCACAGAAGATAAGCTAATAAAAAGCACCCCTGTACTCAGTTTGCCTCTCTCTTGCAGCTAGAGAGAGCTATGGGTTGTCACCCCCTTTTGCAGTAAACTGAGGACTGGGTACATAACTTCTTGGAAAGTCAGATAGTCTGGCCGCGATGATGCAGATAATCGCCACTACTCATTGCAATTCCATTGGGTATCTCTTTTGGTTATTTCATGGGGGGCGGGACATGGTTTGGTTATTTCATCCCCCCCATCATTTCAGTGATGTCATTTGGGCAATATTAGCAGTGTCACACATGTGAAATTGCTGAAAATGATGGTGCCAATAGATGTCGAAAAGATTGAAACCCCCCCCACACACAAAATACCCCAACTGAAAACAGACAAACAAAAACAACTAAAATGGAATAACTGAAACAGCAAATATACAACAAATACTTGTTTGGGTTGTGCCTATTATATGGCTGTTCGGAGGGCTGCCTGAATATGCAGTTAATACCCACCAGTAATAAATCTACTACCCGTTTCAGCCCTTCTGCAAACCCGCATCAGCACCCCCTGGGGAGTTCTGCATCATTTTGCCTCTTCATTTCACTCCCTTTTGAGCCAGTTGTGAGGATCCTCATTGCTTGCCCTTCCTTTTTGATTCTCAGGTCCTTTTCACACGGGCGCACCCACCTCTCACACACGTGTGCGGGGGGATAGGGGGGAGTGTCTGTGCAAATGCTGCGGCAGGTGGGGGGGGGATGGGGGGGTGTCTGTGAGAACACCGCGGGTGGGTGGGGGCATGCACACTCCCGTGCTCCACTCACCTCCACCCATCACCCATGCACTGAGCATCAGGCACCAATGCCCTACGCTCCATGCGTGGATCTGGGTGGAGGTGGGCGGGTGTCCATGGGAATGCACCCCCCTGCACCGCCCACCCACTGCGGCACATGTGAAAAAGGCCCAAGTCTCTATGCACCCAGTTCTCAGTTTACTGCAAACGGGGGTGCTGTAGCTCTCTCTAGCTGCAAGACAAAGGCAAAGCGAGTACAGGGATATTTTATTAGATTATCTTCTGTGCATCACAGAGCTCTTCTTTAGGCAATATGAGATGGTTAGAGCTGAACATGAGCTACATACAAAGAGGTAGCTTTGATTAGCATATAAAGCATACCCCACTTCAAGTGAATAGGGTCATTAGTGACAGGCTGAGGCCACTTGAAAGAGGAGACACTTGAAATGAAGTGCGCCATTACCACATCAAATGCATGGCAGACACAGGGTTAACAGACAGCCGGCTGGAGACTGCTGGAATGAGTCATGAACCCTATATCTCTCTTTAGTTCATTATTTTTAGTATCAAGTAGAGTTGTGGATTTCAGTTGCCAGATTCATCATGTGAAACTGCTGTACAGGTTCCCTTGTAGGACAAGGACTGAAAGATCAGAAATGGACTGGCTGCATTGGGGAATTGTGCTCACTCTGGTGCTTATTTATTTATTTATTTATTTATTTTTATTTTATAAATTTATACCCCGCCCCTCCTGCAAAAGCAGCCCGGGGCGGCTTCCAACAATAAAATACAATAAAATATAATTTAAATCATCCATAACAATATAAATTATTAAAACAGGGCTAATAAAACATTTTAAATGATAGATCAGGTGGGGGAGCTAAAAAAAACTTCACCCTCCCCTCCCACCCTCCCCAAAGGCCTGGGTGAACAGCCAGGTTTTACAGCTTCGCCGGAGTGTCAATAGGCTGGGGGCCAGGCGAGCCTTCTCCGGAAGGGAGTTCCAAAGGCGCGGTCCGGCCACTGAGAATGCCCTCTCTATTGTGGCCCCCCATTTAACACGGGGGACCTCCAAGAAGGCACCCCCGGCAGACCGAAGGAGCTGCTCTGGGGCGCGGACGGCGAGGCGGTCCCTGAGGTATGAGGGACCCAGACCGTGAAGGGCTTTATAGATCAACACTAAAACCATAATCCATAATCATGTCCATACTCATGTCTAAAACTCATGTCCATAATCATTTTCCCGCGATAAGCTAATAAAAAGCATCCCTGTACTCACTTTGCTTCCTACGACGGCACCCTCTTTTGCAATAAACAGAGCTGGGTGCATAGATTCTTGGCAACAAAAAGGAAGGGCAAGCAATGAGGATCCTCACAACTGGCTCAAAAAGAGGTGAAATGAAGAGGCAAAATGATGCGGAACTCCCCAGGGGGGTGCTGATGAGGGTTTGCAGAAGGGCTGAAATGGGTAGTAGATTTATTACTGGTGGGTATTAACTGCATATTCAGGCAGTCCTCCAAATAGCCATATAATACGCACAACCCAAACAAGTATTGCTTGTGTATTTGCTGTTTCAGTTATTCCATTTTAGTTGTTTTGGTTTGTTTGTTTGGGAGTTTTCAGTTGGGTTATTTTTTTTGGGGGGGGGCGTTCAATCTTTTCAGCATCTATTGGCATCATCATTTCCAGCAATTGCACATGTGTGACACTGCTAATATTGCCCAAATGACATAAATGAAATGACTGGGGAGGGGGGGGGCGAATTAAATAACCAACCCCCTCTCCCCCCAATGAAATAACCAAAACAGATACCCGATGGAACAGCAATGAGTAGTGGTGATTCTCTGCATCATCAGGGCCAGACTTAGGGGCAGGCAACGTAGGCACTTGCCTTGGGTGGCAGATTTTTTTTTGGGGGGGGCAGTTTTTTAGGAGTTGGGGGTTTCTGTTCTGAGTCTGCACCCTCCCTGCCACAGCATCCTCTCCCTCTGCTGTTACCACACTGCCTCACCTGCACCACCCACAACCTGAAGGAAGGGGACTCCCCTGTCCATCCCCACCTGGAGGAGCCCCATTCTTCCCCCAAGCCCCCTGTGAACACACTCTGCAGTGCTGCCAAGTGCAGAGGAAGAGTCTTTACTTTTGTACTGGGCACCACCATTGTCTCCCTTCCTAGCTGAGACAGCAGTCCGCAAACACACCAGAGGGTGAAGGAGTGGGGAATGGCAACTTGAATTCCTAGGGCTGCTAAAATCCGAAGTCCAGTCCTGTGCAGCATTCACCATTTTTGGTTTGGGAAGGGAAACTCAATAGGTTTACACGTGTGGGGGTGGGGAGTGTTTGTTTCAGCTCCAGTTTGGAGCTCCACAGCTCCAACGTATTCATTTCAGCTCCACAAACTCCTGTAGTTTGTGGTGGAACATGATAGAGACTGGTTGTGAAGGAGGCATTGCTGTTAGGCCGTGAGGAATGCCACTCACTGCAACCCTTAACAGTCTGCCCACACTCAATAGGTTTCATCTGGGGGACAGGTATTGTGAGCTCACTAATATTCAATCTCAACCCAACTAGGGGTGATATTTCCACGATGGAATATAAGATTCTAGGGCAGAGTGACACACATGGCTGGTGGACTCTCTGGATCTTTAAGAGTTATCAGTAATAATAACTATACTTAATTGACCGGAGTTGAGGAGCAGGTGTAATGAGTTGTGTGGACAGGGTCATGCTGTACCTTAGGGTTAGGTTAAGTGGTTTCTTTGTGATGTTATCTTGTTGGGTCATTCAAGATTTGGGGCCACAGGAAGTGCTTGGTTATGAAGAATGCGGAGTTCCGACTTGTAGTGTCTTATTCAAGATCCTATTTGAGTTCTATAGGCATATCTTAGAGAAGCACTAGCAGAGTAAATGGGAACACATGACCATGGGCGTTGCTACCATAGGGACAACCAGGACATTTGTCCCGGGGCCCATCGTGACTGGGGGCCCATCGCCCCATCCCTATGGTAACTAAGCCGGCAGCCTGTCCCATCTGAGGTTTCCCTTCCCCCCAAGTTGTGGCTCGGGAGCTCCGCCTGGGCCCCCATGCTGGCTGACGCATGGTCCCCCCTCAGTCCCTCCCCTCTGGGCCCACCCACGGGGACAGCACCCCCCATTGGTCAGCCGTGGGCTGACATCACGCTTGACCCGCACCCCCATAGCCATACATGGTTATGGGGGGCAGGTCAAGCATGCAAGCCCTCCACATGGCGGAGACCCAGAGTTACTTCCGGGTCCCTGCCATGTGGAGAGCTCTCTGGCTCGCTCCATGGGGGGGCTGAAGGGGCAGGTGGGGGCAGCCTGGGGG
>QEPC01001126.1:2490949-2501390 GCA_003113815.1 Sphenodon punctatus
AGTAAGTGGTTTGTGGATCACAGCCATTGTTTTCTATGCAAGTAATTAAAGCCTTACCAACATATGTAGAGTTTAATTCATAGTAACTATTGACTGTTAGAATGCATTTATTTTCTCTTGCTGCACAGTTTATCTGCTTACGGTAGTTAAAACTTATTCTCTTTAAGAGGTTTCAGAGCTGGGTTGTAGGATCTGTGAGCTGATTTTTTTTCCCATACAGAAGCCTCCTGAAAGAATGTATCCCTAATGGCTATTTCCTTAAAGACTACCTGATAGCAACCACTATCGGATATCAACTAGACCCGGAAGAGTCTAAAATCCCATGGGACTCCTGCAAGGGGCTTCTTCTCTGAAGATCAGGGGCATCTCCAGACATTTATCACATGGTCCTCTCAGCTGATCCGCCCCTTCAATTTAGTGCACATGGTGCCTAATCTTACATATAGAAGCCATTTCCAAACCTAAAAGGATGATAATGAGAATAACATCACTTGTAACCACTGGACTGTTTAAGAGAGGGATCGGGACTGGACATGTGGTTGTGAGTTGGGGGAGGGGATAGGGATGTTTCTGGAAGGGGGGGGTCAGAGGTAGGGTTATGATGTGTTCCAAACTAGGGCTGAAAGGGGGGGGAGATTATAAAACGTTTTAAAAACACTGATAAAATTACAACAATTAAAACCGGGTAGCACTAAAATAATTAATACAAGAGGATAAGAGGGGAAAGGGTTGAAGGGAGTAGGGGATGTTCCACAGATCGAACACTGAAACCTCTCAGCCATTCTCCGATATCAGGGAGACTGAATGCTCAGCATGAGAACCAGACAAGCTGGTCTAAGAAAGCTTACGGCTCATCATCGAGGTCAAGGGACTAGGAGCTGGGGTAATTACCGGCAGCGGGGAGCTGGAGTACAACAAGGAGCAAACACAGGAGAGAGAGGGTTAGCGCAACAGGGAACAAGGCAAAACGTGAGGGACTCGGGACATAAGGAAGACCAACCACCATGGAGAAAGGGCAAGTACAAGGAAAGTACACAGCAGAGTACACACCGTGGGGAAGGACTACGGGGACAAGGGAGCTGGGCGAGAAAGGCCTCGACACATGAAGGGAACAAGGATTACCAACGACAACAAGGAGGGGAAGTGCTACTCACACATGGGACGCAAAGGGTCAATAGAACACGAAGACTCAACACAGAACAGGCATAACCTAGGGGAAGAAACAGGTCAACACTGTATCGAATCAAGAGAAAGAACAAAAATCAAACACGGGGAAGAGCAGTTGCTCCACCAGCTTCCGGAGGCCAGCAGAAGGTCTTAAATATGGTGGCCAATCAGGAAGCTAGGAGACAGGCAACAGAAATAGGAGACAGCTGAGCAAGGGCAGGACACACACCAGGTGGAGAGAGATGCAGGAGGAGGCTGTCACGGAGAAACATAAGGTCACACACGTGTAACATGGGACTACATGTATACTACAAGTCTGGTAAATATGTAATGCCAAAGGGTCCACATGTATGTAAGGTTACAACTGAGAGCTGTAGAACTCAAATTGGGGCTCCGACATGTCACCAGGCTACAGGAAATACAAAGAGATAACAAAATGGGTATTGAGGTCTCTCGCCAGACAGCCCTGTTGAGATGTAAATTGACTTCCATGTTTGCCTGGGTTGCCTACGTGACCGGACCCACGATTCCCCCAAGGTGAGAACAGAGACAAAGAAGGGGAAAACTATTTAAATGAGCCAGTAAGTCACCTAAGAGGCTCTTCCATCCTAAAGTCATCTTGAGAACTGATATACATGTGAAAGCCTGCCTGGCAGGAGTTAGGCTGCAGAAACATGAGCAGAGAGACATGATTTTGCTTTCTACCAACTAAGAAACCAGCGCCCAGTCATTCTACCTTTATGGCTGAGGAACAAGAAGCTTATGGACCTTGGTAGAGTAAGATGCGTAATTTAGGAACTCAACCAGTATAGGTTAGGAATGCATTATGCTTACCTTTGGTTTCTAATAACCACTCTGTATCAACTATCTTGCTTATGTAATCAATAAACTTACTTCTTATCTTTACGAAGAAGGGTCTGTGTCTAACATTGGAACACAAGTGAGTAACAAGAGCCCTCAAGCTCTTGCAAACCCAGAGAGTAAAGAGTCTGTAAACGGGAAGGATCGGGCCCTTGTGTGACAAAGGAGTTTCATTGTGGCAGACTTGAATTAGCCAGAGAGAGAAACTAATTCAAGAGAGCTGCGCGCAAGGGAAACTGAGTCATTCAAACCCGGTAAAGTGGGGGTGCGGACCCTCAAACCCGTGGCAGAGGCAGAGCAGGAAGAAAGAAAACGCATGCCACCAAGGCATCTTGTGGTGCAAGCTGCTGCAGCAGCGCCACCAGGGGTTCAAGACCTGGACCTGAGAGGGAGAAATGGCTGTATTAGTCTTTTCTGATACTTCACTAACTATTCTAAGTTCTTCTTAAAGTGGGGTGCCCAAAACTGAACACACTACTCCAGCTGGGATCTAACCAGAGCTGAGTAGAATAGCACAATGACTTCCTGCATTTTGCATGAAATGCTTCTGTTGATGAAGCCCATGATAGCATTAGCCTTTTTTGCAACTGCGATGTTCTCTCTTTGGTGAACCAATTCCATCTCCAGTGTCCTTTGCCTCCACATCACTTGAAAATTGACTGGAGTACTTTGGGGGAATATTTTCCAACTGTCCCACAGGACACCTACTACTAGTTTGCACCTGTACCACCTCCATTTTTTTTTAAGCTGCCTCATGATGGGTCCCTGCAGTGCTGCTTCTGATATAATGGGGTCATTATATCAGATATAGCATGTTCAGTGCTGCTTCTGATATAATGGGGCTGGGAATTAAGTGGCTGATACCTTTAAGGAGAGACACTGGGTTCCACTTCCATATTAGTAACACTGCACACAGTCTAAATCTATAGAATTGTCCCAAGTAGTCTCTTTCTTCCCTAAGAGCTTATGAAGTTCATTTGTTGGCCTCGTTTATAAAATGGTTTTCAGACACCATCCTCTCATGGTGGTTGGGCATTGTAGCAGGAAGACTGTAGCCACTTCATGCTGCTCAAGATGGAAGCATGACATAGACTCAAGGTAGGTGGGGAGAAGAGAAGCAGCCTAGAGGAAGTCATAGCAGGTGAGACGATCCGTATACAACATTTGGGATTTTCACTGGTTTGAGTTTATCTAAGCTAGATTGCCCACAAGATGTACCCACTAAAGCCATAGCATGTTACAGTTATTGAAACTCGTGCAAGACGTTCTTGGTAAAACTGCAGAGTGTTCCAGTTGGCAATTTGGTATATCTGCTTGCCAGCGTACTAGATGCATATTAGTGATAGGTATCATAAACTGAAGCACCTAGATGGAGGGCAGTGTTCCTCCACATGGAATTTTTGTTTGTGCTGATTTAGGGTTGCTACATATGTATATTTTCCCAGGCCACTTATGACAAATACACATTACAGGGCCTGCATTGTCACCTATGCAGGCCCTGCAACATGCATTTTTTATAAGTTATACATTATATAAGTGGCCTGGAAAAAAATACATAGGTGGTAGGGGTGGGAATACCGGTTCTCCCGAGATCCGATATTGCCGGTATTTGGGTGTATCAGCTTAAACCGATAAATCCGATATTTACCTGTACCGGCATACCGGATTTTTAACATTGGCCGCAGTACCGGATTTTTTTACATTGCAGCCATTGAAGTCAATAGCCGCAATGTAAAAAATCTGGTACCACGGCCAATGTAAAAAATCCGGTATGCTGATACTGGTAAATCTGGTACCTGGGAGAGTCGATACCGGTACATCTGGTATTCTCCCTGGTGTCCCACCCCTAAGGTGGCAACCCTCTGGCTTCATCTGTCCACAGATGAAGGAAAGCATCACCCGGACTCAGTCTAGTCTGCAGCTGAAGACTGGGTGAGATTAGTACTAATAGTCTGGCTGGCGGTTGATGCACTGTTGTCACTTAAGAGTCTTTCCATTGTAAGCTCTGTCATTTGTTACTCTGTCACTGATATGCTGATATGTACACTTTCCAATTCATTCAGATGTTATGCTACCATTTATATTTTTCCTTCATGTATCATTTATACTGCATGTTTCTTTATGTACTCATTCTATACTGCTTTTGGATTTAAGCAAAGTCTTTTAAACTCACTCATTTCCTGACAAGCGGTCTGAGGTTTTGTGTGGATTCTGCTGTAGACACGGAGGCCATTCTAGCTCTGGTTCTGCTGTAGGAATAGAGGCGGTGCTGGTGTCTCAACCTGGCCCGGATTCTGCTGCGGGAAGAGAGGCAGTTAGTTCTGGTGTCTTGATCTGGCCTGGATTTTGGCTGTTGGAGTGGAGGCCATTCTGATGCCTCAGTGAGACCCAGGTTCTCCTTTGAGAAAGGAGGCAGTACTAGTGTCTGCTCCTGGACCGGGTTCTGTTCTGTGAATGAAGACAGTCTTGTACCTTGGCCTGGCCTGGGTTCTGATGTAGAAACAGAGGAGGTGTTCCTCCTATGGGAATCAAGGCAGTGCTGGTATCTGGGCCTAGACACGGCTTTGTTTCCCTGGGACATGGTGCTGGTGTCTGTGCCAGGTTTGTGGTCTGTTTGCTTCTCCTGTGGGCAGGCTTTGTGCTAAGCCAGCAGGATGATGATCGTCACTGCCCAGTGCCCACACTTCTGGGGCTAGTGCTCTGGCTGTCAGCATTCCTTGTCTGTCACTGTGTCCAGAGGTGCTGACAACAGCTACACTGCCTGCTCACCAGCCCATGGCTCTTACAGGAAAGCAGATCTGCTGCTGAGTTCAGTGCCCAGGGGAATACGAGACACAGGGTCAGCTCCTGCATGTGACCCACACTGCCTGCATTATACAAGCATGGTTGCTGGACTCCTTCTCCCACTGGCCTCTGCTGCTATGAGTGCTTTCTTCACCAGTGGCATCACATTCCTGCCTGACAGCCTGATCTTTTCAAGGCAGAACTGGCATGCAGAGATGGAGCCAACCCAGACCTGAATCGACATGGAAATCAGATTGCCCTTCATCCTAGCGCAGTCTTCATGGTAGAGCCAGGGCCCTGTGTTCATAGAGTCAGAGATGTGAAGACCAGAAGAGACACTGAACTCTTCTGGCCTGATCCTCTTTATAGCAGAGACCAGTGAATCCCCTCCAGACATTGCTGTACCAAGCCAACTGGTTTGCACTTAGCTAATCCTCTTTTGTGGGAGTGCATGTAGTTTGGGGAGGAGCAGGTCTACTTTCAGCCACCTGTGCCAATGGTTAATCATCCAGAGAGTCTTATTTCATTCGAACATGGATTTGTCCCACTTAGTTCCAACCAACAACAACTACTGCAATCAAATGTAATGAAAAGCAAATAAGATAATAATAATAATAATAAATGTATATAAAATGAATACAGAGTTCATATGAGTAAAACTCCAAGCAATTACAGAATAAACATATTCTCGTATAATACAGTGTAAAAAGAATGATAAAATCCAACACGTTTCGAGCTTAGCTCTTCATCAGGGATTTTCTACAAATGGAAATATAATAATCATATTACATAAATCTATAATATCAACAAACTCAAAAGAAATAACACCATAAATACACTATGTACCTGCATGATCATAAACGATAATATAAAACAGTGCAAATAATGCAGGCTTGTACAAGAACCTATACAAATAAGAAAAGGAGAGTGTGTCATATACCCAATCCACCAAAAAGTAAGGAGAAAGGTGTATGTAAATAAAATATCTAAAAACCAACACCATTTCAATGGGCATGATATGATGTAAAAAGCATCCAACGGTAGACTCATGAAAATAAGTAAAAAGGACAACAGAAACAAGATGGGGCAGGGGAGGGAGGACACAGTATGTGCCTTCCTTCAGCTTAACCTTAAGTGTGTAACAGTAACAACTGACAAACCTCAATCGATCCACCTTAACTTGTACACATGCATAGCAGGTGATCCACAGCTTAATTCCAAGCCACCAGGAGAGAGTTGCAGGTGGGTGTAGGAGGCTCTTGTCCTGCCTCCTTCTGCTAGATTCAAGAGCTCTTCCCTTAGCACTCATCCTTGGAAGGCATGGAGGTCTAGTACCGTCTTGCAGTGCTCACTGGATGGCTCTACCTGGCACCTCGTTTTCTTCACAGCTAAAGGGAAAAGGGGAGTCTCCTTGTGGGCAGGGTCAGAGGGGTCAACTGGTGGGAAATGAACATCCCTGTGAGCTCTCTCTCGAGCTCTCTCTGCATTGCACAGGCCTGGGGACAGATCCCACTCCTTCTTGGCAGCATCCCCCGAGAGACACAGGGACCGTGCCGTATGCACCCATCTGCTCTCAGCAGCCTGTGTTGTCTACATGTGGTACCCTGGGTTTTGTACAGAGTGTTCAGCACAGCAGATAGCTCCAGGCTTGGGGTTTTGATGCTTTCGGAGTGGAATTAAAAGGTATGTGGATTGGCCACTGCCTCCCCAGACACAGGTACACACGCGCGCACACACACACACACACACTGGGTGTTTTTAGACAGATGGGGAGCCTGCCCGAGCCTGAAGGCGATCCTGTTACCAGCTTCAGCTGGGTCCACATTAGAAGGACCAGCAGTGTCCCTGGGCCACAGTCTGAACGTGCGTCCCCCCGTGCCCCTCCCCCCCCACACAGACACATTGTGGACACTCACTCAACATTCTAGTCTGGCGCCTGTGACTCCATGGTGCTGAATGGGGCAGCGGATGGACGGATGGGTGTGGAGTCCTCCCAACAGATTGGTGGCAGTGCCACATTTGGTTGTTGCCCCAGGTTTGGCCAGCCTGTTCTGTGCAGCACGTTCCTGGATGTTGCGTATCATGCCATGCTGGACTGCACCAGAGCAGCTGCATCCTTCACTGGGGTGCAAAGCTGGCAGGCGCCCTTTAGACAAAGGGGTCAACCCAGGGGTGACGGGGACATCCATGGCCACCTCAGGAGTTGCTGTCCATCCTGTTTACACCCAGTGCCTCTAGGACCAGCAGTCACTTTCAGCTAGGGTTACACTACCTCCCCTTTAAATGAGGGTGCTTATGAAAAATACATGTTGCAGGGCTGCCCTGGAACCAATGCAGCCCTGCACCACGTGTTTTTCATAAGTGTTCTACATTCAGCCCTTACAGTGAGAACAGGATTGTATCTATATTAGGTGCGGGTGGACTGGAGCCCATGAACCTGGGAGCCTTGCAACATGGGAATGCTCACAAACACCATGCACAGCTGGTGCGGCATTGCTGCCACCATAAGCATTGGCTACAGGGTTCTCCCTCCCTGGGAAACACCGGATAGGGTGGCGTCTCTTCCCCATAGTGCCCAGAGTTTGAAGGGAGCCGGCCTACCTGAGAAGAGTAGGACATGTTGGGATTCAAGGGGGCGGGACCTAATTAAGGTAAGGCAAGCCTGTTGGGAATCACTTCCCTGTCCCAGTCTGACTCAGGTAAGCCCTGCCCTCTAGGGATGGGACTAGCGGTATCGGATTAATCCGATAATTGGCGATATCAGATTAATCAAATAATACCAATAATATCGGTAACGGTGTATCGTTTTTTTAGCATTGCTGATTTTTCGGATCTTTAACATTGCAGCCATTTTAACAATGTCCGCAATGTTAAAGATCTGAAAAATCGGCAATGTTAAAAAACTGATACACCGATACAGATAAATCCGATATCAGATTAATCCGATACCGTTAAAACCGGTAAACGATAATTCGCCGATAATCCCATCCCTAGCCTCTGTTCTGGTGACCCCAACCTCCCTGCCCCAGCAACCCCTGGCGGCAGGATGGGGTGGCATTCCAACGTCTGCCCCAGGGGCCATTCCAAAACAGCTGTGCCCGTGAGACAGAGAGGCAACCCTCCCGCACACCGTCAGGGCGAGAGAGTTAGTGAAGGCTGCTACAGTGAGCAGCCTGCTTCCCGGGTCCTAGGGAGCAAGCCAAGCCATCGAAGCATCTCTGAAATGTGCTTATATTTTATAGAGACATTTAAATTAGGTACCTGTGCAAATCAGCAGGTCATTAATCACCCATTCGTTTAATTGGTTTTCCTGCCAAATTGGTTACAGATAAATAATTAAAGCTAAAAAGCAGGTTTGGATGCTTTTTGCTGGAAAGCAGGGTCGGCAGCTGTAAAATAAATCCTTAACTCTTCAGCTGTCAGAACCCAGCCCAGCCGACAAGAGCAGGGCAGAGCGGCATGGGACAGTGGGGCGGGAAGAGGAGTGAATTGGGGCTGAGCCAGGGCCAGAGGCAGATGGGCTGGCGCAGGAGTGGCAGGATTCCGGAAATGCTGGCATAGAACTTCCAGCAGAGCCAGCCGAGCCCAGTGCCAGGCTCCATTAGAGCCTGGCTGGGGTGCAGCGGCGAGAGCGAGTGCATCTGATTATGAAGCACACATCACCGGGGGCCGCTCACCCATTTTTCCTGACCAGGCGAGGCGCGCTTCCGTTTGCTGCTAGTGTAGATTTTTCAGTGCGCTTGGCTGCTAATCATGCATAATAATCGCATTTGCAAGAAAACAAATGTCACTTGGCTGAGTGCTTTTTTTTTACTGCCCTGTAAACATGCCCCGGGGAATCCTGGGCCTATAAAATATTGACAAGGTCCTTGTTTCTGAAGCCATCGTCGGTCCTTCTCCTCTCAATATAGAACAAGCCCATGCTGCAGCGTCCAGTTGGCCACGTGCACTGTTGTCAGGATGGCAGGAATCAGGTCCAGAGGCAGGAGTTGTGCAGCATCCACCCAACTTCCTGGGGCATCAGGTCAAACTTAAATACAGGCTGGTAGTGAACCAGGAATCTGGGGGCATGGAGCAACACTGAGGAGGGGTGTGGCCTCACCAGCACTGGGAGATGCTTCAGCAGAAAGTCTGGGCTCTGGCCCAAGTGCACCGATGATGCCAAAGAGCCAGCCACCAACTCCAGACCAGGACTCCACGGGTGCCAATTAAAGGCCCGGCTCTTTACAGCTGCTTGGCATGGAGAATCCAGAGATTCACAGTCCAGGAGAAGACGGAGGGCTGGGACCATAGTCATACAAGGCTTGAGAGAAAGAAATCCCTTTATTTCCACTCCTGGAATTGGCTGAGCTCTGTGACCATCAGTGCATTCATGGCACCAGATACTCCCTGCCCAGCCAACTCTGCTGTATAGAGCATGCCAAGGGGAGTCACTAGGCAACACAAGCCAGTGCCTTGTTCCACGTAGGCCCATCCCATGCTGTTTGACCTGCTGTGCACTTCCTGGGCTCCCTTCTCCACAGTGGTGTAGCTAAGTTTAATACGGCCCCGGGGCAACTCAAATGACTGCACTGCACACCATGCTCACATCTTCAGTCACACACCAGAGGTGGCAGGCCGGGGGGACCTAGAAGCAGGGTTCAGGGAACCAGCTTGCTTGGGGGAACCCTGGCTTCAGCACCAGCCTGGTCGGCTCTGTCTCATGCCACCCATTCTGTCCCAGAGCCCTTGAATGCCTGGGCCTTCTATGCCACTAATCCTCCACCCCAGCAACCCAGATGGGTGACGAATGAGGAATTTTGCTGTTGCAAGTGACGTAGTAACTGTTAGGTCAGAACAGAATGTTTTGAGAGTATAAAACCTGTTTTCAAGGATCATTTCTTCCTGTGTATTAAACACCTCAATTTCTAAAAAAAAAAGAGAAAAAGTCCATTTTATCTTATGCAGCTCTCTCCAAGGTTCATTATTTATTTATTATTTATTTCACTAAATTTATTTGCCGCCCCCTCCTGCCACAGCAGCTCGGGGCGGCTTCCAACATTTAAACATATAAAAATAGAATAAAGCATGTCTGATATAAAAACAATAAATAATAATATAAAAAACACAGTAAACCCAAAAGCAGAGCTAACTCCCACCACCACCGCCCCCCATCCCCCGTCTCCCTCACCAAAATCTGGCAGAACAGCCAGGTCTTACATTGTCGTTGGAAATAGGAAAGGTCTGCGGCCAGGTGGACCTCCATCAGGAGGGAGTTCCACTGTGGCCACCGAGAATGTCCCCCTCATTGTCGCCACCAGGGATACCCGGGGAACTTCGAGGAGGGCATTCCCAGACAACCGCAGGGACCGGTCCAAGACCCGGAGGGTGAGGCAATCCCGCAGATAGGCAGGGCCCAGACCATTTAGGGCATTATAGGTCAAAACCATCACCTTGCATCAGGTCCGGAAGATTATAGACAGCCAGTGCAGAAAGTGGAGTATTTATTTATTTAAACAATTTTCTATCCCGTCCCTCCTGCTCCAGGCAACCCGGGGTGACTCACATCGCAAAAAACACATACAAACACATTAAATCCATAACACAATAAAAGAGAAGGAAAACAGAACCAGCCAACACCCACCCACCC
>QEPC01001126.1:2506775-2569043 GCA_003113815.1 Sphenodon punctatus
GTCTTTAGAGTTGTTCTGGGCTGTTCTGAAGAGGTCTGGGCCCATAACCTGTTGCAGAGTAATAACTGATTCGCAATCAGTAAGGACAAATGCAGCTGAAGGTTTGAAAACAGAACTTTACTTAAGACTTTCCAGGCACAGATCGTTAGTTGCATCTAACTAGTAAGAAGACAAAATGGAGACTGAGACAATGAGAGAGAAGGGAAGAAGGAGTGGTTACACAAAGGAATTAAACTGTAAAACCCCATCTCCCTTCCATGTACATATAAATACAGCAGCGCCATCTGGTGGCTCTATAGTCAATTACTGTTCTTAATACAGCAGGCATTAACTTATGGATGTTGCATATACCAACAGTCTTGAGGATGAATGGCGGCGGTTAGGTCCAAGTCTGGGATGCACAGCCTAAGCCGTGGCACCAGATGTAATTGGTGGAATGCACCCTTTGCCACAGCTGCCACCTGGACATCCAAGCGGAGGTGCGGGTCTAGGAGCAACTCTAGACTACGAACCTGAGTGACTAACGGAGGGTGGCATCCATCAATTATGGGTGCCACCACTCCTTCAGCCCCTCTCACCAACATCACTTCTGTCTTGTCAGGATTCAGCTTCAGGCAGCACGCCCGCATCCAATCCCCCACAGCTGCCAAACCCCGGTTAAGCATCAAGGCTGCCAGGCCTGGGTCAGCTGAAAAAGAAAGGTACAGTTGGGTGTCATCAGCATATTGATGACACTGCACACCAAACCTTCTGACAATCTCGCCCCAAAACTGCATGTACACATTGAACAGGAGCGGGAACAGAATAACCTTGCGGAACTCCATACATGAGGTTCCAGGGAGATTATGAACAACCACCCAGCACCACACATTAAATTCTCCCAGACAGGAAGGAACAGAACCATTCAAGAACAGTTCCACCTACCTTAGCTCAGTCCCGCAAGCAGGTCACACCAGCAGCTCATGGTCAACAGTATCAAATGCAGCCGAGAGTTCTAACAGGATCAGGAGAGTCGAATGACCCTGGTCCAACTCATGGTGAAGGTCGTCGACCAAGGTCACAAGCACAGTCTCAGTGCCATAACCCGGATGAAAGCCAGACTGTGAGGGATGCAGAAAACTGAAACGGTCCAGATGCCCCTGAAGCTTTTGAGCCACCACCCGCTCCAATAACCTTCTCTAAAAAGGGGAAGTTAGAGACTGGCCGATAGCTGGCCAAGGAGTCAGTGTCTAATGATTGCTTCTTGAGCAGAGGATGCACCACCGGTAGCATTAGGAGCTGTTCATAAAGTATGTCACACTTTTTGGTCACTTTTAACACACATCCCATCACAGTTTGTCACGCTACTACAGACACACACACACACACCCCAAAGCATGTCTCACAAAGCATGCCCCTCCCCTCTCTGGACACATTATTAATATCATAAAGGTAGAACTTCATTTATTAGCCTCCACATTAGTAAGGAATATATTTTTGATTTTCAAACATAGAAATATAATTGAAAAATGAGTACCAAGAAGCCCACTGCGCTACCCATCCGCTATTTGTCATCTTTTTCATTGTCCACAGTTCTCTCTGTACCTCGATCCTTACGTTTCTCTTACATCCCCCAAACACTAGGGACTCCTGTGTCCAGATTAGGCTGCTAGAGTGGCAGTCTGGGCAGCCCTTTGGGTGGTTGCCTTTTTACTCTCTATTCTCTGCATTCCTTGTATTCCTTATTTTCTGTGGCACTCTAGGGGTGGGCAGCCCCACATGCATCTGAAAACACCCATTATCACAACTTTGCCCAACCCCCACCCCCTCCAACCCCCTTACCAGCACTGGAAGCCTTTGACCTTCAGGCCCTCAGCCTAGGCTCCTGCCACACAAGCTATGAGTAGCTGTTAGATGTGTTTCTGCAGAGCAGCTACTAGAGAGGAAACTTGAGCGAGTGTGTGTTATTAGCTAGACAGCTGTAGAATATGAGAGAGTGAGGATCTTGGGTTCTTCTCTTGGCTCTGTGAGAGGAGCATGCCAGTGGTTAGAACAGGATGAAGTTGAAGATTCCTCAGGGCATCTTTCCAGGTTAGTAAATAAAAGCACTGCAGCATGTTCAGTATGAAAGATAAGATGGTTGTGTGGCTAGAAATAGGGTTTACCCTGGTGACTGAGTTCTCCATTAATTTAATTATTGGTTTATTTATTAAAACATTTGATAACCCACCCCTCCTGCCAGAGGCAGCTCGGGGCAACTTACTAAAAATATAAAAATACACATAAAAATACACAACATAAACATAAAACATCTAAAAAGGGGAGGAGAAGAGGAAAAAAAAGAGGAAAAAAGGAGGAAGAAAAAGAAATTCCCCACCCTTACCACCCCCCAAAAAATAAAAATCCACCCTCACCCGTCTCCCTCGACAACAGCCTGGCAGAACAGCCAGGTTTTTCATGGACGTCAAAAAGAGGAGAGGTCCGGGGCCACCCGGGCCTCTGCCAGGAGGGAGTTCCACAGCTTCGGCACGGCTACCGAGAAGAACACCCTCGCCATAGTCGCCTCCGGGATACCCAGAGGACTTCGAGAAAGGTGCGCCCAGTTGACCGCAGGGGCCAATCCAGAGCATGGGGATTGAGACGATCCCACAGATATTTGGGGCCCAAGCCATATAGGGCTTTATAGGTAAGACCCAGCATGTTGATTCGGGCCTGGAAGACTATAGGCAGCCAGTGCAGAGAACGGAGCACCAGTGTAATATGCTCCTGGCGGCCCGTTCCCATAAGGTGATGGGCCGTCGCATTCTGCACCAGCTGCAGTCTCCGAACCGTCACCATGGGCAGCCCCACGAAGAGCGCATTACAGTAGTCCAGTCTAGAGGTGATGAAAGTGTGGATGATAGTGGCCAGGTCGGAGTCTGAGATGTACGGCCAAAGCCATCGCACCAGGTGTAGTTGGTGGAATGCGCTCCTCCCCACAGCTCCAACCTGGGCATCTAGATGAAGCTGCACATCAAGGAGCGCTCCCAGACTCCAAACCAGGGGAACCAGTGAGGGGCAAACCCTGTCAATGACGGGGGACGCCAGACCCACCACCTTCCCCACTAGCATCACCTCCATCTTGTCGGGATTCAACTTCAGTCGGCTCACCCTCCCCAGTCCCCCACAGCTGCCAGATATCGGGTAAGCACTGAGACTGTAAAAGAAGCAGCTTGAGGCTGTTAATACCAGGCCATTTTCTTTGTTTTCTTTTATGCACCTTCTGTATAAACTCTGAGCCTTTATGATAACCTTGAACTCATATAAATGTTCTCTTATTATAAAGTTAGTGTCTGTGTACTTATTGGAACCGTGTCCTGGCATTCTGGGGTGACAGTGATGCTTGGTAATACAGGGGGAAAACAGACATGACACTAACTCCACTTTAACACTGTTTTAACATTTCTTATGCATGTTGCAGGGCTGTATTGGTGCCCTATGCAGCCCTGCAACATGCATAAGAAATGTTAAAGCAGTGTTCAAGTGGGGATAGTGTCATGTCTGTTTTCCCCCATAGACTAGCATGAGCTTAACCCATTTATATTAAAAAGGTATGGTGTGTATTGTAATTGGTCAATTCACCTTTACAAAAGGGAGGCAAAGTGTATAAAAATATAATAATCAGCACTAAAACATCATAAACAAATCTAAATATCATAATGACAGACATTCATTTTTATTTATTTTTTAAAAATGAATTAAAAGACCCAGAGTAAAATTTAAACCAAATGATCACCCTAAACCCCATTTATATTCATGTGCCCAACATAAGATTTTGGGCAACAGAGGGTGTTTATACACGAGATGCTACTACGCAGGTCCACCCAGTGGGCACGTGTGGTAGCACCCATGTAAACGTGGGGATGGTTAGGCACGTGTTCTCGCAACCCCTGGATGGAGCAAATGGGAAAATCCCAGGTTGCACGGGGGCATGGGTGACCAGTGGGTGGATGGGTGTGCACACTGCATGCACATGCATCCGCAGGCGGTTTAAAATCTCCCCCACTGACCAGAAGTGCACGTGCTCTCTACTGAGTGCACACGGACCTGCCCCCCACCCCTTTTAAAAACGGCTAGAGAGTTGAACCTACAGAGTAGCCCACTTTGCGGAGAGTGGCAGCTGTAGACTGTAACTGGGGAAACAGAGACTTCTTTTAGTCGTGCGCGGTGAACATGTGACATAAAATCATGCCGCGTGAAAATATCCCGGTGACATTTTGCCATGGTGCATGGTACGGAGCTATGAATTGTTGCATTACCATTTTTATAACTTTATCAGCAAGTCACGCCAAACAATGATATTTCTCCAATGCAATCAACTCTTCATTATCCCGGTTGCTTCTAGTTCATGGCTCCATTGTCCTCACTCTCGGGCCTGCTATCCTCGATTCCCCGTTATCTCACTAGGAACTGAGGGACAACAATTTACCAGGTGGAAGGAAAGGGAAGGGCAGTGCTTGGTGTTCGTTTCCCACCTGGCACCTCTCAGGCTCTGCTCCACTATGGCTAACTCCTGTCTAATGCTGGTGTCATGGGAGTTACGCTGCTGTCCACACCCACTGAGCTGGATATTTTCAGTATTCCTGGATATTTCCCTATCTTCCTTGTCCTTATAACAATGCTGAAGAGCTCTCCATTGCCTCCTAATTGTCTAACCCCCAGTTCCTTTGTTTTTCTTGTTAAAGGCAGATTTCAATAAGTAGTTCAGTTACTCAGCCATTTGAGAATCATCATTAATTTAATATCCCTCCTCATTTATTAATGGCCCTACTTTGTCTTGTATTTTCTTTTCCCTTGGTATATTTGTAAGAGCCCTTCCTATCTCCTCAGCCCCCTTGGCTTGTACTAACTTTGCCTTTCTTACTGCCTTTATCTTTTTCCCTACAACCTCAAATGACTTTGTGTGCTTAGCTCTTTACCTTCGCTCCCCTCAGCTTTGACTGCAGCTTTTTACCCACAGTTCCCTGCAAGGCTGCACTGGCCTTTCTTGTGCTGTGCTGTCTCAGGAGGCCTGCAACACAGAGTGAAAACAGACATGACGCTAACCACCCTTTAACCACCCTTGGTGGTCATTTATGCATGTTTCAGGGCTGCATAGGGCACCAACACAGCCCTGCAACATGCATAAATAACCACCAAGGGTGGTTAAAGGGTGGTTAGCGTCATGTCTGTTTTCACCCACAGTTGCTGAGCATCTCTCCTCTGTCTTCCTTGTCCCAGGGGGAGTGCCACTCTTTGAGGCCGGGTAATTATGAGGTCTATGGGGTTCCCTTCTTAAGCACCATAGCAAATTGCTCCTCTAGAGAAGGAAAGATGGAAGGCTGAGGGAGAAATTTTATGCACTAAGAACTAGGCCCCTGGCATCATGGGAAACTAATATCACCAAGGTCATGGATTGTGGGCAGTGATGTGGGGTGGAAAATTTTCCACTACCTAATTTTTTCTGTGGAAAATTTTCCAGGGCTATAGGAAATTTTTCACAGGAAAATGTTCCAACTCAAAATTTTCTTACTCAGATTTTTATACGAATGAATGTTAATGCAAAGAAGAAAATTTGCATGGGAAAATTTTCCAATTCAAAATTTTCCAGAAAACCCACATCGATGATTGTGGATGAAAACAGACATGCACCTTAAGTCTGCTTTGACACCACTTTAACATTTCTTATGCATGTTTCAGGGCTGCATAGGGCACCAATACAGCCCTGCAACATGCATAAGAAATTTTAAATGGGTTTTAAAGTGACAAAGTTACATGCATGCCCGTCACCCAGAGTGTGTGCGTTCTTAGGAGGCTGTAGATGCCAGATACCCTGTGCTACCCGTCAGCCTTCCTGAGTTATCCCAGGCAGGTCTCCAGTTCATAGTTAGTTCTTATTTTTCCTTTCGAAGAAGGTTTCCACACAGCTTTCTTAATTGTCAGGCAAGGCTGCTGCAGTCAGCCAGAGAGGCCTTATATAAAAGGGGTTTACAGTGAGGGAAAAGATGTGTTTTTAACTGAACTGGAGTAGCTATGTCAAGGTGAAATGCTAAATTAGACAGGGCAGCTAAACATTATGTTTCAACTAGACTATTGACATCAACCAAGGTGTGGCTGTAGGTCTGTCCTGGAGTAAGTAAATTGATTGCAAAAGCTAGTTGCCCCACTAGGATTTTGATTTCATCTGGCTGGCTTGAGGTAAACAGTAAACACACAAGGTGCAGTGTCTGAGTGGTTAAGTCACTCCGCTGCATTCTTCATGGTTGTGGGGTCAAATCTTGCTTGGTTTCATACTAGATAGCTGCTTCCAGTCCAGTCCGCCCAGCTGTGAACAGGCCTCAGGTCTGTATGGCTGGGAAAGTCAAAGGTGATTGGCTTGGGGCTGATGGGCTTGGACACAACTTTCCTCTAGTGTAGGGTCTGTTGATGCTAAATAAAAGGGTGTCCTTGTCAGCTGGTAGCTCATTTGAGAAAGACTTGAAGTGACGTTTTGAGGTTATTAACACTATGTTCCCAACTAGGGCTGAGCTTGCTAGCTCAAGGTTTCATAGGTGCTTCAATGGGGCTACTCCAGAGTAAGTGACTTGTGGATTGCAGCCACAGTCTGGAAATCCAGAAGGTATCATTACAATCTAATCTGACCTTCTATCTATGCAGGCCATAGAATGTATCCCTGCTAAATTAAAGCATGTCCTTTTAAAAGGTACCAATCTCACCAACACTCGAAGTAACATTGTGTCTACCACTGTCTTCCAGGAGAGCAGTGTCAGTCCATCCTCACCCTTCCTGCTAGGAAGCTGCATCTTATTTTGAGGTTGAATTTGTCTATTCAGCTTCCATTTATTGGACTGTGCCAGACTCTGGCATGTCTTCTGCCATACTCAGCAGCCGCTCCTTTCCAGATGCAACTTACAGTATTTTCCATAGTAATCTCTCTAGTGATGGTGCCATAACAGGGGAGGGTTGGAAGGGCACAGATCATGCTCCACACAGTACATCCCTGTCACCTTTGCGAGCCGTTCTGTGTCTTGGGGGGGGGGGTACACCCCTCCTGATTTTTGGAAGCCCTATAGAACCCCTGCCCAGCCCCCCACTATTGACAGTGTCAGTTACTTGTCGCCTGTACCATTACTCCCCACTCAAAGGATGTCTCATGGCTTGTTATTCCAGGCTTCTCTGTTTGCCACTGCTAAGGTAACTCTCCAAATGTCCTGTGTTGTAGAAACTCCACCCCTCTGCCAAGCCTTTCTCCGCCATGCTTGGCCACAAGCAGGATTTGTGTTCTCTTTTGCACTCAGTAATCAGCTTCCGTAAAAGGTCCAGATCCAGGCAAGTGCAGGCTGTGCAATCACACAGGGTCTGCAATACAGTGAGCCCTGCAGGAGGAACCTGTCTCTAATCACAACTGTTCAGCATCAGGCACATTGCTCGTGCTATAATAATAAATAAATAAATTAATTAATTAATTAATTAATACATTGAATTGATCAGAAATGAGTTATGAGTACTGGTACGTCAGCGTGCATCTGGCAAATATTCCTACATTAGGAGGGGGCCACACCCTCATTTCACATGGGGCCCCAACTTTCCTGGATCTGGCACAGTTCACTAGCTGAACTTTCCATCTATGGTGCACGTTTCAGGCTATAAGAACATGCCTGAGAATTTGAGCTGATCAAACAGCCTCTGATTCACCTCCTCACCTCTATTGTACATTAATGGGAAGATGTTGCCTCTGGGAGCAGTCAGCTGAAGTTCCATTGTCCACCCTCGAGTTCTCTCTCACTGTGGGAGCCTCCAGGCCCAGCTCCTGTTGAGTTTGAGATGGGAGATTCACTTCACTGTCTGCTGCCTACTGGGGAGGGAGGTTCTAGTGGGAGACCATGGTGCCCAGTAGGGGTGGGACATCGGGTCAAATACCAGCTACTGGATTTACCAGTTACCGGATTTTTAAAAACTGGATTGCTGGATCTGTGTACCGGTTTACCAGTAGTGAATTTGTTCCATTGATTTCAATGGGGAACTGTCCCCATTGAAATCAATGGAAAAAAACACAAAAAACCTCCCCCCTCCGGGTTTCCCCGGAAGCCCTAGTAGCGCTGAAGCCGGCAGCCACAGCCAGCACTGAAGCCACCGGAGTCGGACCGCCGCCACCCACAGTGCAAGGTAGGCAATCCCTGGGTGGGGAGGTAGGACTAGGTAGGGTGATCTGATCCCTGGGGTGGGGGGGGGTGTTAAACCACCCCCCACCCCAGGGATCGTACCTACTGGTGCGGGCTCTTGGTCGCCGGCGGCGGCCCGGAGCCCGCACTAGCAGGGACTTCAGGGGGAAAACAAATTTTTAAAGCCAGGCTGGGCAGGGTGGGTGGGGGGTGTCCCCCCTTCCACCCGTGCAGCCTGGACTGGGGAGGGAAAGTAAAGTGGGGGGGGGTTTGGTGGGGTTTTTTTACATTGCAGCCATTCATTTGAAACGGGCCGGATTACCGGGTTTAATCCGATACTGCTGGTACACCAAATACCGGCAGTATCAGATACCGGATCATCCGGTAGTCCCACCCCTAGTGCCCAGGCTAGCAAGCCATGGGGAGCTTGCCATGCCCATGGAGTTGATTTCTTCTCCTTCCCTTCTGCATTCACTACAGCAGTGGCACTCCATTAAAAGATACCCACCCCAAACCTACATCCCCTTCTCGCCTGATCTCTCCCACACCTGCCATTGCTGTGGTGATCACAGTGGCATAGCAAGGCTATGGTGGACCTCAGCTCGGGTCCCAATTATGGGGCCCTCTCTGTGCAACAACTTCCTAAGCAGTGGCTCTCTCCCCCAAGGTTTCTGGTCAACCTTGGCCTCCCCTTGCAAAGATTGTGGTGCCACCCTGGCTCCCAGCGAGACCCCAGGAGTGGTACCTCCACCCACTCTGAAACTGTCCTTTGTAGTAAGGCCCTTTACAAGCAAACTAAGTGCCAGAAAAAAAACATTTCAGAGTAGATAGGGGGAGAGTGTTAGCCCCATTCGCTCCTCTACCCACTGAGCAATGCTCATGCTTCTCTGCAAAGGGCCCCCCTATAGATCAGCTGAGTCCCCTTGCTCCATGATAGCTACACCCCTGGGGGGGGGTCATGGGGATGGAGTGGCACTTCCATAGTGGCAGTAATGTCCCTGAGAGAGACTCCCATTGAGGTTGCTACCTCCTGAGTTTATACGTGTCTGGCCCAAGTTGGATGGTGTCTGGATGGTGGCCCTCACAAGAAAGCCCCTGGTAAACCTTGCTACCATAAAGATCCCAGAGACACTCCAGAGTAGCAGCGACCCCTCTAGGAAAGAAGTTTTAAGACTGGACGAAACCAACACTCCAGCCCTCCCCACTCTGAAAGTGAAAACCTCCTTCCTGGAAGGGCCTTGCACGTGGCCAGAGTGCTGCTAGAAAAAAATTAGATTGGGTGGGTGGGGGTGAAGAATACTGGCTCCACTTCCACCACCTTTCCCGCTCACTATGAAAAGTGGCTCTGAAGTGGCTGGTGATCGTTTCAGCTGCATCATCCAGCTACATCAGCCCTAGCTGGAAGCCAAGCCAGGACATAGAAAGGCGGGGACACTGAGGTTGGACTAGATCTGCAGACATATACAGGCCAGGAGGCACAACACAGGCCCTTTTTCAATGGGCCACGCTGGAGGGGTCGGTGTGGGGGAGAGGCAAGTGTACACGGGCACAAACACCCCCCACGCACGAAGCAACTGGCATTTTTGCCTCTGTGTGGCCAATGGGTGGAGGTGGGTGGGCATGCATGTTTCGCAGGAGCATGCACACACACACCCAGCCACCTGCCACTGCTGTAGAAACAAGACTGGCCCACGTATGCCCAGGTAGGCCCGTGCGTGGGCACGTCTCGTGTAAAATGGGCCACAGACTGCTATGTCTCTATTTTCCTCAGAATGAGAGCCCTGCCATCCACCCTGGGCCACTGTGCAGGAGAGGAGAACATGCAAGTGAGGAGAAAGGGAGGAATAAAATGAGGGTTGGACGGAATCTCCAAGGTCATCTAGTCCGGATCTCCAGATCTGCTCAAGGCCGGATCTCCTCTTCTTACAGCATCGCAGACAGATGCTTGTCCAACCTAGTTTTCAAAAGATCCAAGGAGAGAGATTTCACACCCTGCCTGGGCAACTTATTCCTAGGCCCTAGGACTGCAGCTGTGGGGAAGAGACCCCCAAGATCCTTGGGAGCTTGTTTCTCTCCCTTGTTGGCTCTGTTCTACTCCCCCTTTCAACACGTTCTTCCCTCCAAGCCCCCCAAGTTCCCATCCACTCCTCTAGGGCAGTGGGGAGGAAATGCCATTGAAGCAGCCCCTGGCCTTTGTTCAAGCCTTGGGTAATTCCAGGAAAGCTAGTGCCTTGGTTGGTTTCTCTAGCAGTGCAGAGTCACAGACCTTTACCGCTGTGTGTATTTAACTAATCTTGGAGACAAATTATATCTTCGCAGCATCATTTACTTCACATAAATACCTCGGGCTGAAAGAAACAGGGAAGCACAGAAATGGCAGCCGCTTCAGGAGAGCACATCCAGGGCCCTAGCGAGAATGGGTACTAAGGAAGGACAGGGGCAAGGACTTTGGTGTAAAGGGCCTGGAGGTGGGGGAGAGTCAGGAGGCTGGGGGAATTGGGAAGTAGGGTGTTAGAAGGAGAGGATTAACTAAAAAGCAGGGGCGGGGGTTTCATGGGAACAGGCAGGGGGGTAGGAGGAGGAGCTCATGTTCACATCAGGACCTGGGGAACTTGCTTCAGCGAGTGCGTCTCCTTTGGGGTGTAGCAAGGGATGTGGTGGGTCCAGGGTCACGTCCCAACTATGGTCTTCCCTAAGGGCAAGGAGGCAGGGAAACCCACTGGAATGGGAGTGGCCTGCAGCAGGACTCCCAGGAGGTCTGCCATGGATTGTGGCCCTCACAAGAAAGCTCCTGGCAAACCTTGCTACCATAAGGATCCCAGAGACACTCCAGAGTAGCAGCAACCCCTCTAGGAAAGAAGTTTTAAGACTGGGCGAGCCCAACACTCCACCCCTCCCCACTCTGAAAGTGAAAACCTCCTTCCTGGAAGGGCCTTGCACATGGCCAGAGTGCTGCTAGGGAAAAAAATTAGATTGGGTGGGTGGGGGTGAAGAATACTGGCTCCACTTCTAGCCCCTTTCCCGCTCACTATGAAAAGTCTCTTCACCGCAGAATGTGGTTACGGGGATTTTCCATGCCCCTCCCAGCAGGAGAAGGAAATGGCGCTGCTGTAGGGGGAGCCTGTTAGAAGGCTCCCTCTATGTTGTTATGGGGTTGCTAGGCAACCCTCCCCAGTGGCGCGAAGGTGTCACGTATGGCGGGGAAGCCCTCCCTTGTTAGGAGGGGCGGACTTCCTGCCGCCGAAGGAGCGGATCAGTCGGGCATCAGGAATTGAGCAGTCAGCAGCAAGAAGACTTGGCTGCTGACTGAGTGTTCCCTGATCGGCAAGTAGGGCCTGACGCAGGATGAGCTGATCGAGGAAGAAGCCGGCGATGAAGGAGGGAGCCCAGCGAGCGGGGGTTGCCCGCTTGGAAGCTGGGAGGAGCACAGAGAGGGCTGACAAGGGGCCGCTGAGTAGTGAAATCCCCCCCAGGGAAGAACTGCTCACATGCCTGGAGGCGTGTGAGCATGTGCTTCAGGTGGGTTCCCTGGTGGGTGGCCACCTGGGAGAAGGGACAAACACCGGAGGTTGTAGCCGGGCCCACGCCCAGGCGGCAGACGGGACGGCAGAGGTGAGCCCCAAGGAAGAAGCACGTGGTTCGGGGGGGCAGTCACCACCCGCGGGGGAAAGGTCATTCCCTCCCTCCCCGCGAAGTTTAGAGATGAGGTTGGGCGGCCTCATCCTGCAAGGGAGATAGGTACTGAGGGCCTAGGGCAAACCCAGGGTCAGGGCCTGCGGTGGTGTAGATGCAGCAGGCTCACCACGCTGCAGATAACCGGCTGGGGAGTGAGGCCCTAGCAATGGGAGGGGCAGGTCTGTTGGGCATGCATGTGGGTGCTCACACAGTGGAGCCAGCCCGGGAGCAAGGTGAGATTGGGAGCCTTGATTACTCCAGGGAGAGGGCAGGGCCTGTGCACCTTACAGAGGCAATGGCCAGCTATTCAAGCCAGCAGGCGGAGCCTTCTTGGATGGACTCCCCCACTGCCCCATTGCTATGGGCCATATATGGTTCAGCAAGTGGGGCCCAGGGTGAGGGACACCCCTCTGTCCTCTGGGGGGAACCCGGCCAAAACTCAGTTGCGGGGGCAAGGCCTGGTACAGGACACAGGGTCCCCTGGGGCCGGGTTGCCCGTACAGGGTATCCTGCAGTATCATTCCAGGGACGAGCCGCCACCTGAGCCGCGTCGGCATGTGGACCCGGCTCAGGTGGAGCATAGGGATGATGAGGAGCTATGGCGGAGGATAATCCTGCTGGAGCAACGGTTGTATGGAACCAGCCAGGGGACGAGCGGAGGTGAGACCCAAGGGCATGGAGTGGCAGGCATGGGCATGGTGCTGGTAAGAGCAGGTAACCAGGGTTCCGTGGGCATACAGGGCAGTCAAGGAGGGGGACAGGCAATCCCAGTTAGTGTAGTAGGCCAGACACACAGGGAGGACATGATCCAAGGGGCGCAAGACCAGAACACGCCTAGGGTTCCCCAGTCTCCAGTACTAGATGAAGGGTGAGGAGGATGGACTGACCCAGCCCCTTCGACCTCATCGGACACTAGGGCTGCAGGGGTAAACATAGCAATCACCTCCTTGGTGACTCCTGGGGATGGAGGGGTGCCCCTCCCTGCCTCTGCCAGGGGGAGCCAGCCTGGACATTACGGCTCCTTTGGGGCAGCATTTGTTGCAGGTCACAGAAGGAAAAGGAGAAGTTCAAATGCCCTAAGGCTGACTGGAACTGGGCGAATTGGACTGTGGCATATGCCGTATACATGGGTGTAATGATGCAGGCATACCCTGGCCGAGGTCTAGAGCTGCAGAAGTACGCGGACATTGTGTGCCACGCGCATGGAACAGGCCTCCCGGGGGCGTGGCTCCAATACGACAAGGCTTTTCATCATTGGGCGGCCCCGAATCCCGGGTTGCATTGGGATGTATATGCCGCAGACCTATGGCTTGAGAGCATGATTGATGCGACGAGTGCCGTGTGGTCGGAAAATGGTCATACATTAGTGAAGGGAGGCGTGGCACCAGCTAATGAGCCATACGGCAGCGAGTCCAGGAGAATGAGCCCTGGTGGGGCGGGCCCTTGCTGGGAGTATAATAAGGTGGAAGGGTGCAACAGGGCATCATGTTCCCCGAACTTCTGGGGGTGTTCGGGGAACCACCTGGGATTCAGTTGTTTTTGTTCCCATCAGAGAGGGGGTAGAGGGCGACCCAGTAAAGGAGGTAGCAATGGCAGAGGTAAGCAGGGTGCAATGCAGAATTCGCCAGTTGGAAAGGGGACCAACGCCAGTCAGAAATAAAGCAAGCCCTTGCAGGTCACCCTGATCCCAGGGAAGCTGATTATATGGTGCAAGGATTCATTACAGGTTTTGCTATCCCGGCGGGCCCCGTGCAAGGTAGGAGCATTTCCCAAAATCTAAAATTGGTGACAGGATTAGAGAATGTGGTGCGGGACAAAATCAACAAGGAAGACAAAATGGGCAGGGTGGCTTTCCCACCCTCCTTTACCCGATTTGGTTGTGTGTCCCCTGGGGGTGGTGCCAAAAAAGACTCCCGGGGAGTTTAGATTAATACATTACCTATCCCATCCAAGGGGTTATTCGGTCAACGATGCCATTCCAAAGGAACTGACATCAATTAGATATTCCTCTTTTGATGTGGCAGTGGACAAGGCCCGGGCCCTGGGGCTGGCGGCATTGCTGGAAAAGTGTGATGTCAAATCGGCATTTCGCTTGCTACCAGTGCACCCCGACAGCTACCATTTGTTAGGCTTTTACTTTGAGGACCAATATTACTATGACTGGGCAATGCCGATGACATGCTCGATATCATGCTCGGCGTTCGAGTGTTTCAGCTCTTTAGTGGAATGGATATTCCAGCGTAGACTGAGGGACTGCGAAGTCACAAAATACCTTGATGATTTCCTGATAATTGACACGCCAAAATCAAATGACTGCACGGAAGTTCTAGTACAGTTTGAGGAATTGGCCTCAGAATTGGGTATCCCCCTGGCCCCCGAAAAAAACGGAAGGGCCGGCCACGAGATTAACTTACTTGGGAATAGAGCTGGACACTGAGAGCATGATATCGAGACTCCCATATGATAAATTGGCCACCCTTAGACAGAAGATTAAGGATGTCATCAAGGCCCGTAAGGTGACAGTGCGGGCCTTACAATCCCTTATAGGGAGCCTTAATTTTGCCTGCCAGGTGATAGCCCCAGGGAGAGCCTTTTTGTCATGACTGTATGGTAAGCTTAGAGGGGATTTGGCCCCTCACCTCCGCATTCAAGTAACCAGGGAGATGAGGCAAGACTTGACAATCTGGGAAGAGTTTCTGGAGGGATTAAATGGGGTGAGTTTTTGGAGAGAGAGTTTGTTGCTCCATGACGACTTGCAGGTTCAGTCCAACTCGGCCGGCGGCATAGGATTTGGAGTATATTTCAAGGGTCGTTGGTGTGCAGCCCGGTGGCCGGAGGCCTGGAAAACAACAGGAGTGACTTGGGATCTCACCTTTTGGGAGTTATTCCCCATAGTGGTAGCAATATTACTTTGGGCGCATGGATTTGCCAACCAGGTGGTCAAGTTTTGGTGTGACAACATGGCAGTAGTACATGTTGTCAATTCATTGTCTTCAAAATCCCCTAGAGTCATGGCCTTGGTCCAAACCCTTGTGGCAGCATGTTTAAAGTGGAATATTTTGTTTAAAGCCCAACATGTACCTGGAATTGACAATGGCATAGCCGATGCCCTTTCTCAGTTCCAGATGAACCGATTTCGAGAATTGGCACCAGATGCCAGACTGCGCCCAGACCCACTGCCACCGGGGGTGTGGAGCCTTGGGAGCGAGAGGTGCAGAACATCGTTCAAGGATCCCTTGCTCCCAGGATGCAAATAGCCTACGGTAGGGCTTTCAGTGAATTCCAGGCATTTAGTAAGAAAAAGGGGTGGGAAACAGGGTTTCCCATATGTGAAAGTGAGGCCCTTCAATTTGCTATGTACTTAAGGGGAAAGGGCTTGGCGTCAGGCACCATAGCAGTCAGAATGGCAGCAATAACGTTTGCCAGCAAGCTCATGGGGTTCCTGGCTCCAGATGGTGGATTTTATATGAAGCAGATGTTGGAGAGCTGGGCGAGGGAAATGCCATCCCCTGGTCAGGTATGGGCCCCCATCACTACAGTCATCCTTCATCGATTGGTTAGAGCATTACCGGGGATATGCACTAACAGTTTCGAGGTGCAGCTCTTCACCATGGCATATGTGGTAGGGGTGGGCGTGCCAGTAAATCCGGTATCCGATAATGCCGGTACTGGGTGTACCGGCATTACCCAAAATCCGGTCCCATTACCGGATTCCCGGTACCGGATTTTTTTACATTGCAGCCATTTAAATGAATGGCTGCAATGTAAAAAGTCCCACCAAAAAAGTAAAAAAAAAAAACCTCCCCGAGTCCAGGCTGTGCAGGTGGAAGGGGGGACACCCCCCACCCACCCTGCCCAGCCTGGATTTTTTTTTAAAAAAGAGCCCCCCCCAGCACCAGTGGCCACGGCGTCCCCGCAGCCACTGGTAAGTATAGACCCGATCCCTGGGGGGGTGCTTAACACCTCCCCAACCCCCCAGGGATCACCCCTACTACAAGTTGACTGTACCTTTGTATTTCAGCGGAGCTCCGGGTGCGGCGGCGGCGGGCGGTCCGGCGGCCTCAGCGCCGGCTGTGGCTGCCGGCGTCAGAGACGCTCTAGGCCTTCCGGGGAAACCCGGAAGTTCCCCGGAAGGCCTAGAGCGTCTCTGACGCCGGCAGCCACAGCCGGCGCTGAGGCCGCCGGACCGCCCGCCGCCGCCGCACCCGGAGCTCCGCAAGGTAAGCAAGCACTGAACTTTAGTAGGGGTGATCCCTGGGGGGTTGGGGGGGTGTTAAACACCCCCCCCAGGGATCGGGTCATACTTACCGGCGGCTGCGGGGACGCCGCGGCCGCTGGTGCTGGGGGGTGGGCTCGCCTCTGAGTCTTTTTTTAAAAAAAAATCCAGGCTGGGCAGGGTGGGTGGGGGGTGTCCCCCCTTCCACCTGCGCAGCCTGGGAGGGGGAGGGGGGAGGAATTGTATTCCATTGATTTCAATGGGGACACAGTGCCCCAGTGAAATCAATGGAATAAAACCGGTACCGGATACCGGATTTAATCCGAGAATCCGGTTCTTTGAGAACCGGAAAACCGATAAATCCAGTATCCGGTAATTGCCCTGGGGTCCCATGCCTAGTGGTTACTTTTTATGGAGCTTTTATGGTCAGTGAAGTTGCAGCATTGTCAAAAAGAGATAGATCTGACCGGGCCTTGGGAGTGCAGGACCTCATGCTATTAGGAACATCACTGCAGTTACGTCTACGATATGCCAAGAGTGATCAGAGAGGAAAAGGGCAAATGGTATGCCTATATATGACCGGGGTTGAGGACATTTGCCCGGTGGTCCAGATGAAAAGGTATATGAGCATATGCCCTGGGCTTCCTGGCAAGTTGTTTGTTCATCAGGGAGGCTCCCCATTAACCAGCTACCAGTTCTCGGCTGTGTTAAAAAAGGCCTTGGGGTTGATGGGTCTCCCCCCTGGGGCGTTCGGGTCTCACTCTTTCCAGATTGGGGCCGCGACCACTGCAGCAGCCGCCAGAATGGGGGAACAAGCAATCAAGGGGTTGGGCAGATGGCGCTCCAACGCCTATGGGAAATATATAAGACCATCCCTGTATTAAGCCTTTTTTCTTTTATTAGGACGAACGAACTTCCCCACCAGATGTGTGGTGTGGATCCTGGGCCACAGCATCGTGAGATGGGCGAGTGTGGCTGCAGCAGGGGATGCCCAGCTGGGATTGGGAAGACGTGCTGCAATTAATTGGTTTGGCAAAAGCGGGATGCGGTGGCATCAGTTGTTGCCTACTTTAAGGGTAAAATTGCAGAATCCACCACCACATATATTGATTTTACATTTAGGTGAAAATGATCTCCCTGCACGAAAGGGACTGAATTTGGTTGTGGCAGTTAAAAGCGACTTGTTAGTGGTCCAAAAACGGTACCCTCACACACAGTTGGTGTGGACTAATTTACTCCCTCGTTTAAAATGGGCTGGAGCTCAGACACCGGGCAGGATTGATAAGGCACGGAGGAGTATAAACCAGGAGGTAAACAAATGGATTGTAGGAATTGATGGTACATCACTGAGGCATACAGAGATAGTGCACACGAGCCCGGAGTTATATCGGGACAATGGCATGCACTTATCAGTAAAAGGAAATGAGGTTTATCTTTTGGATTTAAAAAGATACTCGATGTCATGGATGGATTCGAGGTGGTGGGTGTTGGTGTAGTTCTTTGCGACTACCCCTTTGTGGCATGGGTCCAGTTTGTGAAAGTAGATAAATAGGTAGGGATAGGTAAGTTGAAGTCATCTCCTTAAGAGATGGGGATGGGATACACAGATAATGTTGGGCGCAGCATGCCTGGGGTTACGTCCCGGGGAGTTTGCGGTATCTGGGGGAGCAAGGATGGGCACAGTCCTCGACCTCGCTACCGCGTTAACTCCTTACTTGGTATGGGGTGGGGTGGCACACCTCCCCCTCCCCTGTTCAGCCACGACTAGGATCTGTCGTTTAAGTTATGTTAATTGGAGCTGACACTGGAAGGCACATCCAGGTCAACCCAAATTAATAAAAGTTGAATTAGCTAGCATACTGGACCCAGATTGCTCTGGCAATTACCCACCGGCCTCAAGTTATTATTGAATAAAGAGTGCAGCCTGTTTTAAAACCAGAACTATGTCTCCATGTTTGATTGTGGAGGGTGTGTCAGCAATTTCCTAGTGGCGCTGGAGTCAGGCCATTTGCAAAAGGTCCTCCTGATTTTGGGGCCCTGGCTCAACTGAACCCCCTCTCACCATGGTAGTTAGCAGGTATGGGAATATCGGCAAATTATCAGGTACCGGTTTTATCGGATTAATCCGATATCGGATTTATCGGTATATCAGTTTTTTAACATTGCCCATTTTTCGGATGTTTAACATTGCAGCATTTAAAAAATGGCCGCAATGTTAAAGATCCAAAAAATCGACAATGTTAAAAAAAAACGATATACTGATATCGATATTATTGGATTAGTCTGATAATACCGATATTACCAGTTATTGGCATTATTGGATTAATCCAATACCGATAATCCCATCCCTGGTCTCCTTGATATCATGTGGCTACTTGTGGAGAAACAGGGGAAGTGAAGATGACCTACTCAGACTAAGCAGGACTCTGAGGCTGAACAAACAGCTTATTCTTCCATCAAGAGCAAGATGTTAAGGCCAGTAGGGACAATTATGGTCTTCTAGGCTAACCTGCTATGTAGCTCAATCGCCTAGTGACTCCTATACCAAGCTAGACCTGATCTTCAGAAAGTGATGCCCAGTCTTGAGGCTAGATTAGTGGGAAGGAAGGAAGGGAAGGAAGGCTTCCTTGAAAGGGAGAGTGGTCTGCTTGAAAGGGGTTCTGTTTCCAGGAGACTGTAACTAAAAACTATAATGGGTGTGTTTATTTAGCATAAGAAATGTTGATTAATGAACATAATGGATAACGAACAGAGGCATCTGGGTAACATCAGAGCTCAGGTGAAGCACTTGATGATACTATGAGCAGCCAATCTGCTGTGGAAGTCTTCAAAGTAAACTCAAACAAAGCAAGTCTCCACGAAATGGATGGCCACCAAGCCAGGTTACCTGCTTGATTAGAAGTAAAAAGACAGGTGGATTCTGCCCATAACTCAAATAAGGGTAATAAACAAGTGCTAATACAGAGGCTAGAGATTTACACAGCCCTTCCTTTCTGCTCAGCAGGCTGAAGAACAGATGATTCGGGCTGCTCTACTGCTGGGTGACAAACTTCTCCAAGAAGAGACAGCGCCAGGAGGTTCATAACTCTTCTGGTTAGCCAAGAGAGTTGCACTACCCTACAGGACCCCATGTGAGCAGATTGGCAGCTGAGGACAAAAACTCATTCCCAAAGCAGAACCTGGATGTCCCAATCAATGGGATGGAAAGATTCCTGAGGTGCTGGAACAGCAGCCCAGGCACAGCATGCAGAGACCTAATTGCACAAAGAGATGTCCTACTTTCTGTTGAAAGGGATACTGTAGCAGGGGGTCTTCCCACGGCCACACAAGGACACTGCGGTCACATTCTGGGGAATTAGCTGACCCCCCCTGCTACGCTGTTTCAGCCTTGAACTTCAGCTGAATCCCCCTCTTAATGGAAGGGGGTATCCTCTCAGGACACACCACACAGTCCAGAGGGCATTAGTCCACAGTCCTTTATTAGACACTACCCATTTCCAGTGTACCTGGGGCTGCTGGCTCCGTCATGTCCACCCTGCAAGCCCAGGTCCGTCTTTCTCAAGCATAGGAGCACCACAATAGCAACCCCCAAAGTCCATCCATCCAGGCCTTAAACCCCCAGGCTCTGGCCAAGCCTTCCCCAGGCAAGAAGCTCCCTCCTCGGCACAACCTCTCCCATTTGCCTGCGTCCATCTGGTTCTCCAGCCTTTAACATCCTGGATAGCACAGAGCAGGCAAGCTTGTTCAGGGAGATGTTGCTTTTTCAGCTCCCTGACAGAGACTCTCTCCTCACTGTCTTGTCTCTCTTTATATACAGGCAGAGTGGGCGTGGCCAGTGAAACTTCTACTCTTCAGCCTTAAAGGGCCAGTAACCTGTCCACTCTGTCACAGGGGTTTCTCAGCCTGTGCTCCCCACAGACTGATCCCCAGCTCTGGGACTGGCTCTGACACACCCCTGTGTGTTCTCAGCCCTCTGGCTGGCCCACAAAGCCCCCTTCTTAAAGGGGCAGCAGCCCCACATGACTGCTCCCTGCTACAGATACGCAAAGCATAACTCATGTCCTGATTGGCCCCTTCACCTGTTTGTGAGATCACAGCCTGATTGGCCTGCCAGCCAAAGGATGAAAAAACCCTGGCCCATCCAAACAAAAGTAGAGAAGCTTGACGACTTTGGCAAGTAGCTTCCTGAGAAATCCAGGGCAGGATAGAGGGAGCAGGATCCAACTGAGTGTTCTCCTCACTGGTAGCAAGAAAGATGCGACACAGCCTCTGGCTGCCTAATTCTCTTTCTTTGAGTCCCTCGGGGAAGGCTGCAGTGATACCGCAGCTGCAATTGTACCTTGAGCTGAAATGAAGATCCTCCCTATCTTGAGATCAGCTATTGTGAACTGTCAGGCTGAGCCGGAGAATCTATCTGGCTTGATAAGCAACAAAGACTTTTCTACACGTCTTCCCTTTCTCCCAAGTGATGACTCGGTTAGTCTAAGTTAGAGACATCCCAGAAAGTACATACCTGAGTTATAAAAGCCGGGAGGTGACTCAAGTGTATGCTGTGTGCTTGTGTTTCTCTAACAAGCTGCACCTTAGGCACCGGGAAATAATTTTGAGTCAGTACATAGTTACGGGTGCTGAGGGCTGGAGAATTTATTGTGTTAGTCTAGCCTTGCACTGCTTCTCCAGAAGTGGCATTTATACAGTGGAAAGGTAACTGGGAAGCGGCATGCGCTCCCAGAGCAATCACAGCATGGGGGTTTCAGAGAACACAAATGTGTGATGTCACATGGCACTGACAATGTCTCACACCAGACGCCCGAATGATGACTGGAACAATGAATTACTAAGCTTTCCCAATGTTTGTTGGGATCTTATTATTTGATTGTGATTTTCTATTCTTTTCTGTTTATTATTTTACTTTTTGTAAAAAAAATAAAAAAAATAATTACCTAATGTTTTTAATATTATGTTTACTTGTTTGTGGGGTATGCCGTATTTGGTTGCACATTCTTAATTATGACCAATCAATTTTTGTATAATTGTTCCAATTTTGTTGCAATGACCTGCGGTCACGCAAATAAAACTATTTTATTATTATTATTATTACTAAGCTGAGGAGTTCCATCATGCTCTGTCATTTGGTTAGGATGACATCGAGCTCACGCTAAATAAAGCTAGAATGGCCAATCGCAAGAGGCTGTGGGGCATGTCAGGGGCTATATGAGGCAGCTGGAGTTTGTCCCTGCCCTACACGGCAGAGACCAGGCATTACTGAGATTTCTGTGTCCATGGACTCCAGGAACTATTCTTGAATGTGCCGGTGGGAGGCCTGTGTATTCGGTTTGGATAAAATATAAACAAACACACACACAAACCCCCCCTTTTTGTCTTTTGTATTCAAAACACAAATAGTATCCTTTAATTTGGGGGTATATGCTAGTGTGCTTCGTGCCGTTCAATCCTACTTCTAATTTGATGTTTTTAACTGTTGGTCTAGTAGTCTGAACATCTTTCAAGTTTCATGGTATGTTGTGTACGTCAGGGGGAGCCTGGTCCCAACAATGGTGATCTATAGGAGTGGAGTGTGTTTAGTTTTAGGTTTACTTTTGATCTTTGAGTACTTTGTGGTTTGGGGGCTTGGCCTGCTTCCGCCAAACATACCCAGGAAACCACACCCTTGTGTTGAGTGAATGACACTACTGACCAGGATCCCCCTGCCTGGGATTGGACAAAGGTTTGGGATCCACCTACCTGGTGCTGTGAAAAAGCCAGGTTACTCCGTGTGGGGGCAGGCGCATCTGTGCATGGGGAAGGGCCTACACGGAGCCAGAGCTGCACAGTCGCACACCCACCCCAGGGACAGGTTCACCGGTACCATGGAAAAAAGGCACTGCAATACCTAAATTGGCACAGCGGCCACTCCTGACCCAGTCCCGCCCACACCCCAACCAGGAGCCCTTAAAGGACAGGCACACAAAATTTAACTCACGGTGGATCTGACCTCACATCTTCCCTGACTGCCCAACATGGCAGAGAGAGGCCTTATAAGGGATTGGTTCCCTTCCCTTGATGCTCCCTCATGCCATCGCACCTTCCTGATCCTTCCGGGCACCCATCCCCCTCTGGTGAGAATGCATTGTACCGCTAACTGTGTGCCATCCACTGAATGGACAGTTCGTTCTCCATCTTGCCATGGTCCATAGCGCCCCTTGGTTTGGTTCCCCAAGCCCCTTGTGGTGCCGTGGGGGAGTATCTAGCAGTTTTGGGGCATTCCCCTTGCGCAACACCAGTGTGACCCTACTGTCCCATCTCCCTTTACAGTGTGTGACATCTGGCTGGAGTGGGACTGAAGGCAAGACCGGCAACTCCTGCTGGAGATCCGCCACTCCCCATTCTTTTTGTGTTATGTTCAATAAAACTGTTCCGTGTTTTTGAATGACAATATGTCCATGTGTTTTCCCCCGGGTTTGTTCTCCTCTCCTCAGCCGGGGAGGGGGTTCTGATGCCAATCCCTGTGGCGTCACGCCCCCCCCACCCCACCGCCTTACATGGCATTTGGCAAGCTGTTCCCATCTCACCGAGGGGTCAAGGTTGCTGTATCTGATAAGGTTGCTGGGGAGCGGCCTGCCAACATTCCCTTAGCTTGGGGCATGGATACATCTGGTTGCATATGCCTGTGGCGCTCATATTTGCCTCCCATCTGCACTGGGGCAATCTTTGCTTGCTGTGGCTTTTACATGTCTGCCATGGCGCGGGCCCATACCCCACCCCCATCATGCGGTCGGGGAGGTGCTGCGGTGTGGGATATCTGTGGAATGGTGAGGCTCAGGGATGATATCCAGCAGCTGCTGGCCGGTTCCTCGTCCAGGCGTGATGGGTATTTATTTTTTATTGATTGAATATCTTATATCCGGCTCCCTCCAGCCCTACGGCAGCTCGGGGCAGCTCACAACAGACCTGTTGTCTGGGAGCCTTTCACTCCTGGGACATTGGGTGTGCTGCCGTGATTGCCAGCTGAGAGCTAGGAAGCTGGGGCTTCATGTTCTGGTGCCTGCTGTGGATGGGCCTCAGGTGGGGATGTTGCTACCGTGGGAGGCAACAGAGACCGTTGCTTTGCATTAAATTTGTGTCCCCTCAAACTTTCACGTATGCCTTTTAGAGGGGGGGGGGCATCACCTTTGCGACCATCCTGCTGCATATCCGGGATTATTGGAGGGAGCAGAGGGAGTGCAAGAATGGCATGCGTGAGCTGCAGTTGCTCATGCCCCCCAACTAGGGGTCCCTACAGGACCGGGACAACTGATGCAGTGGAGATGGCTGTCCTGTTCCAGACTTGGACCCGGCCGGATGTCCAGCTCGCTCCGGGCAGCAGGGATTACATTGGCCCAAACGCCATAGTAGATTGACATATGCAGGCACGAGAGTACTGGAGAGGGAGGTTTGCATGGGCGGGGTATGCACAGGATGGGCAGTTCCGTACGCCAGCTCCTCCGCAACCACCACCTGGCTTTGGAACAATGCTCAGTGAGTGTGGCCCACCCCGTGTGCCTGTGTGTGGAACTGCTTCTTTGACTTTACCCTGGGACTGTGCCATCCCTTTGCTGCAACACCGCCCCACGCCCCCCTTGACATCATGCTATGAGAGCCACCTGTGTGAGTCATCCTATTTGTGTCACGGGCTTCACGGCCCCCAGCCCAGCAACCGTGATCCCCCTTGGAACAGGGCCCCATGAACTGCCAGTGTTTGTCCTGGACTCTGTGCTGTGTGGAACGTGTGTTTGCGACCGGACTCTCAGTCTGATGAGGAGTGTGTGTGTGTGTGTACTGGTGCTTGGCTTTTTCTGCTGCTGTCCCATTCCTCTCCATGGTGCATTCAATGCCTGCCCCGTTGTGTTCCTAAGCCGCCCGTGGGTTGTTTGACATGCTCCAGGGTTCTGTGTGTTGTCAGTCTGCCTTCCTAGATTCCTGCTGGGAGTGGGTGAAAGTGGCTTCACTTTCCCACGAACTGCCATGCTTTCATGTCACGCAGTGTGGGCATGTTGATGTGGGGGCTGGGCAGTTCTGGCCACAGCCGGTGGACCAGCTGTCCATTTGAACTGACAGTGGGTAGAGGGACGGGCGGGGGGAGGCTGTAACCTCCCTTGCTGCCGCCCGTTTGAATCCCACCCCACCGGCCCAACGTGAGTGGGCAGGCCGTGGGCTACTCCACCCAGCGCACACGGGTTTATCTCCGAGCCGTGCCGGTTTACAGACAGACACACATACACGTGGATGGGCTAAGCTGCACCCCCTGCTTGCTTGCTTCCCAACTAACTGTAGCAGCTACCTGATTTTTCCCCTTTAAAAAGATCCCAAAATTTTGAGACACAAAACACAAAAGCCTCACAAACATTGACACTGAAAATACAAAATTTGCCCCCTTGAACATCCCCACCAAGTGGGTGTAAAAAAGATGGGGATGAGGAAGAGACCATAAGTCTGCTTCTCTTTAACTGCCCAGCTATCGTGGGGGTGGGGGGAGTATGTGCTGGGGGGTGCTGCCTTTGTGGACCTTGGAAGCCATGGCTGAGCTCTAGAATCTACATGGATAGCTGGGGTTAGTGTGTCCTGCCTGCATGGGTGAAAGGGTCAGCTCTGGGAGCATGGGTGCAGCCATGGCTAAAACGTTGCGGGGGGATGCTTTTTTTTTAGAAACTGCCAAAGGGAGAATTGTGAAGGGGACTTTAGCTGTACTTTTCTGTGGAAGATCTGCTTGATTGCATAGAGAATAGCTACCATTAGAGCTGCTTTGGGGATGAACTATCTGTGTCCATCAAAGCATGACTGTCAAACTGTTGAGAGGCAGGACTCAGTCTCTATAGTTGCATCTTCGCAGCAGCATGGCACCGGGATGACATGGACCATATTTTCCATTGGGGGGGAGGGGAGGATTTGTTTTGATCTGCTCCATTACTTCTTGACAAGTTTGTCCCTTCCCTTATTTCATCCCTTCATTTAAATTGCATAAACACTGCCGCTACCCACCCTTAGCCAGCTCCCTGTCATTTCACATTTACAATCTTTTTGGATTAATGAAATTGACACCTTTATGGGAGTCTCATGCCTAATTTAGTTTATACAACCTGAGATTCAATGTGCTCAGGAGAAGCCTGGGATGGTTAATTGGTTAATTAAACTGACTTCACCAGTGTATGTCTGGCATTGACCCTTTCCTCATCTAACAGTAGATGCAGCTCTACTGATATTTTCTCATCAAATACGTTGGTCAAAACAGTTTGTCAAAACCATTTCTCAGGAAAATCTCTATTTTTTTCCTTCACCTTATTTTCCCCCGCAACAATTCCAAGCAACATTTTTCATTCCATTGTAACAGATTGAAATTTTCAGTCAATTCAGTTATAATGTTCGTTTCAGTTTCAGTTTTCCAGTTTAAAAATAAGAATATTTTGGTTTCTGATTGTTCCAGTTTTTACTTTGAATTGTTCCCCCCACCCTTCCACTGCCCCCAACCATTTGCCACTGGGGAAAAAAGAGCAAGAAAAGGTACACCAGTGTGAAATATTAGGGGGGAGGGTAGACAGAGATTTCCCCCACTTTTTCTACTTGAAAGTTTGGGGGAAATGTAATTATTATTATTTTTAAAAAGAAAGTCTAAGGAGGGACTCCTCCATTTCCTCATAACTATTTGACTTTTCTCCCACTTTTGCAAGCAGATTTGGGTGCTGTGCAAACAACTGGTGTCTACAGTTGATTCTAAAACAGCAAGGTGTTGGAAACACCCATGAGTAGCACTTTGATGAGAGTCCTCTGCTTTTCAAGGGAAGGACAAGGTTGACAACAGGGCCAGCCTTCTGCAGGAGTGACCAGAACCTATGCTCCTACCCATGTTTGCACTCTTGAATAGGAAACCACAGGGAGTCATTGATGCTTGCAGCCTGACCTGTCTCCTGAGGAGTTCCTTTGAAGTGGCGGTGGGGGCAGGCCTCCTGCGGTCCCTCCAGAGCAGCAGCTGTGGTGGTGGTGTTCCCAGGACGATGTTGCCGCGAGCACCCTTCTTGAGGTTCTCGGGGATGGCACTTCCTGTGGGGCCCATTGCTCCCATGACTTGGTGATACCAGACTGACATAGTTCTGGAGTGAGCTGTGGGGAAACAGAGTCACAGCCAGCCCAAAGTGGGGTAGGGAGGTCCCAAATCCCATCACTGATAATCTTGCACACATGTTCCAGCTTTAGTTTCATTATTTCTAACTGAGATTGTGTTTCTGCTGGTGGGGTGTCCTCTGTTCCTGCATTTGTAGTCTGCTCTTTATGCTGTGCTACATGTTCCTTGATAGACGGAATAAGATCCCTTCTGTGTCTATGCCTCTTTTTAGACACTCTTGTACAATTTGTCCTTTGTTCATCTTGGACAGTCCCCTAGGATCCTGCATTTTGCTTTCCCAACACTGGTTCCCGAAATGATAAACAAAATAACAAACACAGCACTCTTCCACAGTTTTGCCTGCTTCTACCTTTGTGAGTTCTAAGCTAAATTATATTCAGTCAGTGGTTCATTCGTAAAGTCTTTGGCCCTTTTCAAACAGGCCGCGGTGCCGAGGGGATGCGTGTTCACCGTAGTGCAGAGGCAGAGTGGCCCCCCAGAGCGGCCATTACATGGGTGCCCACCCATCTCTACCCATCTCCATGAACAGAGCAACCACCGTTATCGCCATGAGTGGGAGATGGGTGGAGTGCAGGAGCGCACACGCACTCCCCACCGGCCATGGCAGTCACACAGCCCCCCCACCCCTTCTGCCCATACATCAGAACTGCGTGGGCACGGGGGAGGGTGTCTCATGTGCAAAGGGTCTCTCTCTCACACACAGCCTTGATGAAATTTGGCTGGGCACAGCTTCTTGTTTCTGTTGCATTTGCCTGTCAGTTCCAAGAAGAATCTCTCTTCTTGTCTGCCGATGGCTCTTAAATACCTTTCTCCCTCCCTCCAGAGTTTCCCCCCCAGAGACTTTGTGTCTCCTCCTGCACGTAGATCAGGTAGCCCTTGTTTGCATTTCTTAACACCATCATTGTCGTGTAAACTGTCCCAGACAGGCTGTCTGTGCTCCCGGCCAGGTTTTGGGATTTGTTCTTGATACATAGCTCACAATGTATTATTTATTCCCATTCTATAGGGTTTATATATAACATTTCATCCTGTCAATTGTGGTCTCTGAGGTCCCTACCTCTATGTTATAACATATAACAAAATCTTATATTTTGTTTGATTGCACTCTTGACACCATCTTGCACTATATTTTAATCTTGAGTCACAACATTCGTCTCTTAATTCTGACTGCTATGACACCAAATATGACTACAAAATATTAATATACAATGCTCACTCACATCATATACATGCATGTTTCATGTGCATTGTGCATGTTGGTTTCATAATCCTTATCACACCCTGGTTACATTTCTTTTCTTGTTTGGGACCTCCAGGGTGGGGGGGGGATCCTAAGTAACATAGGTATTTGACACTTTCGTGGGGAAATTGTTGCCAAATGAAGGGGCAAATTAGGGACTCCTGCCCAGGGATAGGAACCTCAGAGATCACTACTGGCAAGCACTTTAACAAATAAATCTGGGGGGGAGGGGGGGAATACCCCAGGTGCTTTGCTTTTAGGATTAACACACAACACTAAAACAATGGGAATTTTAACATACACCTTAAAGTGCTGGTCTTTCAATCTCCTGGGTTTACAAGTCCACAAGTAAGTTCCAGATGCATTCTTCTCTCTCTTTCTCTCTCTCTCTCTCTCTCACAGAGAGAGAGAGAGAGAGAGAGAGAGAGAGAGAGCCCTAAGGCAGTTCCTGGGTGCATTCTTCACACACACACTGTCCTGAGGCAGCCTAAAGTAGCAGCAGCTGTAGACATGAAGGGCTGCCATGGAAACCAAGAGACCACCGCTGCCTGGAGCAAAGTACTTTACCAGAAATTTTTACACACAAAAGTTCTGGGAGAAGTACTTGCAGAAGTTCAAAGAGCCAGTTGTTTAAGATCTGGGTGAGTGATTTAGACACACAGAAAGTTCAGTATGAACAGCAAATATGCAGGAGAAATGTGTGTGTAAAAATACCCAACAACTATTACAAATCCCCTCAACTTTTCCCTTCCCAAGTTTTTATTGGGGGGTTAGAGATATTGTTTTCTTAAATTCAGAACTGCATACAGTGTTTTGAGTTCTGTTTCAGTTCTACAGAAAACCACATTAAATTCCATTTTCCAAAGCATTAATCTACTTAATACTTTTTTTCCTGCTGTCCTTCTGTCCACCAAAATAACCCAGAAAACATGATGTCATTTTAACCGATTTTCACCCATTTTTGTTGTTGTAATAAACATTGAGAAATTCCTGGGGGAAAATGAAAGAAAATAAAAGCTGAAAATGAAAGGCCCTACTGATCTAGTATCGGGGTAAGGATGAGCCCTTGGCATATTTCCCTCCCTCTCCTTGCTTGAGGGTGAAAACACAGTTAATGATCAGCAAGCGGATGCTGTCATGCTGGCCCCTCACCCCAGCACAGACTGCCGTGGGCAAGGTAGAGGAGGAGGCAGGGGTTCCTGGAAAGAGTAATCTGGGTGGGTGACAAGAGCGGATTTTCCACTGCAGGATGCTGATCAATGAGAAGTGTTTGCAGCGCCTCTGGAGAGCTCATTACTGGAGTGTGTGGGAGTGGCTGTGCAGGGGCGGCAGGAGCATTGTGGGCAGCAGCGTATCCATGCGGGCTTGGCTAGGCAGGGGAAACAGTGGCTGTGGGGAAGGAAGGCAGGACATCTAGTGAGGGGTGCTAGGACTGGTTGTGGGAGCCACCTGTCTCGTATGTGCTGACAGTTAACCAGCAGCCAGGGGCTTTGTGTGGCTGTCTGGTAGAAGGGCATGATGCTTCCTCAACAGCTGGAGGATTTCTCCGTGCAGCAGAGACCCCATGCCAGAGTGGGCATGGTGCAGGTGCCCAGGAAGTGGCAATTGGGTCCCTTCAGCCGGGCAAAATTGCTGCATCCCCTTTCTGCGTTTCCATGGCACTTTCTGCTTTGCTTTCTCTCCACTCAAAACACTATCATTACGGGTGATCAGCCCCCCAATTACCCCATTGCCTGCTTTCATTCCCACTGCTGTGTCAGACGCACTCGGCCATTCCCGCCTTGCAACCCGAGATGCCTCTCTAAGCAGTGTACCCTCACCTCTGCTGGCTCTCTCCGCCCTGCTCCTGCTACCTTCCGAAGCCACATTTCTCAGGGCTCCCTTGCTGCCCCACAAGCCAGAAGGGAGGAATCAGAGACAGGATTGACAGGACCAGAAGCCCCATGGCTTTAAGAGTTTCTCAAAGCCTAAAATCATGAATCCGGTGCTGAAATGGCAGGAATCTCATATTTTATTCTTAAAAGGCCAGGTTGTGGCCCTTCTAATTGCAAAGCAAAGCTTGAAGCTGCCATGGCAGTATGGTCTCATAGCTCAGAGACTGGAAGACCAAAAAAACACAATCCACCATCATGGCTGAGATTCTCTCATGGCTTTGGGGAGCTCTGGAAAAAGATTCAAAGCATCGTCAACCCAAAGTGGCATGGTCTCAAACTCCTGCTTTTATACCTCTCGGCCCAGGGACACTTCTAAGTGGATGTGGAAGAGGGGCTTATGCCTTAACCCCTGAGATGGGCAGGGGGATGCAGTTCTCCCATGTGAGAGATGGGGGAGTGTTGCAAGGAGGTGGAGAGACAGTCTTTCTCATGTGGGAGGCATGAGAGTTGGTGTGGAGGACAGGGTTAGATTTTAGAGTCGTTTGACTTTGAATCCGTATAGTTTTTTAGGCTGGATAAGAGTCATGGGGGGCAGAAGGGATTTGGGGCTGGGTGGGAGGGAAAGCCCCCTGTAATTTCTAGTTTGATTGTCCTTTTTGGAGAAGGGCAGCAAAGAAATTTAAAGTATTTTAAAGTAATCAAATAACTAGGGTTGCAACCCTATTAGAAATTTTAGTCGATTAATTGATTAAGCCTTTTTTGTCAATTAATTGATTAATTAATTGATTAAGATTTGTGCAAAATTGCATAGATTTACATAAATATACATACATTTTCATAGATCCGCCTAATTTGCATGCATTGGGTAAACTTGCCTTCCGCTGGAACGTGTCCCCTTGAGCTACGGACTCAGAACTATGGACTGGCAGAAGGTGCTGGCAGCGAACCTTTTAATCGGGGGACAAATTTTAATCTGATTTAGACAGATTAATCGATTAATCATTTCCATGAATCGATTAATGATTGCGGCCCTAAAAATAACCCTCAAAAGAATGGTCAGCCTGGAGGGAGCAGACCTCCTCACTACTTTGGGCATGAAGAGACCCACCGAGCTCAGACACGAGCCCCATATTTTCACTCCCAGGAGCTCAGACACTAGCCTCTATTATCACTGTCAATCTCTTGGGCATCATGCACGCTCTGCAGAAGAAGGGAGCTGGAAGGAATATGCTCTGATCTGATGCCAGGAAGGTTAAGCACCTCATGTGGGATATGCCTGTGACTCCAGGGGGCTGAGCGTGCAGAAGGGAAATCCCACTCTCTCTATATTTTCACATGCAAAGCAAGTGGGGGGGGGGGGGGGGGGGGGGGGGTTTGCATCCATTAATTGTGAGATCCCTGGCACCTCAGTGAGACTCTTGGGCTTGGGTCCAGAGCCCCCATAGTGCAAAGCTTGGGCAATGTGGCAACACCTCCACTCCCTGAAGCAGGCATCCGCCTCTCAGGCATGAAACTTGAGTCATGCCGGTATTCTAGGACCAGCCGGCTACGTCCCAGTGGGATGCATCTCCAGTGCCGGTGCCAGATCTCAGTAGAATGGTCCTGTGCCTTGTAGAGAGGCTTCGGGGAGGGGCCGGCTCGAGCCCACGTCTGGGCAAGGGGAGTGGAAGGAGCAGGCAGGAGTGGGAGCTGGCCCATGAATTGGAGCAGAGGAAATGCTCTGACTTTGAGCATGTAGTGAAGTAATGACTTTAAAAATGTATCATTCTGAACGCTAATTAAGCAGCGCATCTGAATCCCCAGGAAGCCAGTGAGTTGTGAGTAACCTCCAGCGGGCTGGAAATGCACTTCTGCGTTGGAGAATCTGCACAGCAAGCACTCTTGAATTTTTAACCCTGTGCATTCCCTGTGGGGGGCCGGACTCTCAGCCCAACATTAGGGCAGCCAAGGGCAGGACAAAGCAATCCCTAAACATGAGCTGCTGAGGGGTACCCCTCCCTAGTAATAAGTACATGGCAAGGACTAAGGCCCCCAAGGGGAACTAGACATGCTCTGTCCCTGTGCACCACAGCTCTCATGGGTGCGGCAGAACTCTTGTAAGAGACTCTCTCTGACACAGCCTGGGGGCACAGATACCCCAGGAGGAGGTTGTGAGTTGACTCTTACTTCCCCTTACTGCACCTCCCACTCTCTCTTCTATAAACCAAGGCTCTTTTACATGGGCAGCGATGGGCGCACACCTACCTCCACCCACGAAGCCTACGCCAGTTTGCCGGTGGGTGACGGGTGTAAGTGGGCATGCATCGGGAGTGCACCTGCACGCACCCCCACCCACCGTACACGCTGTTCGCACAAGCACCCATCCCCCCACCCACCACCATGGCATTTACATGGATGCCCCCCCACACCCATCGAACGTCTTCCCACACACCCAGTGGGGTTGGGGGGGCGTCCAATCCATGTAAAAATGGCCCAAGACTGAGCTCTGTTTAGAGGGGGAGTAACTAGAAGCTGCTTTCAAAGAAGGTAACCAAGAGCAAAACACAAAGGTGAACTCAGGACTCCTTTCCTAGCATGAAAGATAAAACGGTTAGTTACCCAGTCACAGAGCAAATGCTACTACAGCAGCTGAGCAAACAGTTCTTTAGCCCATCGGGCAATGTACAGAGTCCTTCTCTAGCGGTTGAATTAAAAGCAGCAATTATCATTTCCTCCTGTAGTAAAAAGGTGATTGGTAGGTTAAGAGTTCAAATTTGCCTTATGAAAGGGAATAATGTTGTGGTTTCTTTCATTTTTGAAGCTGTTTTTAAAAAACAACTCACTCCCTCCCCCCCAAAAAAAAAATCAGTTCAGCCTCAGTCTAATGTTGGGTAATGACAGAATCTGCACAGGAGGAGAAATGTCTGGACCATGGGGAAAGCTTTCCTGTCAGAGGGAAGACAGGCAGGCTATGAACTCACTTGGGAGGGGCCTGTGTGGTAAAGCAATTGGAGGGAGTACTGTGACAGAGTTTGGAAAAGATTAGAAGGGCAAGGGTGCAGGTCTAGTTTCGGAGAGTAGTTATATATGTGTGCGTGAGAGAGAGAGTCTGTTGATTTGTCGGCACACCCCAATGAGACACAGAGACAATAGTTGGTTTCAAAACTGGCCGCATGCTTTAGTCAGTCAAAATCAAAACGAGGCCGGTGGGTAATTGCACAGGCGATTTGGATCCAGGATGCTATCTATCTAATAAACCTATTAACTTAGATGCTGACGTGGATGTGCCCTTCAACGTCAGCATCTTTAACCGTCAACCTCCCCTTTTCGACGGCACCATGCCTCTGGCCAAAAAGGGGACAGGCCCAACTCTGGGTGTGGGTAAGGAGGTTGGTACTCGCAGGCCAGTGGACAGCGCATGTCCTTTCTGTCCTTACTACGACACGTCTCCCAGGGTCATGACCCCAGCGTGTGCTGCACCCGCATCACTCTGGGTATCACATTCCCATCTCTTAAGGAGATGACTCTTCCTATGCTATTCCTTTCCGATTTAGCCTACCCCCCAGGGGGAGACTACGTACTCCTCCGGCCCCCACCGCCTCTTCAAACTACAGACCTCGCAGATGGTTGGCTAATGCCGCCAAATATATTTCGTTTCTTGCCGGTGACAGATGCACTCCGTCATCGCGGAACCGGTCTGTCCTTCCCCAGACTAGACAGGGGTGTTTAATGGTTGTTCCCCCTAAACCAGTTACCCATTTAGCTATTTCACGACTAATGTTTCGTCTAGCCCTGTCTACTCTGCCTGGTTTATTCGCTGTTTCCCATTTAATGTGAGGTATACAACTAGTCCAAACTATGTGTACTCCCAAAAACCAACTTTTAACTTTTAACAAATTCCCCTGCAGGCATTCCTATTTTATTCAGGGAAGCTTTGAGTACTGCGGTGAATTGATGACTCGTAAGGGGGGTACCTGATTTGTGGATGAATAAATATCCAGGGACTCGGGGGCGGATAGCCATATACTGCCTCATTTGTTCAACTGGCCATATGGACGTAATCCTACATTGATACAGTTCCACACTTTGTCCCCTACTCCTCTGATCTGTTTTGGAGCGCCGGAGCCTGAATCTCAGTCCGGTCTGTGTTTGTTCCATGTCTTGGAGTACAAATGCCCAATATGTGTTGTCCTTCCTGGATCTGGGTACCACCTCGCTAATTCGGAACCCCCCAAAATATGTTATAACATACACTGACGTAAACAACTGAGCCTCGAAGGGATTGTGGCATACAGCTGTTAGTGTCTGAACTAACTGTAGCAGGACCGGGGTAGTTAGCGGTGTTCGGAGTGTTGTAGTGGCCGGGTTAGCCCTTGCCCAGCTTTCGTACTTATGCTTCAGGTAGAAGTCTTTGTCTGGTGGGGGAAAACCTTTTAGTCTGCTGACGAAGGAGAGGGCCATGACCTTTCTGGCTATAGTACCCCCAGTCAATCCTTTATCGTGGAGATGCATTGCAAACTGAATGACCTTGGGTTCTCCTATCGAAAACCGTTCCCCCATCCTTTGCTGGCTCTGAACAGCTGGAATTCCTGGAAGGCCCTACCGTATGCGGCTTGAGTTCTGGGAGCCAGCGAGCCCTGTACGATCGACTGCATTTCTATCTGCTAAGGTTCCATACCCCCAGTGGTAGGGGGTCGGGCCATTCTCTGGATGCCGGTGCCATTTCCCGGAATCGTTCGATCTGAAACTGAGAACGAACAGTGGCTATGCCGTTGCCAGTGCCTGGTACATGTCGTGCCGTGAACAAGATAGTGTCTTTCAAACATGCACTGACTAATGTCCTTACCAGTGACATTCCCCTTGTGGAACGGGATGAGAGAATGTTGACCACGTGCACTACCGCCATATTATCGCACCAGAAACGTACTGTGCTGTTGACAAAGTGCCGTCCCCAAAGTAGGACGGCGACCACTATTGGGAACAGCTCTAGAAATGTTAGCTCTCTGGTCACACCCGTTTTGTGCCACTCGTTGGGCCATGGTGCTGTGCACCAGTGGGTCCGGAAATATACTCCGAATCCCGCCCCTCTGGCTGAATTGGAATGCACCTGCAGATCTGCCTTGAGTAGCATTTGCTCCCTCCAAAAACTCACACCGTTGTACCCTTCCAAGAAGTACAGCCATGTCGCCAAATCCTGTTTCGTGTCCCTAGTGACCCTGATTCTATAATGGGGCTGTACGTGGCCTTTAAGCTTGCTGTACAGTCTGGAAAGAAAAGGTCTGCCTGGTGCCACTACTCGGCATGCGAAGGTGAGGTTTCCTATCAATGATTGCAAGGCCCGTACGGTGACTTTACGAGCTGCCATGCATTCCTTAATCTTTTGTTTCATGCTCTCAATCTTATGTCTGGGCAATCTTGACTGCTTCAATTTGGTGTTTAGTTCTATTCCTAGGTAGGTGATGGTCATGTCTGGGCCTTCCATCTTTTCGGGAGCCAAAGGAACGCCGAGTTCCTCAGCTACTTCTTGGAACAAACGCAGGGTGGCTGCGCATGCCCCTCCCTCGGGTGGGCATATTATTAAGAAATCATCTAAATATTTTGTTACCTCACCCTCTTGCAGTCGTTGCCTGAAGATCCATTCTACGAGTGAACTAAAGCATTCAAATGCAGAGCAGGATATGGAGCACCCCATAGGCATGGCTCGATCATAGTAATACTTGCCTTCAAAGTGGAACCCCAATAGGTGATAACTACTGGGGTGCACTGGGAGCAGGCGGAATGCTGACTTGACATCACATTTTTCCATAAGTGCACCCCTTCCCATTGCCCTTGCCTTGTCTACTGCTTCATCAAACAATGCATACTTGATGGTTGAAAGTTCCTTAGGCATAGCATTGTTCACTGAGCTGCCCCTGGGATAAGACAGATGATGAATCATCCGGAATTCTCCCGGTGTTTTCTTGGGGATGATACCCAAGGGGGATATCACTAGATTATTCATGAGGGGATGTTCAAAAGGACCAGCCACCCGCCCTTCCACCACTTCCTTCACTATTTTCTCTCTCACTAAATCCTCTCACCCTGCCAATGATTTCAAGTTGCAAATTATTCTATGCTGGGAGACTGGGCCCGCTGGAATGAGGAATCCCTGTCTAAAACCTTGTACAACATACTGCACTTCTGACCTGTTGGGGTGAGCTCTTAACGCTCTGTATAAGTTTTGCACCGGTATCGGTCCCCTTTCCAGTGCGGGGCCCGGGTGATGTTCCTCAACTTCCCTTTCCATTTCCTCCTCCCTGATTAAATCTCCCTCAGTTACCCCTCTGTTTGTGGCAGTAGCAGGTGTTTTCCGGGTGCCCCCCTGCCCCCCACACACAATTGGAGCAGCCATGTCAGAACCTGCACGTGGTTCGGGTACACGGGCCTGCCTTGTTGTATTCCCAACACGGGCCCGGTCCCCCTTGTCCCATTTTGCGGTTAACTTGTCACCGCAAAAAAGATCATTCATGGGCACAACCCCGCCGCGCACTAAAAGGTGCCCACTATCTGCATTTGTGGCATCAATCATACATTCGAGCCACAAATCCGGTGCCTGTTTGTCCCATGATAGCCCCAATGTATTGGCCGCCCTATGGCGAAATGCTTCGTCATAGCATAGCCATGCCCTGGGGGGTCCTGTGCCGTGCGCCCTATGGATGATGTCCGCGTATTTGTGCAGCTCTAAACCTCGCCCCGGATCAGCCTGCATTAGTACGCCCATGTATACTGCGTATGCGGATGTCCAGTTATCCCAGTTATGATCCGCCTTTGGGTGACGAACTTTTCCTTTTCTTTTGCCTCCCCTTGCTCTGACTGATCCACGATCAGATTGCTGAACAAGAGTGCAAAGAGGTCTACATACTCGCCTCTCCATATTTTTTCTTTCGTAGATTGTGGTAGGTGATTGCCGAATGGAGCTGCTACGTCAGGTATGACCCCCCCCCCCGGGGGATGAGTCACCCTTGGTGTTTCTGTGACAGGGGCCATTTGTGAAGGAATTGTCCCTTGGGTTGGAGGGCCAGGGTCTCTAAGACTAGCCATGCCCCCAAATTGGTCCCTTGCTACTGCTGGGGCTGGGGCCTCTTGACCTGGGTTCGGGATTGTGGCTGGGATGACCCATGCCCAAACCCAGTTAACCATAAGACATTGGGGGGCTGCCTGCTGCCAGCCATAAGGTGTCTTGCCGACGGGGGTTACATTCACCTGGCCCCCAGCAGTAGTCCTTAGGGGTTCTTTATGAAATCCATATGTCCCAGGCATTTGGTGGGCTACTGTGTCTCTCTGACTTGTTTCATTGGCCCTTGTCACCACTTCCTCACAAGTCCCCATGCGCCCCCATCCGGCAGACTCACCGTACTCTGATGCCCCCTGTGGCGCGCGTCTGTGGGATTCTCCTGCCTCTTGCGCCCGTGTGCGGTCTTGATCTCCCCGACTCAGCTCTGTTTTGAGCGACAGGATACTCCTCCACATCTCGGCATCCCTCTGGTCTTCTTCCCAGTCCGACTTGTTGCACCACCTCCTGCTTGCCAGTGGTTCGTCACCTGGAGGGCGATATGACATGCTGGGCCCCCTTTGCTCAGCAGACGGGGTATGAGGGCCTGGGACTGCTCCGAGGGCAGCTGGGGAAGCCCTGAGAGCTCTTCGGTACTGGTAATCTCCCAGCCCTGGGACTCCGTGCTGGTCTATAGCACCCTTCCAGGTGCCTCTGTCCCCAGGGGGGGCACCTGCTCCCCCACATAAGTCTCCGGGGGTGGCTGACCCACTCCCACAGCACTGGGGAAACCGGGGAAATCCACCCCAGATGTTGACGGTTGAGGGTCATCCCATAGGGGAGGGCCCTGGTCGAATGGGTACAGGGCCTGAATAATGGGACCCCTATTGGCTGGGCCAGATGGACCTGCCCTCCTTTCTGTAAAGCTGTAATGCATTTGCTGACTTCGTGGTTGCAGGGGTTGGGGTTCAGCATTCCCTTCATTCCCCCTGTGCTTGCATATGGTCACGCAGTATGGGGAGGGCCCTGTTGGGTCCTGCCCGTCCCTGTACCTAGCCAGGAGTTGGACCACCCTCTCCCCTCACCTTAATACTTGGTATCTGGAAGGGCTAGTCTGACAGCCCCTTGACTCCCTGTGGGCAGGTTCCAGCCTTCCCCCCCAAGTGGTAATTGGGCACTCTCCCGGGTCTTGTACTGCCCCAGGGGCCTCCATTGATTCCTCAGGGGGGGAGGCACGGGCCTGCATCTGGGCCTCGCATGCTGTGAGGTGGGCCAGCATAACGGCTCTAGAAAGGATCCCTCTCATCTCCCCCAACACGTCACTCTGTTCGGGCGGTTCATCCACGGTGGGTGGCTGCCGCGCGGCCTCAGCCGCCTTTCGCTTCTGGCCTACTGCTGCCTTCTTCTTTTTGTGGCCCATTCTGCTGCTTTGAGTCTCTTGCCGCTCTGGTTCCTGGCCTAAGATCAGCAGCGGGGAGAGCTCGCTGCTGATCCGATCTCCGTCAGATGCCGAATGCTGCTCACGCGACCTGGGAGTGGGTCCGCCCTTCCTAAAAGGGGCGGGTCCGCTCATCTCTCTGCGCTTTGCACCCACCGCGCGTGCGCGCAACACCGGGTTGCCTTAGCAACACATCAAAGGCAGGGGAGGATTCTGGAATGCTCCTTGCCGCGGCCGTTTCTCTGTGCCTCCTTTGTCACGGGGCACAACAAATTCCCTGTTGCCACCATAGCGGCGACGAAGGGGACTTTTTAAGATTGTTTTTTTTAAAAAAACAAAATTAAAAATGTTTTCCAGCCTAGTTCCAAAGTCAGGCAGTGGGATTTTTTAAAATGTGCCTACATTTACACAAATCAACATGTGCTAATTTGTGCAAATATGCCCCTGTATCCAAGTGTTGTTTTTTTTCCCTAGATGACTCTACATATTGCATTAACCACAGCAGAACTCAACCTTTGGTACATACTACTACGTCATCCTGTGGTGAAGCAACATAAACAAACAATAATGACGTGATTTGGGCCCGTTTTGGCCTGGGATCTGGCGGCACGTGTAACCATACACCACCAGAAGTTGGCCCAGGAATGTCCCAGGCAGTGTTGGGGCTAGCCTGGGCTGTGACCTCCAGACAACCTCTGAGGTCACAGCCTGGGCTAAGGCCCGTCCAGGCCAAAGCGGACTAAAGCATGTGAGCATGTCTGTGCAGGGGCCACCATGGCCAGCAACCATGACTGTGCCTCATTGGCCACCATGGCTACCCATAATGGCGGGGGGCAGGATGCTGGGAGCACAATGGGGGCAGAGCCATCCACCCGCATGTTTGTTGTGCTCCGAGACATATGCGGGTCATGTGGTGGGTGACACAGATCCCCAGTCGCGGTCACATCTGTCTGGTGCCCTGACCTGCCCCTGGCCATGTCGCCTGGGATTTTCCACCCCGGGGCGGATGGCTGCACGTCATGATGGCAGCATGATAGGGGAGGTTTTACTAAACCTAACATTTAGGTCCTGTAGGTTTCTCATGGAGGAGGGTGCCCGGAGCTTCCCAGCTCTCCAACAAACAGCTGATGGGGGAAGGACCCTGGAGCAGTGCTAATTTTCCCCAGCTGCTCCGACAAACAGCTGATGGGGGAGGACCCTGGAGCAGCGCACACACTCCCCACATCAGCTGTTTGTCAGGGCAGTCGGGGGAAGTGCATGCTGCTCTGGGCTCCCTCTACCCATCAGCTGTTTGTCGGGGAGCCAGAGAAAGGCACTCTGATTCTGGGGCCCTCCCCTCTCCTCCATCACTTGCACGAGTGAGTTGTCCATTTAAAAGCATGCCAGCTATCTTGCAAGTCCAGGGGGGATCGCGTGAGTTGTTTTAAACGACTAATCTGTCTGTGTCTGTGCAGGGGCCACCATGGCGTTAATAGGAGTTAAGAGAAACCTCCATCTTATCCAGCAGCCTGGAGATAGAGCAGGAAGAGTGGGCTCAGGGGAACTGAGCTCACTGAGGGGGAACTCACAGGGGAACTGAGCTCACTGAGCTCAGGGGAACAGCCCTGGATGGAGCTGGGAGAGGTGCAGGGGGCTGTCCCAGAGCCCAGCCTCAGGAGAGACCTGGCTGGGTGGAAGGAGATGGCCTCCTCTACTCTGGTCTGTCTCTCTCATCTACATGATGGGGGGCGATACTCCACAGCAGCCAGCCCAGGGACATGCTCTGTTGTTCCATTCACACCCATCAGCATTAGTAGAGCCACACCTATTGGCTCTCATTTGCACAATTTCTCATTATGCAACAGGTGTTATCACAGGAAGCATGGAACTGGGGAAAGGGGGGTCCAATCTAAAAACGGCCTATGTCTGTACCCTGGAGTCAGGTAAAGATGGTTTGATTATATCTATGTATACCTCAAATATATATAGATTTAGGAGTTTGTATTGCTTGTCAGTCCATTCTCATGTGGAACCTAGGCTCTGACTGCTGTACCATGATGTGTGCAGTATTCTCATAAAAAGCTTGACAGCACTGGTCTCAACCTATCTCTTTGGGGGTGGAACCAAGAGGGGGATTGCTCTCTGAACTCTGCTCCTCCCATCTGTCCCCTGCCACCATCAGCTCTCCGCTGTTGCCCCTTGCCCCAGAGCCATTCCTTCCACAGTGGTCACTCCCCCTTTCCCCAGTTCCATGCTTCCTGTGATAACACCTGTTGCATAATGAGAAATTGTGCAAATGAGAGCCAATAGGTGTGGCTCTACTAATGCTGATGGGTGTGAATGGAACAACAGAGCATGTCCCTGGGCTGGCTGCTGTGGAGTATCGCCCCCCATCATGTAGATGAGAGAGACAGACCAGAGTAGAGGAGGCCATCTCCTTCCACCCAGCCAGGTCTCTCCTGAGGCTGGGCTCTGGGACAGCCCCCTGCACCTCTCCCAGCTCCATCCAGGGCTGTTCCCCTGAGCTCAGTGAGCTCAGTTCCCCTGTGAGTTCCCCCTCAGTGAGCTCAGTTCCCCTGAGCCCACTCTTCCTGCTCTATCTCCAGGCTGCTGGATAAGATGGAGGTTTCTCTTAACTCCTATTCTCTCTGCCACAGCCAGCACTCCTGCCCGGGTCTCTACACTAAGCTTTCCTGGGAGAGGCTGGCAGGAAAGCAGCATTGGCTCTCTGCACCACCAGCATCCTCTCTCTCTCTGGACGCGTGGCAGAGAGCGCAGCAGAGGCGGCCCCCAGCCTTTGCTGTTTGTTTGCGGTTTTGAGCAGTCACCTGGAACGAGCCTGAAGAGTACGTCTCCAAACAAATCACTGCAATGAGGAGATTAGGGCCTGGGAAGGGGTTGTAATTACCTTCAATCTCACATTTCATAAATCATATGTAAAAATAAAAGCAGTGCACTCGGCAGAGCCCACCCGCAATACACCGTGACCTTTTGGAAACAGTATGTGCTGGGAGGCACATTCACACGCCAGGCAAGCGTTGCCATGGCAAACACCGAGTGCAGAAACACACCGCAATTAAAGAGAAAAAACCCAGAAAGCCCCAAGTTGCGTGGGGCCTGGGAGCAGCTCTCTGATTAAAATGCCCTTTCGCACAGTGTAAATGTCGCTGGGATCTTGCCTGCCCTGCGCCTCTCTGCAAGTCACTGTATCCCCAGAGGGCATGTAGGGGCATGCAGCTTGGGTGCTCTCTCTTGGGAGAGAGAAGGCTAGTTCTCCTCCTACACAGGAAGGCACGTCTGGCAGGACCGAGGTCAGGGCAGGGTATAAAGAGAACTGTCACCAGAGCCACCTCACGGGTGGAGAGTGTGATGCCGCAGTTTGGTTCCACATGCCCAATCAGCCACCTGCCTAACAATCCCTGCAGCCGCCTCTGCCCCCCAGCCTTGTCCCCACATGCCTATATGCATCCCCAGCCCTGCCCTGTGTCTGCCCTGGCCCCATGAGACTCTCCATCTACTCACCCAGAGTAGGGCTAGGCCTGCTTTTGTGTAGCAAACCCGGGGGGAGCTCCAGCTTCGGTAACTGGGCCACAGCAGCCTTCCTGCCTGTGAGGAGTCTATCAGCGTGTACCACTCCCTTGCGTGAAGATTTGGTATCGCCAGCCATGGCTACAAAGGAGTAACCTATCAGCCAGCTTACCTAGCCCAACTGCTGGAGGCAGGGCAGGTGTCTCCCTGCAACTTGGGTCAGGGCTGGTCCCCCAGGTTTCCTGAGGGTCTGCTACAAGGGCATCCGCCAACTGGAAAGTGCCATCCTAATCCTTTCTGTCTAGGGTGACCAGACCTCCCCTTTAAAAGAGGACGCATGAAAAATACAGGTTTCAGGGCTGCATTGGTTCCAGTGCAGCCCTGCACCATGTATTTTTCATAAGTGTCCTCTTTTAAAAGAGAGGTATGGCCACCCTATTTTTGTCGCTTATGGTCTTCCATTCCTGTCTAGCTACACACTGTGCAGTGTGCACCTCCTACCCTTGGTATTTACACCCCCTACCTGACTAGATTACTCAGCTCTGATCCTGCCTCTCCAAAGGGTGTGACTGCTGAATGCCCCCCCCACACACACACACACCCACTCACACCCGTGATGACTTGGGAGAAGGAAGCTTTTGCACACGTCCCCACGAGTGGCAGCAGCTTGCAAGCCCACTGCAGCGCTCCAGGTCTTTATTCCCCTGCCTTTTATAGAGCACTAGCAGGTGGCTCCCCGGCAGAGCGCATTACAAAATCAATCGCCTGCGTTCCGTCTGAAAGAGACATATTTATACAGAGAACAAAAGGAGTAAAAATGTGCAGAGAGCTCCCAGCCGTAAACCAGGTTAACTGAAAAGTCCTTCGTTAGCAGAGGCCATTAGCAGAGCAGACTCCCAGAGCAGGACACTCCCTGGCAAAGCCAAAAATAGCCAGAGACACGGCACCTGGGCCCAGGGAACTGGAATGTTTTGCATGTTCTAGATTCCCCTTCCTGAGCTGTAACTGGGATCAGAGCCCAGACAGTGGGAGGCTGGGAGACAGAGACGTAGAGCTTTGCTCTCACCTGCCCACTTCTCAAATGCAGACTCTCTGTTGAGGAGGCTCTCCTGACATTTCCTGTGCCAAGTACTGTAGGTTGAGCTGCTATTTCAGGTGCCCCGCAAGTCTGTGCACGAATACTGCTTCCATATTTGAAAGTCCGGAGGAGGAGGGAGGTGGAAGAAATGGCACTTTCCAAGTTTAACTTTGACCCAAGCCATTGGGTCACCAACCCCCCACCAATGCTTATGAGCCAGGCCCACACAATCGTGAGATTGGCATGAAATTTAAAAACACAAGTAGGTTCTGTCTCTTTGCCTTCTGGCCTCTGAGCTGGAAGGCACATGCTGCAGCCACAGTTTCAAGTCTTTCTCGGCAAACAAGGGGGCTGGAAGCTGCCTTTTCAGAATTAAAACTGAGATTCTCTTGATATTCCCACCCAGGAACTTTGCTCCTCCTCTGCCACCATCCTACCTGCTCCTGAGTCTCCACCCCTGCTCCCTGAACTGCCTTCTCCTCTTCTCCCATGCTGCCCCCTATGCCTGGAACTCCCTCCCCGGACACATACATTCTGCTCCTTCCACCTGCACCCCCACCCTTCAAATCTCTCCTAAAATCCTTCTCTCCCATCAGGTTTCTCCTGCCTCCTCATCCCCAGAGGCTGCTCAATGAGGCTCCTTTATCGTCCTGTTATTCGAGTTTCCCTTCCTCCCTGTAACTATACTAAGCACGTGAACCTGAGACTTCTAAATTTCCTTAATGTCTCCCTGTTTTCTTCTCCCATGTCCATCCTAGATTATGAGCCCCTCAGGTCTGGGACCTATCTCTAATCATGATTGTTCGGTGACAGGCACATTGCTGGAATAAAATAAAATAAAATAAAATAATAATAATAATAATATAATAATAAATACAAATTTTTTTAGGGCTGATGTGTTCTCTTGTTCTCCATGGTTGTGGGGAGAGTGGATGGGGTTTTGTTCCCTGTCATTGCTTTAATTTCTTCGCTGTTTAGAGGGATGTCCACTGAACTCCATGTGTCCTGTCCCCCTGCCCCCACCAGCCCCATGGAGAACATAAAGTATTGGCTCAGCTCTGCTCCTGTTGAAGGGAATGGTGCTTTGGAAACCCCACTCATTATTCTGAGGCACAGGTTAATTCTCAAGGCTCAGGAAATGGGGCAGCTTGCTGTCCTGGTTATGCAAGCACAAACCTCCCCAACAGAGATTGAAATCCATGCCCAATTAATAAATCCATTCATTTGTATATACAATTACACGTAGATCAGTCACAACAGCCCCATCTCTCCCTCCGCTCTGCTTGGCTGTTTAGCCCTGTAACGCAAGCCCACCCATTCATGCGACACGAGCCCAGACTGACATGCAGAGAGCTGCACTAGGAGCACGCTTTGCCAGCCGAACAATGATCAGAGGCTGGAAATGTCTTCCCTTCAGCATGTGTCCCAGATATCCTTAGCTGTGAGGCAGTGTTCCCGCCACAGCCTGTAGGTGTTTCTCTCCAGATAACCCTTTGACAAAGGGCATCAGATGATCAACTCCCTGCAAGAGCAGGGCCATCACGGCCTGACAAACAGCGGGCACACTTCAAACTATCTGGGACCGGCACAGGTCTCAGGGGGCACCGATGCGCTTCCCAAGGCCAGGAGGGAGCAGTTGTTTCTAGTTGCCTAGCTGACCCTGGCAGTTCCATTGCCTTTCACAATCGGCCAATTCATATCCAGCCAAGGAGCTGGCTTCCGAGATCATTACAGCCACTGGCTAGGCAGAGAGACAATACCTGGGGAGGGGAAACACAGAAGCCTCTACAGCCCCTTTCACCGCTGCCCATAGTCTACTGCCCTCTCGCTCACCTAGCCTCTCTGCCTGAGAGGCATTTCCAGTCCAAGCCTGACCCGCTGCAGCCTGGATCTCTGTGCCCATAATATTGGGGGGGGGGGTGCTGGGAGACACACCGAGCCCACGAATAACCCAACCTGGCTTGAAGTGCTGGTCTGTGTGGGTGCACACACCCACTAGTGGGAGTCCCCTGCATGGAGCATGCAGCACTGCAAGTACTCAGGAGCGCCATCCCACCAATGGGAAGGAATAGCTGGAGCTTGCATATCGCCTCGCGTGTGGCAGATGCTACTGTTGTTATTGCTGCAGGAGTCTGAACGACAGCAGAGGGGACAGGGAGATGGAGGCTGAGCCTGGGCATGTGGAGCTTTCACTACAGTGAGGGGGGACCTGGGGCAAAGATAGAACCAGGGAGGGGGACAACTCTGGGCTGGTTAGGGAGCTGGGGACAAAGAAGTCTCCCCTCAAGAGAATAAAGCTTTCCTGTGTTCCACCCCGGCACCTCCCTCTCTGAGCTGGAGTGTTTGTTTGTGCCAGTGCCGCCGCAGCAATAATGAACCCAGGCCCTTTGATCAACACTTCAATGGAGCCTGATCCATTTAATCACCAGGAGGCTACCTGGGCATCCAATCGTCACATGTCTCCATCCCAGCCCTCCCTGCTGCTCAGCCCTGGCGTAGCTAGACAGGCTCTTGCTCTCAGTGCCACAGCCCCAGGACTAGCTCCCTCACCATAGGGGCCCTTGATCCAGAGGCTGGGCTGATTTGGGGCTTCCTTAGGGGGCTGCAATGGAATGGGTGTTTGGATTGGGGTGATGCTGGGAGGACTGGGAGGAGCAAAGCTCAGTGCTACTGGGAACCTAGGCCCTATCTATGCTCTCCCTGGGGTGTTGCAGCATCCCCTAATTATTTACAGATTAGACATCCCGGTCCCACAGGTTGCCCCCACTGGGCAGGTCATTCTGTGGGGGGAGAAGCTGGAAAGGGCAGGGATATGTGCCCAGCTTGCCCATAAGTGAGGTGAGCGAGAGGTCACTAACCCCACTGATGCATCAGGCAGCTTAGTGCATTGGGAGAAATGGCTCTGCCTCCTGCCGAAGTGAGCTCTGCCAACACTAACCCACATTATCCCTAGGGCCAGGGCAGAGTCCTGCCGTGCTCTTCATTCTGGTTGAGAAACAGGGAGGGGCAAAAAGCAAAGAGTACCGTAGCACCATCCTGAGGCAGTTGGGACAGCAGTGACTGAAGCCCCATCCTGAGCACCCCTCACCCGCCACTTTCTGAACCACAGCACCCCCTAGAGCCCTTCTGGGGCATTGGTGTCAGCACTGACAGAGAGAGAACACAAAACTCCACACACACACACACACACACACACACACACACACACTTCCTGCACTGCAGCGGCCTAGAGATGGGGCTAGGGCATTGGTGTCAGAACTGACTGAGAGAACACACAAAACAAATCCCCCACCTGCACCACAGCACCCCTTCATGCCAATCTGGGACACTGGAGAGAGCACTCACTTAAGGGGAGAGCTGAGCAGCCCGGGCTGAGCCTGCACCCTACTCCCTAGAGCACAGCACCCTGTAGTGCCAAGCGGAGACACTGGTGCCAGCACTGACTGAGGGGACAGCACCCCTTGCTGGGCCCCCATCCCATTCTCCAAAGCACAGCACCCACTAGAGCAAGGGTTCTCAACCTTTTTCCAGTCACGAGCACTGGAGTGTCGTGACTACTCGTGCATAATTTGCATAAATGATTTGCATAAATATGCATATATTGTCTCCCCTCTGCAATTAAATTTAATTCAATGGAAATTGAGCTAATTAATCAATTAATCCCAGCTCACATTTACTTTAATGGATGAAGTACTTTTTCAAAGTGCTCCTGAGCACTATTGACAGCTGACTTGGGGAGCACGTTTACACACTGCCTGAGCACTCTGGTGCTCCCGAGCACCAGATTGAGAATCCCTGCACTAGTGTCACGCTGAGGTATTGAAATCAGCGCTGGGTCTGAGGGGAGAGCGCCCCCTAGCGGAATCCCCACCCCACTTCCCACAGTACAGTGCCCCTGAAGCAGGGTCTTTGGCGTTACCACTAGGGGTGTGCACCAGGGTCCCATGTCATTTTTTGTTATTGTTTTTGTTATTAAAATGTGTCGGTTTTGTTTTTGTTAATAATGAAATGTCGCTTTTCATTATTGTTGTCATTATCGGTATCATTGTCGTTACCGATTTGAAACCAAGATTTTATTTTTGGTATCATTATCGGAGTTGGTATCGGTATCGATTTTGTGCGCCAACAAAGAATTATTGTCAGAAGTTGCACTTCTTCCCCTTCTCATTGTGATACAGAATGAACTGGATACAATAATATATACTCTACACAATATGTGGTTTTATTTATATTATACAGAATCTAAGCTAAACCTAACCTCTGTATAATACAATATATTCCGGTCCTATAATCCTAATATATATAATAAAACAGTCTAGTATCTAAATATCTAATTATATATATATATATATATATATATATATATATATATATATATATATATATATATATATATATATATATATATATATATATATATATATATATATATATATATATATATATACACAACTAATATCTATATAATATATGGACAGGGAGAGACAGGGGAAGGGAAAAGGAAAACTCAGAGGTATATCTACTATCTCTAATCTATCTATCTATCTATCTATCAACTATACTACCTATCTCTCTCTATATATATGTGTGTACCTAAGGAATAAGGATTGGGTGGTAGGGAAGGGAATAAGGGAGAGAGAGAGAGAAAGAGAGATACAAATTATAAAGAGAAAATGACTGTAAACAGAGATTTATTGATTAGTTGAACGTTTCAGCTTCCGCCTTCATCAGCAGCTCAGCTGATTTTTGATATAAAGTGTATTGTGAGCACAGCTGACAGTTCTTAGAACTCTGAGGGTGGAGAGAGTTCTAAGGTGAGCCAAGAAATGCAGTAGCACAGACAAGAAAAGATAGGGGTTCGTGTTAGCTTCTAAGTTAAGGCCCTTGGGCGCGAGGGGGTCAAGTCTGTAGATCCAGACGTTTCCCCTGGTGTCCAGTAGTTTATATATATATACACACAGCTTCTGCAAATGTACCCTGACAAGCAAGAGAGCTAACAAACACAGAGTGAAGCAGCCCAGTCCTACAATATAAAGGGTTGCAGTGTCCTCCCCCAGAGCCCTCTTGATTGGTTCTGGGAGGCAGAGGCACTGACGAATCACAGGGTGCCATCAACTGCTGGAACCTGCTTGTGCTGCTCATTGGCCAGAGATACATCCATCAGGTCCTTCCCTTCCCAGTTCCAGAGTTCAACACTGTTTCTGGCTCCAAGATGTCTGCTCCCTCCTCCCCTCTCCACATTTCCCTTCAAAAAATACCTGCCAGGCAATAACAAAATCAGTAACGACTTTCGTTATCATTATTGATTTCATTATTATTTTTTGTCATTTTCATTATTGCAATAGCGAAAATGAAAAATTTCGTTTTTGTTATCGATAACAAAAACGACATGCACACCCCTAGTTACCACTGACTGAGTGGCGAATGCCCCAACACAGAGCCCCCACCCACACCCTAGCACCCCAGTGGGGCACTGGGATCAGCACTTCCTGTAAGAGGAAAGCACCCAATCTTGAATCTCCACCACACTCATTGCAATCCTTCACCCCGTAGCACTGTGCAGGGGCATGGGGGGTGGGGGTGGGGGTCAGCATTGGCTCAGCAGGGAGAGTACCCACAGCACAGCCTGCCAGCCCACGCCTCCCCTGCACACATATGGTGGTTTTTAAAAATAATATAAAATACAAATAAAAGATCTCCATGACAAGCATCAGGGAAGCTCATATTTACTTTGATCCAGATTCTTGTGAGCTCACAAGTCTACAGCTGTGGAGCCTAGTTTATGACTTCAGCTTGCCCCCTTGTAGTGTGTATAGGAATGGGGTGTTGTCTTGGGAACCCTCTGTTGCAGCTCACTATACGTATGTTCCAACACTCCTCAAATAGTTTTGCCTTATGGGTTATCAGCAAACAGAGCAACCACCCAATTGAACTCATCAAGAAGGAAAGGCATTTCTGGCATGGACATCTGAATAGAATGGAGGCTTCTAGACTGGCAGTTCAGGCTTTGACATGGGAACCTTCTGGGAAAAATAAAAACAGGATGCCTACATCTTAGATGGCACAACAGAGTGAGCAAAGATCTTGCTCAACTGGGCATTCTATGGAACATGCGTCCCAACAGTCCCTAGTATTTGAAAGGGACAATCCCTCTTTGGGTGCTGAATCCTACAGTCCCTCTTTCAGGCGAGAGTGACAATAGAATCAACTGGGATCCTAGCTTCAGTCCCACCCCCAGCCCCTCTCCTTTCCTGGTTGCCTTCCAGGAAAAACATTTGGGAGGATAATAGGTAGTTGATGGAACAAGAAGAAACGAAGGCCCTTTTTACACAGGCTACAGTGCAGGTGGGGGGTGTCGGTGTGCGTCACAGTTCATGTACAGTGGGTGGGGGGAGGGTGTAGACAGGCACACACCCATCTAAACCCACCTCCACCCATCAGTACGCTTGGAGCAACAGTCATTTTTGCCGGTTGCTCTGTGCGTGGTGGATGGGTGGAGGTGGGGGTGCATGCGTGTGCAGGACCACGCATGCACACACACACACACACACACCACAGAGTTTACACAAGCAGATTACATCCAGTCCATGCGTGGGTGCTGCCCGTGTAAAAAGGGCCTAAGTGGAACGATAAGCAGGAGATCTTGACATGTTGGGAGATGTGTGCAATGCTGTACGGGGCGGGGCCTATTAGCTGAGGGGTGGAGCTTATTGCCAAGGCGGTTTGTCCCCCTTTGGCTGCATGAAATGTTTGGAGGTATGCATGCAGTGAGGTCCAGGCAACGTTCTTGGGATCAGGAAAAATGGAAGAATCTGGTTGTCACCTCATGTTTTGCTTGGAACGAAAATAACTGACTGACTGGTCACTTATGTAATGGGTTGTTTGGACCCCGTTGTGGCTGGGGTTTGTGTGTGTGTCATTTCCCTTGCATTGTCCTTTGTCACGTAAAGAACAAATACAGGTCAGTGTCCTTACACTTGGTCCAGGGCTGGTTCAATTGCAAGAGACAGTGGTTACTGGAGTACAGAGAGAACACACACACACACACACACACACACTTTTGTGTTGACCATATGGGGCACAGCTACGAGATCTTCTGAAAATCTGGAGCAGTGCATTGCCCCATACCTCACTCCCACACATTGCCTGTGAGAGACAGTGAGGTAGGTCCAACACCTGACTCTCCCTGGAAGGGGGCCCATGCTCAGCATGTGCTCACATAGAGGTTTGCGTGCCTCTCCAAGAAACCTGTTCTTACCTCCCATGCTAATCCCCAGCTTCCTGCATTCTTTGACATTTTTAAAGCTGTCATTTGCAACGATGAATCTCAACATTCAGCATTTGAATAAGGGGTTGGGAATAAGAGGCAATTCAGGCTCACAGAAAGACTTTGGCTGGTAAGTGACCCTGACAATGAACCAGCCATGCCTGCCCCAGCCCAGAGAAAGCTACAGGCTTGGAGGGGCCCACATGGTGCTGCTCTGACAGCACAACAGAGAAACTGCACGTCACCTCCCCCTCAGCCATCACCACCCACACAGGGGTCAGTGCTGATTGCCTGACGTAATCAGAGCAGCCTCCGATACCATTCCCCAAGTCTCCCTTGCTCCCATAGGGCTGTAAATGTTCTGCGGGTGCACAAGCAAGGCACTGCTGATTAGCAGGTAATGAATCTGCACTGGACAATTTTCCTCTTCAGTTAGCAGCAACTCTGCAATTTGTAGCTAATGGGCTGTGCGTGGGGGCTAGGGGTGCCACTGCCATGCTCCTGCCCCTGGGGAGTTACACACCTCTGTCGCATAAGCAAGGCCCGTAACGTAACACTCGCTACTGCTCCAGCTGCCTAACACAGGGATGTTTGGTCACACAAATCCAGATCCTAGCCATGGAGGGAACAGTTGCTTGCAGAGGTTTATTCCCCAGAATAAATTCAGGGAACTCCTGAATTCAGGGAACTCCTGCCCCACGGGGCGGCCAAAAATATGCCAGACAGAACATCTGTTTAGGGTGGGCTTGTGAGGCCGCTTTTTTTGTTTTGTTTATTTGCACTTTCTATCCCGCTCCTCTCGCCTCTGGCAGCCCGGAGCGGCGTACAACAATAAAGTAGGCACAGTCAAATAAAATACACATACGAAAATATAAAAATACAAAAATAGAATAAGATGTAAAATACAATGTCAATAATGAATTGTCAGTGCTGGGACAACAAGCCCAATCTAACCCACCCCCTCCACCACCTTCTCCCTCCCCCCTGACGGAAGAGCCAGGTCTTACAATTATGGCGAATGCCCAGAAGATCCGGGCTGAGACAGACCTCACTGGGAGGGCATTCCACAGCGATGGCGCAGCAGCCGAGAATGCCCTCCTGTCTGTACGGACCCGCCGATAACGTGGGACCTCCGGGAGGGCGTCCTCAGACAACCACAAGAGCCGGCCCGGGATCTGGGGGTGGGGGGCGGGGGGGGGAGGTGAGCTTTCAGATAAGCGGGGCCTAGGATGTGTAGGGCTTTATCGGGCTTTTAGACGTGCGCAGCGCATACACGGCATAAAATCATGCCGCGTGTAAATATCCCTCGTGTGGGATTTAGACGCGATATTTCACACATTAAAGCCAGTTGCGCATTCTTTCAAAGCTGCAAATTAAATACCTCGACATTGAGGTTAATTCATGGTTTTAAAAGAACGCGTGGCCGGCTTTAACGTGCAAACTGTCACGTCTAAATCCCACACGTAGGATATTTACATGTGGCGTGATTTTATTCCGCTTGTGCGCCGCACACGTTCAACAAGAGGAAGCATTTTCAGTGAGGGTCTTGCTGCTTGCCAATTTCTTCAGCAGAGAGGATTGCCTCACAAGCAGGGAGGATTTCCTGGTCAGTTTGACCAGCGGGGAAGACTGCCTTGTAGGGCGGAGGATTCCTGGTCAGTTTGACTGGTGGAGAGGATGCCTTGCAGCAGGCAGAATTCTCTAGTCAGATTCACCATCAGTGAGGAAAATAGATGCCTGTCCAGCTGGAAGTTTTGCATGGTCAGTTTCACCAGTAGAGAGTTTTGCCTTGCAATGTGGAACTCAGGGCTTCACCCATTTTTGCTGCTACCTGATAGGCTCCCCCTGTTGGGCAGAGTCCATAAGGTGGCAGCAGAAACACTGAATACTAGCATGAACAGCTCCATGTGCTTGATTTCCCCCATGGTTAACACAATGTGTGGCGCCACCAACTTGGGGACAGGTTTGTTCATGATAGGCAGTGAGTGCCATCACCTCCCCATGGCCTGTTGGGCTGCAATAACCTTATTTAGATGAACCTCTTCTTGGGACATGAGGCAGATGTTTACTGTTAGTGTTTAGGGTCTGCCCCTTTCCTTGGGTGAGGGACAGCAAGAGCTAGCAAACAGCAGTAGGCCATACTGGCACTTTGAAGCTGTTCTTTGAAGCTGTTCTTTCAACTCAGTTGTCAAATCTGGCATGGGACTGGCTGTGGCTGCTGCAGGAAACACTGTATCCGGTGCAGGTGTCTTGGAGTATGTGGCAGGTTGTAGTGGCACAGCTATGGGATCAGCAGTGGCTCTGGGTCAGCAGCACTCTGGTGGTGCGTTGGGAAGAGGCTCAGCAGTGACTACGGGGTGATGTTCTGTTTGTGTCTTGGGAACAGGGTGAGTATTGATGATAGGTTGGGTGTCTTTCCTTTACCACAGGTGCCTCTGGCTGTCTCTGTAGTTCCAGGGATCTCAGCAAAGCTGGGGATTGAAGATTAACTTCGGAGACTAAGGCTTCGGGATTCAGATGTGAAAGGCAGCTTCCCAGGCCTTCTGGGCCACTTGTATAGAGAACTATCTGGCAGCCAGCTGGGCCACCTGACACCCCTCTCTACAACAGTGATGCACGATGGACTCCTGCTTCCATCAGCATCAGTGCAACGAACGCAGACCTCTCTCCAAGCAGGCGTATACACAGACGTCACCGTTAATTTGGAGTGAGTTCTAACTCCTAGGTCAATCGGCTGTGAATTCAGAGGCTCCCAAACTGTGGGTCTGGCCCTAAATGAGGTCGTGCCACCTGAAGATGGAGTACTTACCCTATGCATGTCTTTGTTGCTGTCTGGGGTCAGGAGTTTATAGTTATTATTAAGTCTCTGGGTTCGCAAAGACAAACGTTGGGGGGAACAATCTTAACTGTGGCACAGTAAGCCAAATTCTGCTGTGAAATGGGGAGTGTCTGCAACCACAAAACAAACCTTCTTGTGCAGTTAAGCTCCTTGACTCTGCACACACATGTTCATGTCTGCCAGGCCAAAGCCTCCTGGTGGATCAGGTTGGTTGGAATTGACGTAGCAGGAGCTCTGCCCTGGCACAGAAAGCTCCCTCCCCTGGGAATCAGGGACAGCGTAGATAGACTCTACAGCAATGGTGTAATTTCAGGCTAAAATATGTGGGGGGTGCTGCATCCCCCCGACCCACATAGGTCCTGCCTCCATGGAACTGCAGGGAGAGGAGAAGAAATTTGCAGGGAATGCATCTCTCACCATAATTATGCCCATGCTTGCTCTCCAGCCTGTCTCTCTACTCCTGGACCCTGCCTTTTCTCTCAGATGCTTCTGCTAGGCTCTTCCCAGCTGATCCATCCTACAATTTTGCTTCTCACCAAGCTGAATGACAAGTACCACCCCCACAAATACTCCCCATTCCCCTGCCTGCTTCCAACAGACAATTGTCCTTTCCCCCAAGTCTCACATCCGTTTGGCCTCTGCTACCCAAACTGTATCCCCACCTGGCGGTATAAGGGCAGGAAACAGGAGGTAGGACCCATCAGGAAGTGGAATAGAAAGGGAAGGAACATAGGGAAGGGTGTGAGGGATAGGAGGGTACCATCCGGTGATACTGGCAAGAACTGGGTAAGGAGTGCAGGTGGGGCCCACCAGGCACACTTGTCTGGAGTGGAGGGCAGGTAGGGTATGCAGAATCGGTCCCAGCAGGAAAACACTCCCTAGGACACAGGAGGCTCTGACAGTGCCAGGCCAAGGGTCCCATGGCCATGATAACGCTTGGGAGAGACAGACAGACATAGCTCCATGGTTAGGGTTACCAGAGGGGGAAAGCTTTCTGCGCTTGGTTGGCTGTCCACAGGCAGCGGTGTCCAGCTGCCGGCTGCCCGGTGTGGGAGGGGAAGTGGCAGATACGTGTGTTGATGTTGAATGTTATTTCTGTGAAGCCTGGAGCTGCAAGGAAGCTGTTGTGCCCTCAGGCCAGACATTTCTGCACAAGCCCTGGGGGAGATGTGACAGCTGTTAGCTGTTTGGAGAAACTTCCAAGCATGCAGCCCCTGCAGCCTCCCGTCCCTCCAGAACCTGAATGCCCTCCTAATGCGAAACCAGCAGAGGGAGTGGGTGCCAAGGGCAAATGCCTGGCAAACTGACCCAAGCAGCCCACTGATTCCCCTGCTGGGAAGGCCTCCTGGAGATCCCGTTGGTCCCTTTGGGTTTTGTCATGACGGGCGGGGGGGGAGTAGTTGGAGATTACCAGAGTTGTGATCATGTTTATAGTGTTATTTTAGTACGCAGCGGTGCATTTGACAGACAACACTATGAAGCAACCATGGGGCCAGCATGAGCTTGGACCCCAGGCTTAGAGACCCACACAACTGATTGCAGAGCTGGGAGCCCAGGATCAGGGGTGAATTGATATCCCTACAAAAGGGGAAACAACTGGCGAGGGCTCACACCTCCACCCCTCTCTGACAGAATGAGTTGGGGATGCGACCCCAGGAATGGAGGATGCTTATGAAAAATACATGGTGCCGGGCTACACTAGAGCCAATGCAGCCCTGCACCATGTATTTTTCATAAGTGTCATCTTTTAAAGGGGAGGTCTGGCCACCCTAAACAGAGGAGAGGAAGAACAGAGAAGAAAGTGACCCAGGGGCAGGAAAGGATGTTACCAGGCAGGGGGGGGGGCAGGGAGAGTGGTGAGGTCAGAGGCAGCAGGGGGAGCTGGGAGAAGGGGGGAGCAGGGAGAGACAGGCCAATGGGTTGCCAGGGCAGAATCACCAAGGCCCTCTGCTGACAGAGAGAAAGGGAATCTCGCCTCGTCTCTGACCCCTCTCAAGGAGCTGAGCTGGCATGTCACGGGGGGGGGACGGTCTCTGCCATCTGGCCTTCCCACTCACAACCTAGTGAGCCCAGCCTGGCCCACGTCTACAGCAAACTGAGTGGCCAATCCCACTGTCTCATAAATCAAGAGACAAGCTCTTCCAAATCAAGGCATTTGTTATGTAAATCATAAGGTGCTGTTTTTTTCCCAATATAAACCATCTAACAGCTCAGGTCACTTTTAGACAAGTGGCCTAAATGCACGTCATCATTGCCGGTTGCGTATTCTTTAAAGCCACCGATCATTGAAGTATTTAATCTGTGGCTTTAAAGAATGTGCGACCGGCGATGACGCACGTTTTTACGTGTCTAAACCCTGCCCGTGGCACTTTTCAAAGGCACATTCTTTCAAGCCACGAACATGTGCCACTCGTCTAAAAGGGGCCCAAGTAGGATGGGATCAGGCAGTACTGGGGAGAGAGGCTGTCCTGCCTGCTGTGCCTCCCTCCTTCTCCTCCTTCCAGACACCTTCCACAGCTTAGGAGGGGCATAGAGACACCCAACAAAGTTGCTGATCAGGCAAGGTGGCCCAGGATTCGGGGCTCTGACGAAAAGATTGGGGGCTGAAGTTCAGGCCTAGCAACGCCCCTGGGGCCAAGGGTGGGCTCACTCACTGCGCCGCTGCTGTGTCCTCACGTGTAGGGGAACGGCGGCTGGGCTCTCTCCTGTGCCGTTCTTCCCGATGCCCACTTCTTGCCAAGCCGCCTGAGTCATATGGGCTGAAACGAACATTTTAAAAAATTCTCATGAAAAATTATTGCGAGATCCAACACTGGGACTGAGATCTCGCCAAAATTTTGGTCCCAGTGCAAGATCTCGCTAGATTTCTTGCAAAATGATTTTTAAAAAATAAAATAAAAATTAATCCTGCAACATATTGGGGCATCCCAGGACACTGGCTGACTTACTTCACCCCTGGGCTGTCCTGGGTAACCTCTGGTCCAGTGACTGCTTGCTGCTCCCCGCCTCCCTCTGCATGCTGCAGAGAGTGGAGCTTCCTCTCCGTCTCCCCTCCCACACTGCACTCTGCAGAGCTTAGCTGGAACTGGAAACTAAATTATCTGAGTGGAGAGGAGAGCAGAGACACCTCTTCCCAGTTGTGTGCAGCACTCTGATTGGTCTCTGTTTCCAGGGGGACTGATCAGTGGTGTTCTGTGTCCTTCCCTGATATCAGTCCCCCTGGAAATGGAGACTGATTAGAATGTTGCACACAGCTGGGAAGAGATTTCCCTGCTCCCCTCCCCACTCAGATAATTTACTGCTGGGTCTCAGCTACACTCTGCAGAGTGGTTGGGGATGCAGAGAGCAAACTGAGCTCTTTCGAGAATGCCACCAGACTGGAGGCCAGCAGCTCCACAGTAATTAACCCTACTCCTGACCTGATCTTGTAGGATTAGTGACACTAATCACGAGACTGCCAGTCAGACTTAGAAATCGTATCTCTCATGATAAATTCATGAGTTGGCAACACTGCTGAGCAAGTGGGTGTTAAGGGCTTGAGTCTCCCAGTCTAGTGTAGCTGCACCCCATGTGTGCCTGTTCAAGGCCCCAGTTAAATTACATTTAACTCCCCAGCCCGCAGTACAACAAACCAGCTCCCTTCAAAGCACAGGGCAGGCTTGTCTGTGTGGCGCTTGATGGGGCAGGGGTGGGGGAGGGAGGGAGCATTAAATATTACCAAGACATCTCCATCTTAAAGCAGACTCTCTGAGCAGCCCTTTCCCTTTCATCCCCTCCTGCCAAGCCTGGAGGTGAGGGCTCTGTGCTTTCCTCTAACAGCTGATGACAACCTCAGAGCCCTCCCCAGCATCTCTCATCTGCTGTTGGGGACTGTAGGGAAGTGCAGCATCCTGACCTCTGTGCTCACTTGGCGAGGAGGCAGTGCTTTCAAGACAGCCTCCAGTTCCTGTGTTCAGTCACTGATCCCGTATCATAGGCTGGGCTTTTACTAAAGCTTTGCCATTCTGCTTTGTTATGTCAAAGGCAAATGTCTGCCTGGGCCTATGCTATAAAGACAGAGTAACCTCTGCCTCTCTGACTGCACCCCCACCCTGTGCCCTCTGCCATGCCTTGCGGACAGACAGCACAACAGCAAGGCTGGGCTGGGCTTCCACAAAGCATACTAGACAGAAGAAGCTTAAAGTTGCCTTGTTGGGTCGATGAGACCGAACAGCAAAGCCCACAAGCATGAGACCCAACCCCAAGATCAATAGAAACACTTCCGTGGGCTTCATCGCCAGACAAAATCATTTCTTTCATGGACTACAGCATCCCCCTAAAGCCCTTGCAAACACTGCTGCCATGCTGAGAGAGCCATGAAGGGGAGCACCTTTACTCCCTGCTTGCCAGGCCTTTTGCCCCTCCAAGTGTTGGGAGTGGCTCATCAGACACTAGGGATGGGAGTCCAGATGGACATCTGGATGCGGTTTGTACTGTTTGGATTCAGATCTGAGCAACGTGTGCCTAAATTCAACTCTGCCTGCCCAAGGCCCTTGCCCAGCTCCCCTGGAGCTGTCTTTGACTGGTTCTCCTCCTACCTCTCTGACCGCTCCTTTAATGTCTCCCTCCCCCCGCTCCCCCTCCCTTCCCCCCTGAGGGTAGACTATGGTATCTGCCTCTGTGTCCCACTCCTCCTGCTCCCTGTCTCAGGATATCTGGAAGTTCAGGCCAGTCGGGCTCCTGACTCAACAATGATGCTGCTCAATGAGAGGTCGGTGGCTAATAAAACATCTATCATATATGACGTTATTCAGGATTAGGCTTCCAGTCTCATAGGCATTACAGAGACCTGACTGGATGAGGCATCTAGGCCTATTTTGTCCCAGATGGTGCCAGCCAGGTAGTCAGTGCAGAATCAGCTTAAGACCAAAGGCGGGGTGGGGTGGGGTTAGAATGCCTTTGTTCTATAAAGACACCATGACCGTTTAGAGGTATCTGGTGCCTGACTCACCCAACATGGAGTGTGTCCACCTTGTGTTGGATTTGGTAGAGGACAGATTGAGGATTTTGCTGGTGTACTGACCACCGCACTGCACAGAAGACTTCCTGACCGCTCTGGCTGAGCTGGTCTCAGAGGTGATGCTGAGATCACTCACTTATTTGGGCTGATTTCAACATATGTGCTGAAGCCAGCCTTTTAGGGGGAGAGCAGGAATTCATGGTCACCATGACAACCATGGACCTATCCCAGATTATATCTGGTCCAGCACCCTAGGTGAGAGACACGTTGGATTCGATGTTTTGCACCAGCCTGGAAACGGGGGTTCTGATTCTTGAGAGTGTTGTTACGACACTGTTGTCATGCTCAGATCATTACTTTCTCAAGGCTCAGATCCTGGCCCTCCTATGCCCTCATCAGGGTAGTAGACCGGTTTGGTTGGTCCACCCCTGGAGATTAATGGATCCAATTGGTTTCCAGAACTCTCTGGGGGATATGACATGGGACCCGAGTTGACTGCACCAAAAAATCTTAAATTCTGCAACCAGTGAAGCCAAATTCTGAAAATTCACCGTGAGTATTAATATTTGCATAATTAACTTGATTTGCATAACTGTGCATGCTGGGAAGCAAATTTGCAATAGATTTGATGTAGAATCACAACTTTGCTAATCAAACACAACTCAAATCCTCTGGAATTTCAGCACCTCCCTCACACAAACATAGGGCCTTCAGACCCCACCCACCCACAATTCATCTCCCAGGGGCCTATTTACATGGGGTGGGAATTTCGGTTCCCCCGATATCCGAAACTGCCAGTATTTTTCTGGACCAACAATTTCGGATTAACCCGGTAATCTGGGATATTGGTACCAGTTCCCCGTGCTGGATTTTTTTAACATTGCAGCCATTGAAATGAATGGCCGCAATGTAACCCCACCCCACCCCACCCAAAAAAACCCACTCACTTTCCCTCCCCCATCCAGGCTGCGTGGGTGGAAGGGGGGACACCCCCCCCACCGACCCTGCCCAGCCTGGATTTTTGTATTTTATTTTAACCTGAAGTCCAGCTGCTAGAGCGGGCTCCGGGCTACCACGCACCAGCGGCGGTGACCTGGAGCCCGCACCACCAGCAGCCAGGATGATCCCTGTGGTGGTGGGAGGTTTAACATCCCCCACCCACCCCAGGGATCACCCTCCCCCCCACCCAGATCACCTTACTTGTCCTCCGGGTTGTGGCAGCAGTGGCAGTAGCACAACACAGGTCCGGGCGGCTTCAGCGCTACTGGTGGCTGGCTTCCCTTCAGCACTTCACTAGGCTTTCCAGGGAACTTCTGGGGTTCCCGGGAAGGCCTAGTGAAGTGCTGAAGGGAAGCCAGCCACCACTAGTGCTGAGGCCGCCTGGACCCGCGCCGTGCTTCTGCCGCCGCCACCGCCACACGGAGGACAAGTAAGACGATCTGGGTGGGGGGTAGGGCGATCCCTGGGGTGGGGGTGTTAAACCACCCCCCACCCCAGGGATTGCCTAGTACCTGCTGGTACGAGCCATGGGTCACCGTCTCTGGTGCGGCGGTGGCCCAGAGCCCACACTAGCAGCTGGAGTTTGAGATAAAAAAAATTTAAAAAAAAATCCAGGCTGAGCAGGGTCGGTGGGGGGTGTCCCCCCTTCCACCTGTGCAGTCTGTGAGGGGGAGGGGGGAGGTATGGGGGGTTTCATTGATTTCAATAGGGACAGTTCCCCATTGAAATCAATGGGAAAAAAACGGTACCGGTATACCGGTTTTAATCTGGTAAACCGTTTTTTTGTAAACCGGTAACCGGTAAAACCAGTAACCATTTTTTTGCCCCAAGTCCCAGCTCTACTATTTACCCTCAGGTCATGGTCAGGATTGGCTGATTCTGCAAGGATTCTGCGAGGATTGACTGATTCTGCAAAAATCACTGCAAATTGTAGCAACGCAGTCAACTCGGGTCCCTGGATATGTCTATTGAACTTGACGGCTACTCTGTTGATGACCTGGTCACCTTGTGAAATGACATCTTGACCATGACCATCAATGCAGTTGCACCCAGGCATCTGCTCCCACTGCTTCAACAGTGTAGGTCCCCCTAATATACAAAGGGCCTGAGGCAGCTGAAGTGGGAAGACAGGCTCATCTTGCACTGAAACCAACTGGTTGCAGAACAGATCATTTTTTAAGAACTATGTCGTGGCTCTGATGGTGGCGAAGAGTGTGTTCTCTTCTGCTATCATAGCATCTGTAAAGTCTTGTCTGGCGGACCTGTTCTGGCTAGTGAGAGGCCTGGTTGATCCGACCTGTCTCCACCAAGAAATGAAGTCATCTAATGCCTGCTGTGACATTTGTATTAATTGCTTTGCAGACAAAATTGCTCGTATTCAGCATGACTGGGGTGCTGCCACTTTGACTGCAGGATCAGAGTTTGGGGTTATGGAAACTCAGTCTTGTCTCGTTTATTGGAACGGTTTCAATTGATATCACCCACCGATGTGGGGTTGGTGCTTAGCGGGTGCTGAGGGCAACCAGTTATGAAGTAGATGCTTGCCCATCCTGGGTGAAAGCCAGCCGGGAGACATTAGGGCCACTGCTGGTGGGAGTTGTCAATGCCTCCCTTTGCAGGGGGGGGGGGGCGGGGGAGGGTGTCGGATGCCCTTAAAATGGTGGTTGACCAGCCCCTGCTTAAGAAACCATCTTTGGATGCTGACTCCCCAGTTAGCTATTGGCCTGTCTCTAACCTTCCCTTTAGGGAAGATTATTGAACACGTGGTTGCCCGGCGGCTCTGGGTTCATCTCGATGCTATCAGATTCCTGGACCCGTTTCAGTCAGGTTTTTGTCCTGGGCCTGGCATGAAGACTGGGCTTGTGGTCTTGCTCGATGATCTGCACCTAGGTATTGATAAAGAAAATTCTACCTGGTTGATTTTGCTAGATCTTTCAGCAGCCTTTAAAGATCATGAGGTTGCTGATGCTCTTTAGTTCATGAGGCGAACTACACCTCACAGTGTAACTGACACGACTGGAGGACCTGGCAGGGGTGCATGGGGCTGCTCTTGAGTGGTTCCGTTCCTTCCTGTCAGGGAGGTCTCAGCAGGTGGTGATGAGTCCTCTCGTGATCTCCTCTGTGGGGTCCCGCAGGGTTCTAGTCTGTCTCCCCTCTTGTTCAACGTGTATCTGAGGCTGCTAGGTGAGCTCATTCGGAGATTTGGGGTGACACGTCATCAATATGCTGATGGTGCCCAGCTCTGCCTCTACTTTTCATCTGACCTAGGTCCTCCGGTCTCAGTGCGTTCTCAATGCCTGGCTGCGGTCGGGGATGGGATGAGGGTAAACTAATTGAAGCTGAATCCTGACAAGACTGAAACGAGAATGGTTGGCCAGCCTTGTGACTTGCAGGGGATTGGGACTCCTGTTATTGATGGAGTCTGGCTCCCTCTGGTCAATCAGGTTTGCAGTCTTAAGGTTCTTTTGGATCCTTCACTGCACCTGGCTCTTCAAGTGGCAGCAGTGACCCGGAGCACTTTTCACCAGCTCCATCTGGTGAAGAGGCTTTGACCTTTTCTTTCCTACTCGGATCTGGTCACTGTGATCCATGCTTTCATCACCTCAGGTCTAGATGACTGCAGTGTGCTCTGCGTGGGGCTGCTCTCGGTGACTGTCTGGAAGTGGCAGCTGGCGCAGAACTCTGCAGCTTGGCTCCTTTTGGGGACGAGTCGCAAGGAGCACATTACTCCAGCGCTCTGAAGTCTGCACTTGCTGCCTCTGTTCTTCTGGGCAAAATTCTCGGTGCTGGTGTTGACCTTTAAAGCCGTATACAGTCTGGGCCGCCCCAGATCTGAAGGACCGCCCGTCCCTGCGTTCGTCCGGGAGGGCCCTCTTGCAGGTTCCACCTGCTACTCTTGTCCGTCAGACAGGGCTGCGCGGGAGGGCGTTCTCAGTTGCTGCCCTGGTTTTGTGGAACTCCCTTCCTACAGAGGCTCATCTGAACCCAGGCCTAAGCATCTTCCGGAGGCGGGGCCAAACTTTTTTGTTTGAAAAGACATTTGGCAAGGGAGGGGGGGGGATAGGAGCTGATTGCGAGGTTGGGTGGGGCTGAGGGTTGGGAGAAATAAATAAATAAATAAATATTTCAGCCTTGGCTTAACCAGAGCTGAGCAGAGTGGTGGCACAATGATTTCCCGTGCCATCTAAACTGGCATTAGCCTGTTGGCCCTACACCGGGTTTCTCTGAATTGCCTTGCTACCACTCCAATGTAGAGTCCCCCTCACTTGTGCCCCCTCACTTGGAGAAGCAGCAGTCTAAGTGGCTGGGAATTGGGGCAGACAGTCCACGTGCACTGCATGGGCCCTCTGCTCCCATTTTTACCCATCCCCACCCCCCATCCCTTTGGCTCTGGGCAGCTACAGCAGAAATGGAAGGGCGTGGGGATGGATAGCTAGGCAATCAAGCTGGAATGTATTGGCTTGGGGAGCCACTCCTGGCAGAGTCACACTGCCCTCCAAAACTATTGGTGTCTGGGGAGCAGGATGGGTTTTTGCTCTCTAGATCAGGGAGTCTCTTCCATGGGCCACTTAGTACAGGTTCCATAGGCTGGATAAGAGTTGGCGGACGGAGGAGCTTAAGGGATGTGCTCAGGATGGGGAAGGGTCCAGATCATGGATCTGTGCCATGGATCAGTTCTCTAGGCTTGAGTCCGTGCCCTCCTCATCTCCACTCCCTTCCTCCTGAGATCACCCTTCCAAGTGCTCAGGGATAGGCAAGGGCGTAGCTAGGGTGGAATGGGCCCCTGGCCGAAAAGTCAAGATGGGCCCCCC
>QEPC01001126.1:2585469-2608747 GCA_003113815.1 Sphenodon punctatus
TGTGTGTGTGTGTGTGTGTGTGTGTGCCCGGGCGTGTGTTTGTGCTGTGTGTTCCACTGTACCCCCGTTGTCTGTGTGCCTGTTGTGTGTGGTACCTGGGAGGCTCTTCTCCCTCTTCCCCCTCCCTTCCCGTTTCCCTTGTGTGGGCGTTCCCTTTTGTGCCTAGTGGCTTCGTTTGCCCACAGCCGGCCATGTCTGTGTTGTGCCCCTGCCCAGTGGATTCTGGTTGTTTTGACCACAGCCGGAAATCGGCGTCACGTCTGTTTGGGGTGTTTATTGACCACGGGGGGTGGTTGTTCGGTTCATCCCCGCCGAGAATCCACTGTGGTGAACCGGCCGCCCATAACGTCTGAAATCACCCATAAACACAGAACAGTGTGGATTCCCTTGCTGCTAAACCATGGGATAATATTGGAGTGAGTACTATGGGGTTGATCTCCCCGGTGACTAACGTGGGGAGCCACCCTGTGGCTCATGTTGCTATGCACCTGATAGCACTCCTGGTTTTGGCCATGACCCTACCAGTTAATGAAGCATGGGCTGATTCTTCATTTTTCAAATTAACTTACAAAAGTTCCCAAATAGTGCTGAAATGGATAGCAAAATAAATAAATAAATGCATCTGTGATTAATATCCAGTATGCCAGTTAGTTTGGTGGTGATTTAATAACTCACCAGTTATTACGGAGGTTAACTGCCAAACCAGGGCGTTTTTACACAAGCATGAAATTTGTGGGTTGTAGCAATCTGCCATGACCACAATGACACAACAACATTCCCACAAGTGTTGTTTACATAACCAACCATATCGTGTGTGAAAGGTCACAGGGTGCCTGTTCAGCCGCATTTCCCCCTGCTGATGGTCTCGGTGACAGACAGCGATATTGGACGGACTGTAAATGTGGTGCGCAGAGCGGAGCACGTCTCCAGCCATCCGTGTACGGTTTCAAAATGGAGATCGGAGGAAATATGACCTTGCGCAATCCCGTGTGAATGGCGTTTAGATGTTAATTCACGTCTTTACGGTGCAAGCTTTGGAACGTGCATTAATAAACCACCAATGTCAGGGTTTTAAAAATCCCAATTTTTAAGACACAGAAATGTCCACTTGATTCAAAGATTGAATTGCCTGCTCGTAGGAGATATGCCTCATGTAAAAATGCCCCCCAGATTACTGGGTATTACTGCATTACTGACTAACTAAATGTTACCATTACTATTCTAAAAACAGGTCCAAAAGGAGAGAATAAAAACTAAAAGTCATGGGTGGTAAACAGGGATTTGGTAGATGGTAAATAACGTGGTAAACAGTGATACACGGTATTGTGGTAAAATGGTAATTCAGCTAACCAGATTAATCACCAGCACTAACTGGATGCCATTCAGATATACTGGATATCAGCAGATACTAATTTCAGCTCTAGTCTCAGGGAAGACTAGAACCCAGCACCAACACAGGAGTATATAAGTACCCCCTTCCATCATCCACACAGTTCCCCAGGACTCAGGGTCCCTACTCCCTAGAACCCTGCTACCTTATCCTCCAGCATCGGGAGAAGCCAGAGTCTATATGGAGGAATAGGAATGCAAAGCACTCTGGGAAACTCCTTTCTGAAGGCTTTGGGAGGAGTAGAAAAGAACCAAGAGTCCCTGAAAGAAGCAAGGGAAGTTTTGCCCTGGGGTCCCTTCCTCCCCCAGTGCACGGGAGCCAGTGGTTGGTTAAGGAAGTTTTGGGGCCCCTTCTCCTCCCCCCCAGTGTCCTAGTATGTACATAGAACCTGGGGCTGTGGGGCAGCACGTTAAAAAGTGCAGGATAATTCTTATGAACTTTATGTACATTTATGCAAATCCATAGTGAGCCTGTTCTATTTTTCAGAAACAGTTGACAACCCTATTTGGCACACACTGTACTGGGGAGCACTGCCCACAGCGTGAGGGAGAGGGGAAGAGAGGAAGAGGAGGAGAAAGCAAGCGAGCAAGCAAGAATGGTAGTTCACTTGGTTCAGTGAGATCATTGTCGTGTGCGTTTGTGCCTGTTGTGCATATCTGCATGCATGTCTGCCTGTTACTCTGTCAATCTGGGTGAGTGTCACTAAGTGTGTCAGCGTGTGCTGTGTATGTGTGCCTGAGTGTCTTGGAGGGTGTGTGCAGCTCACAATGTGTGTATCTGTGTGCCTGCACGTCTCTCTTTATAAGCGTGTGTGTGTGCGCACGTCTGAATTACTGAGTGCTCCTATTAGCTATTTATTTAACCTCATTTTGCAGACGGGTGAATTCCCTTAGCCACGGCGCACGGCTTTATTACCACCAATCCATAAATCAGGAACGTTCCTCTCCTTTCAAATGACAAAGGAATTGCAATTAGTGGCTTTCTAGTTAGAGGCCCGAGAAACCTGCTACAGCAAACACACAAGGGGAGACCTGATGTGCAAGGCTAATGCAGCCCGGTCCCTAGGCTGAGAAGCATGGGAGTGTTGGAATCACACTCCCACTGTTTATCAAGCTATGTATATGACTATCTGCTCACGGGTGTACACATGCATGCTTGGGGGGGCGGGGGAGAGTGTGCATGCATCTCTGTAGAAGAGTAGGTAGATCAGAACCCCACAGATCCATAGAACACAATGGGATTGGGCATCCCTTATTTAGACCCAACAGCTCAAAAGAAAAAAACAAAATGGACACCCCTTATTCTAGAGCCCCATCATGTTCCTTCATTTTGAAGTTTTGATCTGGCTTCTCTCATTGATGGATGAATGTGAATGTGAGGGCCTTGGCAGGTAAATGACCCCCAGCTCCAAGCCTTCAGGTAAGAGTGTGGTGCAGGATGAGAGGAAAGCCTCCCTTGGCTTTTTACCAGTTACTGCGGGCTGCCATCAGGGCAGGCCCAGTGGTGGAAATGCAGAGGAAAGGATGAAAACCGCAGGAACAGGGGGGTAGGTTTTTATTTTAGCCAAACACGTACTCCAGTGTTGAGTAGAAACACCCCCACTCCCGGTGTCACCGTGCTCGGGGTCCCCCCACTCGCTTTACGGAGGTTCCCCGATTCCCACTAGGCCAGCCACAACCCAGTTGCCTGTGCCCGCTTGGGTTCCCATGTGATCAGAAAACCTTCACCGCAATCAGGGAGCTTTCGGAGGTCCGCACCCCCAGAAACGCCTCCCCTTGATCTCCCAGCCCAGCCGTAATGCAGAGAACCTTCTCTGGCCACCTGTAGCTTGGAAGACTTCACAGTGGGGTTGTCTTATATGAAAAGGTCCATCTAGGCTCGCACCTAGATAGAGTGACCCTCAAATGAACCTGCCACGGCCGAATAAACACACAAGCACACTAGGCTTGGTTATAAAACATATATTGAGCACATCAAGTACAAGGCTGTTGATCAGATAGTGCAAGTCAATAAATCAAACATAAAGTACACGCATTCTAAGATATACTGAGATTCCCTAACTGTCCCCTTGCCCTATGTTTCAGTTCAAGTTCATCAGCGTATCTCGCGACTTTGATGTCCAAGCCGGGTCCAAGTCTTTTAGAGAATATGAAAGTTTTTAGTTCATGTTTGTAGCAGCTCTTCTGCTGAGCTGTTCTTTCCTTCAAGTCCAAGATGGAAGTGTCCTTAAAGTCTCTAGAGATCCTGTCTCTTCTTCTCCCCTTCGCAGGGGCTTCAGTGACTTCCTGTGTCCCTCTGCTATTGTCATTGTAACAAGGTGGTAGGGCGGACCTGGCCGTTGCTTGGCAACAAACTGCCCACTTGTTATAACAAAGGGAATATCTCCCCCCACTCTGGCAACTGGTTTCAGTATATTGCTCCAACTGAGCTTACGATCTGTTAACCCTTTATATTACATTACATGTATCCCCGAAATGTGTGTCATTTCCCCCCAAATGGGTGTGTCGCCACCATGTCCCCATGACACCCGGCCTCATGGATAGGCTGGACTTTGCAGAGAACGGGGCTGCTCCCAGACCTCAGTGCAGTGGGTAACTCCGTGCTGAGAGCCGTACGTGCTCTGGGGAGCAGTGACTCCTGGGCATGGAGATTCAGTGCTCACCATTAACGGAGACACAGCAGCCTGTCCATCACACCCTGCTTTGTGGCAGCAGGAGATGAGTCTGACTCTCCACAACAGAATTAGATCAGTCAGAATGGTGAGTTCCATGCCACAGAGGCAAGACAGAAAATGCTGGCTGATGATTTCCCATCTGCCCCCATATCCTCACTGACCTTGTCCCCACAAAAGTCCCACTTACTACTTCTTCCGTTCATGTCAACCTTGCGTCCACTCTCCTCATCACCTCACAACGGCTTGCTGGGCTTTTGGCATCCCCATGGCCTGCTCTCGGACAGGCTGCCACTTCACCCCTCAGCATTGCCTCCCTGCCTCTACTCCCCCCAGCCAGCTGCCCACCCCACCTCCATCAACAACCACATCTAACCCCTCTTCCCTCAGAACTGACCCCTGTTCCAGCCATGCACCAGGCAAAGGCAACATAAATTAAGGCCTAGTTTCCAGAGTGAGAGCTGTGGTGTCTTATGCTGGCTGGGCAAGAACTCTATGGATGTTAACAAACAAGAGTGCTGCATCAGGGGTTGCTGGATTGCGGAGCATAGCAAGGCTGGATGGGGCCCAGGCTTAAGAACCAATTATGGGCCTCCTAAGAGCAAGGGGGCAGGGTCTCTACAGTGGGAGGCAGGACTTACCTTGCTGGGGTGACTCCCACCTCCCACTCTAGAGGAGCTCTACCTTGGGGCTCGTCTGAAAGCTGTTATCATGTGGGCACAGGGGACTGGGTGAGCATGCTGCTGCTCCGTGGAGCCCACCCTGAAGACTTCCTTCTTGGTGAGGCCCTTTGCAAGAGTTCTGAGAACCATTACCAAATCTTCAGACTGCGTGGGGTAGAACTGTGGCCCCACTCTGAAATTTTTCTAGTGCCACTCAGACCCCTTGCAAAGAACCCACTAGTATGGGGAGCCCTGGCGGTAATTAATCACACAATGGTAGCTGTATTGGGGAAGTGCAATTTGCTGAGTTGTGCGCTGCACTAGAGAGAGCTGCACTGGGCGTTTCCGGACCTGGTCTAGCATGAGTTGGGTTTGCTGATTCGGAGAGGTGCGCTGCATTGACAGCTCCCCCAGCATCTTAGGCCTCCACTGCTGACTCCTCCTATCCCACTGGTGCTTGGCACAAGAGTGGCTGAGTCCGCTCATATTCTAGGGGTGTGCACCAGGTCCCCGTGTCGTTTTCGGTTTTCATTTTTGTTATTCAAAAATGTTGTTTTCTTTATCGTTATTAACGACAATGTTGTTTTCGTTGTCATTATTGTTTTTGTCATCATTTTTGGTATCGTTTTTAATATCATTTTTGTTATTGGTATGGTTATTCATTATTGTTATTGATATTGATACCATTTCAAACAAAGATTTTATTTTTGGTATCAGTATCATTATTGATTCCTGTGCATAACTAATATTTATCTAAATCTAAGGGAGACGGGAAGGGGAAAGGAAACCTATCTATTATCTAATCAATTATCTATATAACTATTGTAATCTTATATATAGATTACACTCTTGTAATCTTATACNAATGATAACGACATTGTCAGTTTTGTTTCTTGTTATTGTTTTTGTTATCATTTTTGTTATCGGTTTTGGTATTGTTTTTGGTATCATTTTTATATCGGTATCGTTACCATTATCAGTATTCTCGGTTGTCGTTTTTGTTATCATTGTCATTATTCTCGGTTGTCGGTTTTGTCATTGCAATAACAAAAATGACAATTTTCATTAGCATTGTAATAACGAAAATGGCATGCACACCCCTATCAGGCTCCAGGCTGCACTAACTCCTGGCAAATGTTCACATGTGAATGGCATGAGGGGTGTGTGTTGCTGTGCCTGCTTGTGCAGCTCTCCCTGTGATGCTCCAGGTCTGTGTGTCTCCAGAACGAGGGGAGGGATTCGATTCCCTCCTCATAATGCTGTCTTGCCAGGTTGCTGCAAGCAGATCCGTGTCACACAGAGATCTGTCCAACGCTCCTGAGCCTTGATATCGCAGAGAGAGTGGCTCCCGCTTTGATGACTCCTGGAAAGGACGCCAGGCGGATGGGAAAGTGACAGGTCCAGAGATGCTGAGAAGGGGAAATGAAGCCGTTTCTGACAGGAATGTACCTAATCGTGAGCCGCCCTGTAGCATTTCATCTTGCTCAATACGGCACGCGCTGAGTCCCAAAGGCCTCAATTACTCTCAGCTACAGCAAGCACCTCTCCCAGCTGCTGGGGCTGGAGACAGTGGGAGGAAAGGAACCTGCACAGAGACAGCCATGGCCAGGGATGCACAATGGGTGTGGGAGGAAGGGGGGCAGGGGCAGGAAATCCTCAGCCAGGGACTGGGGAGGAGGCCAGGTGTCATGACCCATACAGGGCCCTAAAAACAGAGGAGGATGGATATGACTCCTCCCCCCCTGGTGGAGCTTGGCACAAGGACAAGAGTTCCTTTCTTAATTTAACCCAAATTAATAAAGACACTGTCTCCCTCCCCCAAGCTGAGGGAAGGGCAAGTTGGCAAGTCCCCTTTGCCTACCACTACTCTTTGGTCATTTGTGTTCCCAACGCTGGTCAGAAACTGCGGCTGAGCGTTGGTGCCCAGCAGCATGGCAGCAGCAGTGTGGACAGTGGCACAGCATGCAGGACATGATGACAGGGAACAGTTCAGCCCTTGGGGGGGGGGACAAAGGCAGTGTTGCAACAAGAACTGAAACAGGTTCCTGAAAAAACAGGTAAACCTCTGCAATTCTGGAAAATGATGCAACCAAAATACCAACACGACCAAAAAACCCAACAACATAAACAAACCAGAAGCCCCCCAAAACTGGAATGGAATACTTAAACAATGAATTAATGAATTTATTTCAGCGTATCCATAGGCCATTGCTTAAACAAACAACATAACATAACCTAAATGCAATACATATATGCAAGTACATAGGACCCTTCGATAACACCCATCTAGGGCCCTAAAGATAAATCTATACAATATTTGTTAAAATAAACCCTGGGGAAAGCATAAGCTTTTAATCTAAGATTGCCGCATACCGTCGGCTAAAATTTACCCATGGACCCACCAACGGTAGACCTACGTGCGGGATCAACAGCCATAAGCTCCTCGAAGATCGAAGCCCCTCTAGAAGGAAAGCCCAACTTATTTTTAGCAGCACCATGATTATCCAAGCCGAGACTCAAGACTATAGGGCATTGAGATTGGGACACGTGCCTTACAAATGGAGAAACATTAGGGGATGGAGAGGCTTTAGGAGCCTGGCCTACAGATAAACTAGCGGGTTGAATACTTAATGGAGTCTGGGAAGCTGTCGCCGGAGGAAGGGGCGTACGGGAACTAACCAAAAAAGGAGCCCTAAGGGGAGAGTGATCCGGCTTAGATTGAGCCAAGGCCACAGGAATAGTGGACCCGCCAGCCGAAGCTGGAATAGGAAAAACAGGCGGGGCTTCAATTCGAGCTAGATTTTTAAGCCCCCAGACATTAGAGGTGTCCAGTACAGTGCCAGACTTCCTCCTAATTGGCTGGAGCAAGTTGGAATTTCCTTCCCGGGGAGCTAAGATAGTGGGCAAACTTGGGGCCTCGGTGGGACAATTCCCCTCTTGGCATAAACTTTAGCCACGTACACCCCCCACAGACTAAAAAGATGGACATTAGACAAAAGCCATTCTGCTGTGGCAGGAGAGCAGAGGTAAATGACTAACTGTAAAGCCCTGCCCCTAGCTGGCAACTAAAAAAAAACGAGTTATATGGGAAGGCAAAAAGGAACAACCCAAAATGACAGAGACATGATGTGCGATCCAAAATGTTGAGTCCCAGGGGGTGGAATGCTCCAGATGACAACGGATAAACTGTGATAGTCAAAGCATTGATTATAGGGGTACTTTCCCAATCCTCCTTGGCCATGGATGGTAAGACCCTAGGATGGGTTGTACCATACAAGGGGGTTGTTTGGCATATCCGATCCACTCTCTGGGGATCCAGCGCAGTCTTATTCCCTCTCAGTTCATTCACACAATCCCAAATCCTACTCAGCTGCTGCTGAAAGGCCTGGAGTTTAGAATCAAGTCACTCTATTCGTGCCAAGAGTACCCTATGTGCTTCTGCCTGCAGGAGACAGCCACAAGCCTGGGCCCGAAGCTCCTGGGTCTCAGGCGTAATCGTTCGTAAATTCAAAATAGAGCCCATAAGGATGGTAGGGGATCCCTCCCTGTGTTCCCACAAGAGGGGAACTCTGTCTCCTCCGGCTGTTGAGGATAACAAGGGACATGATCCTCTTGAGATCCTGAGGCAGTAGCTCTGGGAGTAAATGACAAGCCAGAGGACACCTCAGAGGATCCCCCCTTCCCCAATTCGGCCTGACTAGACGGATTCGATGTCCCCCATGACTCCCTACTTAAACAATCAGATCTGCGAATACTCATTTTTAGTCCTATGTATAGACAGTTCAGGTACACAAAGGGCTACTTGAAAATGAAAATAATATTTTTTAAAACAAACAAACAAACAAACCTATCATCTCTCTAGCACTTTCAATGTTCAAAGTGCTTTACAATCCTTATCTACTTCTCATTTGTCCTCACAACAACCCTATGAGGTAGGTCATTATTATACCCTTTTTGCAGATGAGGAACTAAGGCTGAGGAATAGTGACTTCATGCTCAGGACCACACTGTGAGTTCATGGCTAAAATGACATTTGAATCCCAGTCTCCTAAGCTCCAAAGCCAACACCTTATCTACTAAGCTGCACTTAACTCCAATTATAAGCACCCATCACTGTAGCATGCACACCTCAGCATAGCCCGGCAGCCTGCAGTAGGATGCAGTGCAAAGAGGGGATCGGGCCCTGTTTATGAAGTTTGCTGACTGAGGCACGCGTCTCCGAGGCTAAATTGCTGATGAAAGTGCTTGCAGCTGGTTTATTGCACATTGTCCAATAAGCCTGCATTTTCAGCAGCTGCCTGTGCATATTCTTTGCCATTTCCCCTCCCGACAGCCCAATGCCGAAGCCTTTGCAGCTCTTCTCTCATTAGGTGTCAAGCGCAATCTGTCTTGTCCCGACTCCTCACAGTCCAAGGCTCAAGGCAGGCCTGGACAGGGAGTGTTCCTTGGCTGTTCAACTGCAAATGAGTTAGGCACACTTTGGAGGAGCCAAGGTTGGACTTGTGCTTCCTTTTGCAGATGGAGATGAAAGGGGAATGCACTAGCTTAGCTCCTGGAAATGGGGCTTTTAGCTCCTGTAAGGACATCGGTGCCTTGCAGTGCAGTGGGTCATCCTAAATGATATTTGTCTGCATTACAGAACCACCACACAACTGACCAATTAACAATGCCTCCACAAGGGGATGGGCTGCAGTGCAAGAGTGAGGACTGGGATTGAGGTAGCAGGGGGCTGCAGGGTGTAACAGAGTTGTGGAGGAGAAGCCCGGACTTGGGCTAGCAGAAGAGCTCTAGATCTCAGGACTGGGGGATATCATCACAGCTGGGGTGGAGCAGAGTAGCAAGTGATACAGGTTAGTACTGGTTGAGCGGCACATGATGTCATGCATAGCCAAGTGCACACGCTCTGCCAAAGCTCCCACTCCTCTGCCATCAGATTCAGCCTGGACAACAGGCTATTATTCTTTTTAAATAAAGTAAAAGGAAAGCAAGGCTCTGCAATGAGAAATGGGGGTGTGGGGTAGGGTCAGGGGGTGCTTGCTTAGTCCCAGTGCCAAGGGTGTACCTAGGGATAGGTGGTACAACTGCTCCAGGGTCCCAGGAGCCTGGGGGTCCCACACTCCCAGGTGCAGCTGCATCCTCTGCCACTAGGAGGGGGGTGCATCAGGGCCCATTCCAATCTGTGCCCCAGTGAGCAACTCCCTCCCCAAGAAGCAGCAGCTAGAGAAACAGGAAAGGACAACAGGAGAGTTTGCAGGAGGACATTTGACAGGTTCCTTCTTTAAGGTCAGCCAGACACTGTACCGGCTGCTTCCCCCTCCCCACGCCGAGTAGCTGTGAAATAAAGGCTTGTCGGCTCAAGGTAAAGGCAGCAACCTTTTCAGGCAACCCCAGCCACTTCGATGGCAGCCCAACAGCGGCACAAAGTTAGCATTTCACATTTGTACAGTCAATTTCCTAATGACTGGGATTTTCTTTCTCACCTTCGAGGAAGGCGACATTTCTGTAGCACGCTCAAAATGTCAGGGCTGTTTCTGGCAGGCCTGCTGCCTCTGCAGGAGAGGCCACCTTACAGGCCTTTCTTTGTGCTGGAGGAAGAACCAGATGGTTGGTGCTGCAGGTTTAACTTTGCTGCTCCTCCCTGCCCCTGGGACAGGATCTTGAGAGCCCAGTGGGGTACAAGGCTGCTCTGTCCATATAATAGCCACTGCTAGCTGGGAGGAGGATGCAGCCAGTACTGGGTGAGTATTATTATTTTATATAGAACAAGCAATGTACCTGGCTCTGTACAATCCTAATTAGAGACAGGTTCCTGCCCCAAGGGGCTTACAGTCTAGGAAAGACAAGGGAGAGGGAAACATTGGGAGAGACTGGGATACATTCATAAAGTAGATGTTTCATCTGCACATGCTTAACTTAGGTCGCTTTTAGATGAGCAGAGCATGCCATCAGGTGACTTTCCAGATTACCGCGGATGGCTTTTAGAAGATTTCTCGCGTGTTATTGCCGTTCGCACATTCTTTGAATACCACGTGGTATCAAAAGAATGCGCGAGTGATGATAATGCGCAAGAAGTCTCGTCTGAAAGCCACCCGCGGTAATCTGGAAAGTCGTGTGATGGCACGTGCCACTCGTCTAAAAGCGGCCTTCGTTACAGGGGGGGAAAGGAAGTCTATTTCTTGAAGTATCAAGATACCAGTATCTTTACCTCTTTTAGATATCTGGTCATAGAAACAGTATTTCTTCCAGTTCTTTATTTATTTTTAATTACTTTCACATGGTAACATTTAGTGTTTTAATAAGATACTAGGGAAAATATAGTATTGAATTCAAGAATTCGCCTTATTTTGCTAGAATTTGGGGAAAAGAAAGCCAGGCGTATACAGTGGAAGGATTTGGAGGGGCAATGTATTCCCTTCTTACTAGCTGCGCCCACCGGGGAGCTGTTTGGGCTGAATGCAGGGAAAGAGAAAGTGTCAGCAGAGACGTTGAGAGAGTTAGTTAGTTAGTTAATTTAGTTTAGTTAGTGAATTCTTCTGGCAGTTTCTGCTTGATGGGCCTAGGACAGTGGTCTTCAGACTTTTCTATTTTGGGGACCAATAGTAACTTAGGAAAATAAAGTCTAAGGTGCTGGTCGGGACCAGCACAGTGGAAGAACAGGTCATGGGTCAGTCCCAGTTTTACAAGAAAACTGTAAGATATCCCTCCTCAACACCCACCTCTTCCGCTCTGCCCTCCTCGACTCCTCGCTCCCCTCACCTAACTCCTGCTGATACCCTCCATCCAGTACAATCTGTTACCTGAGGTCTGTGTACTCATATCCTCACCACACGGACCAGCCAGCCATCATTCTCGATGTAACCGAGCCAAGCATGTGCACCTGGGACCTCGCATCTTCATGAATGTTACACTCCTTGTCTCTCCCTCTGTTCCCCTTCCTTCGTCTCCCTCCCCCCCGTCTCTCAGATTGTAAGTCCTAGGGCAGGGACCGTGTCTATTCAATGACTTTGTAAAGCATCAGGTACATTGCTGGCGCTATATAAATGCTTGCTAATAATAATGTCTATTTTATTACTTTGTAAAGTGCCAGGTACACTGCTGGTGCTATATAAATGTTTGTTAATAATAATAATAATAATAATAATTAATAAATAATAATAACTAATATCAGTTTTGCATTCAAGTAAAGAAATAAGTTGAGTCTTCAATGCATCAATGGGCACTCAGCATAATGATAGTATGTGCTATTTCGTGGGGGGCGGGATTCGTTTTTAAAATACCTATGTATCTTTTAAAAGTGTCACAAATACTTTTGTGTGGTATCTACTATGTTTGAAAGATGCTAAACTCTTACAATATCTTGATCTTTTTAAAAAATATTTTACAGCTCCAGTAACATACCTTTTTAAAATATATTTTCATACGGTACCTTGCACATTGGTGGGTGTTGGGGGGCCAGATATGCAAATTTAGAAGGCACATGAGAAATACAGGTTGCAGGGCTGCACTGGACTGCAGCCCTGCAACCTGTATTTCTCATAAGTGTCTTCTAAAACTGGCATCTCTGGGCCCCCTACTGGGGGTAGCAGGGCTTAGAGGAGTGGCTGAGAGCCAGGACTTCTGGTCTCTGTCCCTGGCTCTGCTTCCTTGTGCTAGTCCTTTCCTTGGAGACTCAGCTTCCTCCCTGTGAGCAGAGCAAATGCTTATGCACCCCAGACTTGGTGTGTATGGATGGGGCTGGAAACAAGAGAGGGAAGGGGCTGTGGTGGGGTTTTTTTCTACAGAGCTGCTCCCCAATGTGTTATGATTGGTAAGGGCTCCTTCTGCAGACTGCCACTCCCAAGAGCCTGGGAACTAGGACTCCAGGTCATGTGGATGCAGCCCAGCTGGGGTTCTTGCCTTGCTGCTTAGTTCCCTGTCTTGGTGTGCTCCCCTGACTGCTACCTCCTTCTAGGCCTGGGCAACTTGACAGGTCAGGTGACTCTAGGCCAGTGGTTCTCAACCCCACCAGTGGGTCCTGGGAGGGGCCTGGGGGCAGGGTCTGGGGCAGTGCAGTGCAGCTGTGTCATGTCTCCTGCTGTGCCCCCTCCTGCCACCTGGCTCCTCAGGAGGGGCTTGGCTTCCTGCAGATTCCCCAACTCCTGCTGCTTCCACCTGCTTCATGCTGCCTCCCCTGGTGCAGCTGTCAGGATCGCCTCCTCCCTGCTGCTTGGATTTCCCTTAGGGCTGCCACCTTCAGCCATTTTTGACCTGACATTTCCATTTTGCCCCTCCCCAGAACACCTTCTGCACCCTCAGTTTGAGAGCCACAACTGTCAACTACAGCTGGTCAAATATACAAATAGAAATCTGAATTTGAAATGTCACTACTGGTTGAAATTTCCTTTTGACCATCAGGTTATTAAATTATTAATTAATGAATTAATTATTATTAGTGAATTCTACTTCACCTTCAGCTGTTATCATTAAGTATTTATATAGCACAAGCAATGTACCTGGTGCTTTAAATCAACAATTATAAACAGATCCCTACCCCAGTGAGTTTACTATCTAAGAGGCAAGAAGAGAGGGAGAGACAGGAATATATCCAAGAAGTCGTGAAGCTGCAGGTGTCTGTGCTTTATCTAGTTCACCTCCACAGCAATCCTGCGATGTAGGTCATTATTACACCCATTTTACAGGAGGGAAACTGAGGCTGAAAAGAGTGACTTGCCCAAGGACAATGCGTTTATGGCGAAGGGTATTTTTAGGCATGCCTCCAATTTTGCAGACTTCAAAATTTGCTTTCAGCAAGCTCGCGTGGGTGGTTCAAAAGAATGCACAAGCTGCGCAGTGCTGCTGTTTCCAGTGGCAGCCTGGTGACATCCGGTGCGGGAGGCATGTCTGAACTCCACCCATGCAAGGTTGCTGAAAGCAGATTTTGAAGTCTGCGAGATTGGAGGCACGTCTAAAATTAGGCCACACTGGCTCTCTAATTTAAAGTGAATGTTCCATGGTTTCCGCCAGGTGCCTTTGAAAGTTCTGCATGAGCCCATAGGAGCCAGGGATCACCTCCTAAGCTTGCTAGTCAATAGGAAATCACACTGCTGATTGACAACACAGCAGTCACACCTCAAAGCCATAGTATGGAGGCCCTTTAGCAGTTTCCTACAGCTCTGCATGCCACAGGACAGATCCGTTTGTGGTGCTGATAGCGGCTGCATGCAGAGAGGATTGCAATGAGTGGATGACTTAACTTAGCAGAGAGAGCGCAGAGCAGCTGAATTAGCATCAGCCTGGGAACGGGAGTTCAATGCAGCCCTAACAGGCCTCGGAAATCAAAGCAAGCCTGCGAGAAGGATGCCAAGCTGCTCAGGAGGGAACAGGCTCCAGCAGAGGATGGTGGGAAGGAGGGGGATCGTTTTGCATCGCTTTGTAAATGTGAGTTGGCATGGCGCCACAACAGCCTGAAGACAGGATACTTAGCGCAAAAATGCAAGATAAACACTTTGGGGAATCTCACCCGAGAGGGAATCGCACCCAGCCCAACACTGAAGCAAGCGCTGAGTCTTTCCCTGGCAAGGAAGCCACACCAAGGGGCAAGGAAATGCCAGTCCCTGCATTTAACCCACCTTCCCAGACAAAGGGTCCAGGCAGGAACCAAAGCCACGGTTTCCACTGGCAAGGGAAGCCCTACCCTGCTAAGTGAGTTCAAACCCAGGCCTGGTGTTCCAGAAGGAGGTGGGAGGGAAGGAGAGATTGCCCCTGCCATGCACACAAAGCTCTTCAAGGAACCCCTAATTATTGTCCGAAAGGCTAGAATATAAGCTGTCCCAGCTGCCTAACATGGGGGCATTTGCTCCAGCAAGCCCAGGAGCTAGTCATTGGCCCTTTTCACACAGACACTCTACCACTGATTAAATGGGTGTTACATTTCATTATACATGGTACAGAGCACTCAGAGCACACCTGGAGCCCTGCAACATGCATAATAAAATGTAACCCCCATTTCACCAGTGGTAGAGTGTCTGCGTGAAAAGGGCCACAGAGGGAATGTCGGTGGTGGGGATTTCGGTCAGGAACAAATCTGGGGAACTAACCAGGAGCTCCACAGAGCAGTTGCCAACATGACCCACAGCAGGGCTTTGTCACGTCAGTTTCACCAGTGGGGCTGAGTATTTCTCCAACTGGGCCATCTCTCTCTATCCCTGTCATAGCCACTTGGCCAGTCCCATATGGGGACTCTAGCAATGACCCTGTCCCACCCCCCAGCCTTCTCCCAGTGCACTTCCCACCGTCTGGCCCTGCCACAGCCAAATGTCCAATCGAAGGAGATGGCGGGAACTTGCATAGGCAACACGCTGTCACAGACTAATGTGGAGCTTCTCAAATATCCCAAGCTCCCTTTGTTGGCCCCTGAACTAAGGTGTTGGACACCCTAATGACCAATCGTAACCAGCCACCTGAGCTCCAGATTTCTCCATGCTCTACTAGGGTTGCCGTACCTCCTCTTGGAACCAGTGCGGCCCTGCACCATGTATTTTTCATAAGTGTCCTGGATTAAAGGGGCAGTACGGCCACCCTACACTCCACCCAGTCACACAGCATCCTTCTGCCCAAACCCAGCAGGCTCCTCCTTCTGGGCCGCTTGTTTCCCTGCCCTGTGGCCCTAGCCTGATTCCCTCTTCAATACCCTCTCCCCTCCCCTAGCCCACTCCCCTCTTCAATACCCTCCCCCCATCCCTGCCCCAGGCTGTGGGCATGCCCTGGTAAGGCTGTAGAAAGGGGCAGAGAGGTCCGGACTGTAAGCCAGTGGGTGAAAACAGCCAAAGGCCTCCCCATGCTTTACCCACTGGCTACCAGGGAGTAATATGTGGGTAATGCGTCCCTTGTCTGGTTTCACCCAGCGTGTGGGTCCTTGCTCTGGAGGAGCAATGCCTTCCCTCCCTTTTGCTGACATTCCCCTCTCCCGTCGTAGGGCGGTGCCATGTGCTGGGGCCAAGCCCGATACAGTCCCTGTGCAGCCTGGTATGGCCCATTTGGATAGGGCGAGCGCCGTTCAACCCGCATGGGTGACAGAGCGGGTAATGGAAGCATGCTCAGACTGGGGAGCTGGAGCCTCCCCCTTGTACTCTCAAGAGGGAGCCACTGCCAGCAGCCTGCACACACCATGGAACTAGCCCTGCAAGCCGGGATAGAGATTTTACTGGTGAAGGGGTGGGGTGGAGCTGGGCATGTCCGTGCCACCTTCTCAGGGTCCATCCCCCTGGCTTCTTACAAAGCACTCTAGCTCAGAACATGCACACCTGGCCCCAGAGCCAAGAGCAAGGGTTCTCAGCCTTTTTGTGAGCAGCAGCAGGGCGGAGAGCAATCGAGGTGGTCATCTGCGATGGTTTTTACCTGACACTCCTATAGGCCAAAATGGAAATGTCAGGTTAAAAAATGACCAAAGGTGGCAACCCTAATGGCAATCCAAGCAGGGGCATAAATAGGGCTGATGCAAGAGGGGAGCCCCACTGCGCTTCTAAAAACGAGTGTGACTCAGTTTCCCCACTTGCAGCCCGTACACAGTGCACTTCTTTAGCCAAGTTTCCTCCAGCTCACTGCTACTAGGAGCACGTCTCTCTACAAGGGCACTCATCTAGCAAGATTGACAAGGGGCATACAAAAGCCAGCCCTAGTAACCAAAATTTCCGTGAGTCCCCATTTTACACCTGTTTTAGTAACTGTGAAAGCTCTCCTCACAATCTTCTGCAGGACAAAAATGTCACACGCAGCCCAACTCCCATCGCACGGGTCATCAGAAACAGAGCATTTAGGTTGCAATAGGATTGTATTATTCACAACCCTGGATTCCCGCCCTAGTGCTAGCACCGTTGCTGCCGCTACCATTAATCAGATATTTGGTGGCAAAACTCTCTTGCTTCCCAAAGCTCATCATTTCAAAAATGAAGTCCATGTTCGTGTACTGGCACCAGTTTTGCAAAATGAACACACACCCATTTTAATGCAGAATAAAGCTTTATATTAAAATAAACTCAAAATATATTCTTAAAATAGTACAGCGGTAAGATTGGTTGATACAGGGAAGAAATATAAAACATGCAGTCAACTGTTAGCTCCACTTGGAGGATTCCCTAATTTGAATTTCTCACCCTCAAACTCAGGTTTAAGGCACTTCTTCCTGGAACGCCTTCGGTCCTTGGAGCTAGGCCCTTTGGTAATTGAAGATGAAAGATAAAAGACATTTCGGTTCCAGGCATATTTATAATCCAAGAGACATGACTCTTTTCTCAGTCCAAAAGTTAATCTAATTTCCAGTTTGCAAGCTACAGGTCCCTGTGTTGATAGCCTCCTATAATTCCCTTCCTCCGTCTCTAGGTATCAAACCCTTATTTAGCGTATGATGGGAGTCTCCTGCTAGGCCAGCCAGGTAGCTTTACAAAGGACTATTGTTTTCTCTTTCCAGCACAGGTTGAGTAATTAAGTCCTCTCTGTACAAGAATTACTCTTCCAATACTTATTGTATTAGGTGGGGAACCTCAGCTTTGGGGGGGCAAAAAATGCATTTATTTATTTAAATTTTTATCCCATCCTTCCCTAAACTGCAGCAAATACAACCTGCAACTAGTTTTTCTGCAGCCCCTGGGCAGTTCCTGAATGCTTGACCCTTAGATACATTTCCTATCCCTGAGCACTGAAATACTGAGCTCAGGATTAGGGAACAGAGATGAGGGCATTATACAAGGATAGTGGCATTGGACAGACATGGCACAGATCCATCAGCTGGACCCTTCTCTTCCTGAAGCATCCCCAGAGCTTGTACTAATTTTCAAAGTGGCCCCTGGGAGGGAAGAGGTTCCCCAGCCCTGCTTTACATTATCAATCTAACTCTGATTATTTTTCCACCATTGTACTCCTGAACATAGCAGCTTTCAATGGATAGATACCAAGTATGTGTTCTAAAACACTGCTTTACAATCTTCTGCAGAACACAAATGTTGCACAAAGCCCAACTCTCATCACAGAGGCCATCAAGAACAGAGCATTTAGATTGCAATAGGATTGTATTCTAAATTGTATTATTCACAAGTTCTCTGGATTCCTGCCTTAGTACCAGCACTACTGCCGCCGCTACCGCTAAAATTAGACATATGGTGGCAAAACTGTCTTGCCTCCCAAAGGCTGATGGGCAGCTGCAGTAGCACTCACCCTGCCTGCAGCACCAACAGCTCCATCCCTTACCTGGAGATGCAGCAGCTCCAGTGCCTGCCTGCCTGCAGCTTCTGTAGCCTGTCTCTTCCCTATAATAGCCCTCAAAGCTATAATCACACACACACACGGCTTAATCTGGCCCTCCATAGCTCTACCCCAAAAATGCCCTGTGCCAACTCTGACTGACCCACCTTACCCCGATTCATACAGGGGCACTTTACCCTGGAGTAAGGTGTCCTTCTGTGGAACAGATCTCTATTGTGCCCGCCCCCCCCCCCCCTTCCTCCCCAGAAGTGCCCATGCAACATGGGAATGGCAAAGAATAACCTATTTCCCTAGAACTTGTATTTTGGGTGGATGAGGACTGCATAGGCTAATTGTACTCTCTGCACTGTAGGAGCCAATATTAAATAAAGGCTTCTTGGTTATAAACTAGCAGGTCTCACTGCTTCTCCCGATCGACTAAGGCCCATCCTGGCAAGCTGGGTAAGCTAGGACAGTTTGAAAACAGCAAGATTCCCTCTGCCTCTAGCTTTGCCATTTCACGTTGCCGAATCAGCCATCTGTGAAACCCAAAGCACTCCACAATCATGTTTGACTTTGGGGGTAGTGATCTGTTAACAACTTCTTTCAGGGCTTCTAAACTTTTATGTCTGGCTTCAAAGATTGGAGCAAGCTTCTCCAGAGAGAATAGGTTTCACTGGTACAAACAGTTTATCTTGGTCTCTCAGCTCCTTTGCCCTGAGACAGCAACTCAGCATTTCTCTGTATTTGTTGCAAGTCTCAGATGACCAGGCTGATAGTCCTTGAATCATCAGGATTAGTCACCCTTGAGGAGGGTCCAGAGAAGAGCTCCAAGAATGACTCAAGGGCTGGGGGGAAAAAACAAGAACTCATGGCAAGAAATTTAAGGAGCTCAATCTACTTTATTGAAAATAAGGTTAAGAAGTGACTTGATTATGGTACATAATCAAGGGGAGGTAGAAGTGAGGTTTAAAGGACTCTTTAATCAAGCAGAGGAAAACAGATCATGAACCCCAAAGAATCAAAGTTAAAAAGTTGGATACATTTAAATTAGAAGTAAGATACCATTTTTAACCAGGAGGGGCGATTGACCATTTGCACAACATGTGCATGTGCTTACTATATGCCTGAAGGGAATCCGCTGCCCTGCATTATATAGGGGAGTCATATTAGATCAGGGATGAGAAACCTTCACAGGCCACATTGAAAATGTGTGCAAGTTCCACCGTTTGGATAATTGTTGGGGACAGGAGCACTTAAGGGGTGTGCAAAGATGGGGGAAGAAAGGGGAGGGTTCAGATCATGGATCTATGTCATAGATGCATCCCCTATGCTGGACTCATCTCCACTCCCTTTCCCTGAGCTCACTCTCTCAGTGCTTGGGGATAGAGACTTGATCCACTGTCCAGTATGGTAAAGATCAGGGAAACCAACATACATGTTACATACATGTTCACAAATGACGACTCTGTATTAGTGTCGTGGGGGTTGGATTATGGGATATGTGTAAAACATGTAGGTAATGAAGTTTGTTATTGAAACATGTATGCAGCGTAAGCTGAGAACTGAAAACTCATTGCATGTATGCAATGTAAGCTGAGAAGCACCCTCCGCCATGAAATACTGGTGGGGGGGGAGGGTTGCGGTGCCCCGCTGGGGAGATGGCGTGGAGGCGGTGTCAGTAAGGGGCAAGAAAACCCCGTGCGTTCGGTCTGGGGACCTGTGATTGGTTACCCAGGCATCACGTGTCCAGCAACACTGGAAAGTGATTGTTCAGCGCGGGGGTAGCCCCTCCTCCTTTCAGGAGGGGGAGGAGGCGATACCGCCCGCACATCCTTCTCCCGGCAGGCGCCTCATTTGGCCCCTGATCTCCACTCGAACAGGCAGCACCCACCCACCCACCCGTCCCTACAATACGGCAGGACGAACCGGTTGCCGTTAGAGGGCCAAGAAGGAATTTTGGAGGCCACCTCAAGCACTATTGCGAGGCCCTTTTGTTTTGCCTTCTTTGCAGTATTGTACTAGGTTAAACTAGTGTAAGTGATTCAATAATTCGGACTTGAGATTGCAAATTGGTAAACATTCTTTGGCACTAATTTAAAATAAATAAGTACAATTTGACAAACATGAATAAATCTATGATACCATTGGATCAATACAATCAGATACATAATTGGGTATCAAATTTGTTTTATAAATATTATGTTGCACACTTGTGGGGGTCCAGTATGGTTAATAGGGTTTGTTAGGTAGTTGTAGCATAGAAGAGTAATCTCCATAATGGATGGGGGGGCGATACCGGGTGACAAGCAGGGCATGGCTGACACCAGAATCGTCCCTCTGGGAGGGGTGTCAAGTGGCGGCAAGGGCAAGCACGGCCCTTGAACCAAATGGCACCATTCTCCTTACTCGAACCCGCTTGGGTGTTACTCCCCCTTCAGCCTTGGCCAGCGAGCTGTTCGAAGGGGAATTTCTTACAAGTTTTGGGGCAGACATTGGAGGGCATATCCAGGTCTGCTACCTGTTGTTATAAATAGATATAATTAATAGAAAATACTGGACCCATGATTGCTTAGTAGCAATCTCACCAACATTTCTTGCTCTGTTTTACATTAAAGAGTGCGGCCATATGCCTCCGTGTCTCATTTCTGGGGGTGCGTCGGCAACTGAGAAGTCTTTGCATGGATGAAATTGTGTAATCAGGAGGCCCTGTCTATCACCTTCCTGAGACACTGGTAAACAGCTAGTGATTTGCAAATATACACAACCGTGGCTTACGTGCAAAATCACACACTCCACCTGGAGAGACAACGCAGGAAAACAGACAAAGACCCATCACAAGGTATTTAAAAGAAGAGAGACATACACATTCTGCCAGCTTCAACTGGAAGAGAGGCCAACAGCCAGAAAGCCCTGGGATCAGATAGCCTGGAATAAGGAACTTGATTCTTTGAAATGTCTAAGGCTTGTGTCCAGCTTTACCATCATAGCTGAGAATGTACTGAGATATTCTTTGGACTCTACTTAGGGTAAGAGAATAGTTAGGAAACCTTAGTTCAAGTAAATCTGCATTATTGGGTATGTTTATTTGATATACTGCACTCGGTGTATAGTCTAGCACTGCATGTTTTATTCACAAATTTACACATTCAATTCCTTTTAACTGAGCCTAAGGTGGTTAAGTGAATTCCTAACATTGGTCTGACACAGTTTGGGGAAATTCTGGGTTTTCAAACCCAGACGAACCAGATGTAGTGATTTCTATGCTTGGGAAACTCTAAGGTTAAAGGTGACCAAGAAGGGTTCCCCCGTTGTGGGCTGAATCAGATCTGGAGGGAGCTGATCCAGTGAGTGCTGCAAGTTGGGGAAACAGGGTGAACACAGACATGATGTTAACTCCACTTTAACACTGCTCTAACATTTCTTATGCATGTTGCAGGGCTCTATTGGTGCCCTATGCAGCCCTGCAACATGCATAAGAAATGTTAAAGTGGAGTTAACGTCTTGTCTGTTTTCACCCTGAGTCACAGACAACTTAGAGTGGGGTAGAGAGACTCCAATCCAATTAGTATAAATGAAATGACCCAGATTGGACCTATTGGCCACAGGTTCCTTACCCCTGGATTAGATGGACCCAGTGGCCCTACCTGTCCTTCAGATCGATGAATCGGTGGGTTGGCACTCCTCTCTGGAAACAACTTCATCCTGCCAGGATCTGGAGGCTGCCTGCCTGCACAATCTCCACCCACCCCCCGACCAAACCAGCATCCCAACCCCTGGGGCACAGAATCCTGAGGAACTGGAGGTGTTTGGCTCCAGGCAGGGTGGCCTAGCATGGTTCTGTCATCCTCGCTGGAACAGTCTCCAAGCCAAAACATGTTTTGTGAGAAATTTCAAACAATATTCTTTTTTCTCAGAAATTTCCCCTTTTTTGCTTTTCTTTTTTAAACTGAAAACCAAAATATTGTTGATTTTTCAAACAGGTTTTTGTCTGGGTTTCAAAAAATAATAATCAAAGAATGAAAAGTCTTCCAGGAAAGTGGCTGACAAACACCAAATCACAAGCCTGTTTCCCCAAATCTTTTTGGGGAGGAAAAAGTGGAAACAAATTAGCCAAAGCTAAAGTTCCTTACCACAAACATGACAAAAGCTTTGGCAAGAAAAGTTGAGCTGTCAACTCTTTCCTCCTTGTCTGCAGTGCTCTCCTGGCACACAGGAAAGGGTTAACTCTCCCCACATGCCACAGGAATGACTGGCAAAGATATTCCTCTTGGTATGCCAGCAGAACTCTGTGGTTCCATGTCAGCCCATTGCTTGCTGTACTCACTCAGGGCATGGATGTCATGCAGCAATGGAGGCTTCACGGTTGGTTCCCATCCAGCAGCAAGGGCATATTCTGCAAGGGCCATTGCAGAAGGAATACCCTGCTGGCATGCTACGGACACTGGCAGGGCCTGGAGGAACAGGGATCAAGCAGAAAAGCTGTTGTCCTCTGCAAGTCACACACCCTCTCCAGGGAAGCCTGCCTCAAGCCTGGGCTCCCCCTGCTCTAGCTCCACATGGTGTCATTCTGACATCAGGGTAAGACAGAGATGGGAGACAGTAGTGCAGATGGTTGGAGAGGTTGCACGTGGGTTGAGTATGTGTGTTGAACTTGAATCGGGGTGTGTAGAGCGGAGCAAAAGATGGGTCTGGGGTGTGTATGTGGAGGAGTTGGTCTGTGCGGGGGGAACTGGTATGTGTGTGAGTGGTTGGATTACGTGGCTGAGTGGGGCTTGGAGTGTTCATTCACTGGGAATATCTACCTAGTGCATATGTTGGGGGTTGGGATGTGAAATGAGGTATACAGGGTTGGGTATCTGTAGTTGTGGGATACATTCCTGAAGAACTGTGGGGGTGGGGTGCGATAGGGGAATTTCTGTGGCATATAGTGAGGGGGTGTGGTGGGCATGTCAGAGTTTATTGATTATTATTAATATTTCTAAAACTTATTTGCTGCCCTCTCCTGCCTCAGGCATCTCGGGGTGGCTCACAACATTTTAAAACATATTAAAATACACAATAATCAATTAAAACAATAAATTAAAACCCATCCCAACCCACCTCCCTCAGGAAAGGGCTGGTGGAACAGCCAGGTCTTACAGTGTCTGCGGAAAGAGGGGAGGTCAGTAATTAAGTGGACCGTCAATGGGAGGGAGTTCCACAGCCGTGGTGCAGCTACGGAGAATGCTGTCCTCACGGTGGACACCCAGAAAGTCCAGGCTACCCCGAGGAAGGCACCCCTGGCCGACCGCAGGGGCCGACCCAGGACCCGGAGTGTGAGGCGGTCCCACAGGTAGG